>BGZK01000619.1:0-335805 GCA_005406025.1 Eumeta japonica | reverse complement strand
GCGCATCGCATCGTCGATTGAGTAATTTGTTAGCCGACGACGGCGCGACGGGCGGCGCAGGCGCAGAATCGACCAAGAACCCATCGTCGAATAGCAGCAATTTCGGCCGATATTAGTGTTTTCGTCAAATTACACGTTGCGTTAACGGAGCGGCGCGCGCGTGTTTATGGGAAACGCGGATCGATCGCGCCACGGCGACCCGGCGGTGAAGTGCGCCCGCTGGCGCCGCTGCGGAGTGTGTTCGAACCCTGACGGTCTACACCTATTCAACTCGTGCGCAAATTTAGATATCGATCATCATATAGCGATCAGGCTTATTGCCTTGTAATTAATTAATTTATATAATTGCACAAGGAGAATGGAGTTTTATATTGTAGAATTTAGTTATTTACTGAGTAACGTATTTTTCGAATAGATTTCACACGAATCCTCCCGACGCATTCACTAAGGACTCTTTAGAGAAAAGCAGACGTATTTGTTTTTAATAATCGCGTTGTTTTTCTATTTTCGTTAATTTTCTTTTTAATGCATTTAACGAACGGACTATTACATAACAAACTTTCGTATAAACATAAATCCAGGTACGTTCTTGTGTTTCTATATCAAAAGCATCCAGTTTACGTTTGGACACTGGTAGAAGTGTGCTTCACCAGCGGTAGGGTCAGTTCGCGCCCGTATTCATAGTTCAGTTATCTAGATCGGTAAGTCATTATTATAACCTTAGTGAACGGATATTGCGTATCGTTACAAATGAACAACGATTGCGATATCGTCGCAAGTGTTATTATTTTCGTACATGCATATGTAATAAATAAACAAAAGTAGGATCGCGGTGTACGCAGGGCGCATTGAAAATTTTTGGAATGAATTTATTGTTTCTCAAAATATTCTCCGTTAGCATAAATGCACTTTTTCATACGAATAAACCGATTTTGAAAACATTTATGCCACTCCTCCCTGGTGACCTCGGAAACATGTTTTTCATGCTCTTCGACAGCCTCTTCTGGTGATATAAATTGTTGACCGCGTAATTGGTTCTTAATCGTTGCGAATAAAAAAAAGTCACAAGGTATCGGGTCGCCCCTGTATGCAAGATTGCCCATAAGTTCTACGTTTTTCTTCTTCAAAAATTTATTTGTCTGTTTGGCCATGTGAACATCACAACACATACAGGACAACCTGATATATGTCAAGAGACATGTAGAATCGTTCAAAAAAAGAAGCGACATCCATAACATTAATACTAGATATAAGAATGATCTTTCTGCTCATAAAACCCGTCTAAGCAAAGTTAACAAATCATTTAAGGGGCAATGTGCGCGCTTTTATTATAGGGTCCCGGATGAAATTCAAATTTTTCCATTTTATGAATCTTATTATGAAAATATTCACGACTAAAATCCATAGTGATGAAAACACGTAATTTTTGAAATTACGCCATTATGTAAAAAAAAATTGACAGACCAAACAAACTTCAAATTATTTTAAAAATAAGATTTTTTGGAAAATCTTAAAATATCTTTTGAACGCGCCGTTTGCTTTTCATTCATTTGGCGATATTTGTCACGAATTGTTGAGTATAAATATTTTTGTAATAGATTAAAAATCGATAGGACATAAACTCTCCAAGTTATCTTAAAAAAATGTAAAAAAATCAATTTTTATTTTTTAAATATAATCAAACCGGCTGGACCGATTGATTTCACAATCTGATCTGTATCAATGGACCTTTTCGAACACCATGTCACTTGTCGCAATCAGTTGATTCGTTCTTAAGATATCGTATGAAAAAAAAATGTTAGTTACGTACATACACACACATGCATACGCACACACACATACATACAGACGTCCTTCTTAAATAAGACCGGTTGTTTTCCTGGGACCCCAAAACGTCGAGATATAACGATAATTCGATTTTTCAAAATAGAACCCACCCCAGAATAGAACTTTTCTATTTTTTTTTTGAAAATCATCGATTTTCAAAGCGGGAAGTTTAAAAAAGGGGAGGGTATATAGTTCGCTTATAATTGTGTCTGTATATGTCATGTCACGTCGTCCAATACATATATATGTATTGGACGACGTGATATAGGTCCGACGCGCTGTATCAAAGATTCGTCGCGTGCAGTAGTACTCTCGATCGCACAATATATAAAACTCGGTGTCATTCTCGACAAGAGCGTTGATCCCGGGCCTAAAACACCGGCGGTAATAATGGAAGGTTGCATCACCGAACGAGCGGGCCGCCGTCGTACGCCGTCATCGACGCGACGTCACCACACGAGACGGCCGACGCTTTCGCACCGCGCTTTGTAACGAACTCGCTAGTCACCGTTTCGTACTAAACCGCCGCTTTGTGAAAATAATACGTCGCGGCCATGACAGTATTTTTAGAGTCTCGGAAAAGAACTCGCGACGTCTTCTAGGATGATAATAATGACTTGTAAAAAACAACGTTTCCATGTGTCGACTGTGACGGACGACTTTGTCGAAAATCTAGATAACGAATTATATTGTGTAATAGAGTAAGATTAGAATTGCAATCGGGGACTCTTACGTGACCGTAGCGTGTATTCAGCTGTAACAATAACAGGAACTGGCGCACGCGCTTTGTATACGAGGGTGCACGCGCGTTCGTGTGTATTGTGTGTGTTGCGTGCGTGTAACGTTTTTAGTAGATTTCCATAGACTTCTAACTATTGTATTTGATATCATGGCGAAACTTTCCTATAATTTTGCTATACTGTTTCCAGTAGTCGAATAGGTCCAAAAAATTTGGTTGCCTGTAAAGTCGGTATACGGGCGAAAGTTTTACGTGACAACGACTTTGAATGGTAAAATATTTTAATGTGAATATTCATTGTATAGTAGGAAGAAGGATGAAATAATAGTAACAATTTAAAACATTTATTTATACAAAGAATTATACGAAACATTAATTTATACAAAGAATCTCGCACTGAATTTCATATTAACAAAATTTTATTTTACCTTTACACATACATACGTATTTATACAAATATACATACAATAACGCAATATATAAGCTATGCACTAATTCTCTAGTGTGCGCGGCAGACCGATCATAGTTGAGTGGGAGAGAGACGCACATTCGGCGGACCTCTCTCGTTCGGTGACTCATCGTTACGTTATGAGAGCGTTACACTTTTCAAAGTGACTCCCAGCCGCAACCTAATTTAAGACGTTGTCACGTCAAAAATAGCATTTGTTCAAAAGTTTATATATGAGTTATAACATTAGCGTAACGTTGAGCGCCCGTTAATTCTAAAGGGATCTTAACGAAATTCGACACGTGCTTGGAGCGATCAACCTGAAACAGTGCGAAGATGAGCAAAATCGACCGGTGAGTTTAGAAACGGTAGTAATTCAAAATTTTTAAAATGCTATTTCGGTGACTTTTTTATGGAATAACTTGCATTCGTTCACACAATACTCTATAATGCTATTATAAATAGTAGGAAAATATCTACTTCCATTTGCTGATGCCGAATTTATTTTCGAATAACACTAATAATGGTATATATACAATCATATGACATCAGACGAATATACGATGTACACGATATTACAACACCAGAGAGTTAAGAAATGAAAACCCACACCCAAACGATCACTTATAGAATTCTATATAATTTATTGGATCGGTAAATATACTGGCGAATCATTATTAAGTGATTGAATTTCAAAATTAAATCACTATTTGAAAGACGAGTATTCATTGGTCGCAACCACAGTTTTTTTACTAAATTTCATCAACAGGTTCTTCAAAATTCTTATACATTTATTTCTATTTTAAGTCATTACTTTAATTGTAATTTGGGATAATATGATGGCTACCCAGTCAATGAAAGAGGTCCAGAGCGCTGTAGCGGCTCAACCGACAAGATACAGCATTTAAAACAGACAGCTTGTGGAGCTATTAATGTTAGGATTTGCATACATTTCGACATAATTTTTGCTATTATTTCAATAAACATCCCTGGTATAAACGGTTTATGCAATCACTATCTTATCGATAGGTACCCACCTATCACGATGTTAACCTCCTTCATTGGTTTTCCGTATGACTGTAGTCAGATGTCACCTCGACCAATTCCAAGAACCCTTCTTCCTATAGAACCATTAGGCTTCGAAGTAATCTTGAATATACGACACTGTCAGGTCTTTTAAAAGTGTCTGCAAGGCGTATCCTTAACATAGATATAAAAACAACCTCCGTGATGTATAGAGGGTCAGATATTTTTTTACAAGTGGACACGTTTCTCGGGTACGTGTCGCATCGTCGGTGCGTGTACGCGAACATCGTCGCGCCGACGTCCGCGGCGCACGCGCACGCAAGTCACCTACCCCTGCACCGAAGCTAAACACGTTTTTAGCCGCGGCTGTAACACCGTTATCGTCGTTCAGATCGCCGAAGCGTCGCATCACGGCGTTCGTCTCGGCCGCGGCGGTTGCCGATATAACCAGACAATGGTCCACTTCTCCGTCGGCGCATTCAAAAGGTTCCGCCGCTCCAAACATACACGGTTAAATAATGCGAGTTATTAACGAACGCATTCAGTTGTGAGATCGCCGCCGGGCCCTGGCGCCCGCGCGGCCGCGCGCGCCCCCCGGAGGCCGATCTCGTTCGTTTAGAGAATCCATATTGAATTATTCGATTAACAGTACATTATCGACCGGTCCGTATGGCTGTGAAGGTGCCGCTTCGTGAGCAAAAGTTTTGTGACACCCAAAATCGGATTAGTAGTAAGCAAACCTCATAACGTGCTTATCTAATGCGAATCTTAGGGGTCTGAAGTTCTATAATTTATTATAATACGTATAGATTTCAATTAAAACAACGCATAGATGGCACACGCGTCTGCAATTTAAATGTTCCTTCTAATCTATTTATAGCTTATTCACGAAGCTTCAAGCTTCAAACCCCACGATCCGGTAAAAAACGATTGTGGAAGATGCTTTAGCAGTTCGGTGAATAAAACTTGCCTTAACAGTATTAAAAAGCTTGTAATCATATTGTATTGTATGTACTTGTATACTTCTAGATTTAAACTTATTTTAGTAAGAACAATTATAATATTATGCAGCCAAAACCGCCGAGCTTATATGTCAGCTATTAAATTGAAATGCTTAAAGTGAAATAGGTAAGTGTGAAGAAATCGTACCGCATAAAGCATTTTCTCTGCTCACCCTCTTCATAAGGATTATATACAGTATAACGTACCGTGTATATAATCCTTATGAAGGATGTATGTACAGTATAACGTACAAAATTCTACCACTGTGAAATTAGACATGAAAGCGTCGCAATGGCGTAAAATAGAAAAGCGGGGGAGAAGGTAGGATCGAGGAGTATTATACCTGCGCATTACCTCATTCGCAGACATTTCAGAATGGCAGAGTTTCGTGCGTTGTACTGTATGTGTATTTGTTGATTAAAAATCCCTTTCCTTCTTATACCGTTTTGATTTCAAGATGAACAGAGCGCGGGCGCACGTCGCGAGCGCGCTCCGCTCTTACAAACGGACCGTGTCCGAGGGACGACGGCTACTCTGACTTTTTTTGTAGTCGAGTGCGGTACAACTGACAGAGCGTTGTCGTTTTGTTATTCGCGTCGATTTTAATGATGTTACATTGTATGGGTGTCGTTGATCGCTTTCATTTACTTGCGCACACACACATGGACACGGGAAATTACTTTTAAAAATTAACCGCTTTCTACAATGAAGAATTTCTTTGTTAAGCAAATATAATTCAAATGTAAGCAAAGATCGATTGAGAACTAATTAGTCGACATTAAAAAACATTCTACTCAAAAAATTGGGAAAGAAAAAAATGGGTTTAAAGAATCAAAAAGTATTTAGCCAAAATTTCTGTACTTAATTTAAGACTACTAAGGGCCTCTTCGCTATCTCTTTTAATCATGTTTTTAACATAGACTGTTTTGAGATGATTTTGACTTGAGAATTAGTCTTGTAAAGGTGACTTTGTATCAAAAGAGAATTTAAAGAGGATTCGTGGAAAAGACACTAAGTACCATTATTATCAAAAATTCTCGATATGCCAAAATATGGTAGATACTTTAAAAAAAAAAACAATTTTTCGAAAGTAGTGTCTTTCGTTTCAAAAAACAGAGATTATCCTCTCTGCAGATAAAAGAAATGGTATTCATCATTTATCGACATCGAATACACGTTAAGAAAAAAAAAATCTAAATACCACGTTACGGCACATCGACTGTTTGTTTACCACATAAACACCATAAATCATAGAAGAGAAACGCGGAACTACCTCCGAGCATCTGCCCAGTTTACCGCAATATTCGCAACCGAAGAAAGTGCCCTAAAGATATGATCTCGCAGCCAGCACGTGCTCGGCCCGATCGATCGGCGAGCGGGTCCACGACAGGTAGCCGGGCCGCGAGCGATCGGCAGATAAGTCGTGCGACCGGTCGCCGTTGAGCGATCGCCGGCGAGATGCGTATTGAAACGTCAGCGGGCAGATAGACATCGCGATCGTTAGAGGATGCCACTCCGCGGGTCCCGCGCCATTACGTCGATCATGCGCGAGCGCACGCCGCGTCGGGAATGTGACATAAGTTGCTAGATCGAAAATCAGATGGTGCTGTCATATTGGACTGTATTTGATAGCACAATGATTCGATCATCTACTACTGAGAACGTTACTTTTGTTTGAAATTTCATAATGTTGCAACATTTCATAGTTTTTGATAGATACATATCCCAGTGCTTTATTCGATTTTGTTTCTTACTAAAAAACAATGCGATTTATGTTTGCTGTTCCATTGACTCTAATCTCATTAGCACTAAATAGAATCATTTGGGAAATATTTTATACAACCTCTTATCACTCCATGAAGGTATATACTACGCAATTAAAAAATAATCACTATTATTTCTACAAATTGTATACTCTATGTATAGAGATATGCAATATAAGCACTAATATTAAGAATTAGAAACAGTGCATTTGCAATCGTTTTTTACTTTTTATGCACATTTTTATTACACAAAGAGAAAAAAGCGACACAAGCCGGGAAAATAATTTTTGACGTTTAACTTATGCAATGTCGCGACATAGTCGGTAATAGCTGCACAAAACTGGTTCAAGCTTTTTCAAGCCGGTAATTTTTATATCAAAGATGAACCTCGTTCTGAACGACCTGTTACAGGTAACGTCGATGCCATTTTAGAAAATGTAGAGCAAGATCGGCATATTAGTTCCACCGACATAGCTGAAGAGCTGGGGATTAACCACAACACAGTTTTCAACCCATTAAAAATTAAAAAAAAAAACATTTCAGGAAATGTTTAAAAGGCGATAAGTTTTGCAGGTTTAAACTGATTTAGAACCACTTTTTAACATATCGCATAGTTTTTTAAACACAAAAAATTATGTCTCATTTGCCTTTGTCATCTCAGGCTGGTAGCAAGCCCTTACAATCGTAATGCCACCTAGCCCTTTCGGTCCAGTTCATAGGTGCCTGTCTTTTAATTAATACCTTTTAATTTATTTCTTGTTATCTATAAATTACTATTTTTATTATCATACATACGATTAATATTTTTTTATTCTACGAAGGCGTGTACGATTCCAAACATCGATGTATACGATCCAGTAAAAATCTAATCCAGCGTACACGTCCCTACCTCCGACAAAACTTCGCGCCATTACCGTACCCGAAGCTCTCCGAGGCGCTATCTCGGGTTTCGATCGGCGGGCGCTTTCGAAAGGTGTCCATACACAAAAAGTGACGTTGTCGGCCGGCCGTCTGCCACAAAGGCTCGTTACGCACGCCCGTGATGGATGGCCGTGGCCGATCGGGCCGATTGACGAGTGCGGGCCGCGCGGGCGCCGCGCCCCGCGCGGGGCACCGCGCGACAGAGGCGCCCGCCGCGCCGGCACCGCGATCGCGAACTAACGTGTAAAGGGCCATGTTCGTCGGTGATGTTGTCGTGGCAGAAATTATATGTACTTTGTCGATCACCCAATTATGGACGTGCGAAAGTTCAGAAAGTAAAAATGCAAAGAAATTGTTTCGATGAAAATAAACATTAGATTCTCTCTTTATGTCGTTCTGTGTCATGAAACTTCGAATTACAATACTAACACGAAACGCGGTGGCAATCTCTTGGATAGCCACGAAAACGTCACGATGAAAAATATGTAGAAATTCACGTGTTGGTCAAAAACTTATTGATGGATAACACCATCCCTTGACAAGTAAAGACAGAATTTTCCTTAGGTACTGATCATTCGTCTACAATACTAAATCGTTTCCTTGAAATGAAAATGTCTGATTGAATCAGTGCTAGTAATGTTTTTCAGTTAGGTCGGCGCCATCCACACAATACCGCTTTAGGTCGTGAGGCTTGTGATTGTAATTGCCGATGCTGACTCGGTGTAGATCGGGAGGTATCGAAGACCGTTTTCCCCAACACTGCAACTACCAGAACTAACGTATTCTATGGTCGCCGAAGCACAAGGCAGGCGGCTTTAAATTATCTTGAAAAAGTCATTAGTCAATTCGCCCATAATCAGGAATGCAACACGCCACCTTTTGAATGAATATGAATCGTTTAATTCGTTTAATTTTGAATAGATTTCAGATAGGTTTTGAAATCTATTCAAAAGCGATTTCAGTTCTTTATGCAGCCGGAATGCTACCGTGGACATGACGATACACCGTTAGATAAAAACAGATTTTAAAATTGCGAATATTCTATTTAGTTACTCTAAACCTGAAATAGGTGAAATTGGTCTAAAAAATAAATATATTAGTTTACTATTTTGATAAATGTCAGTATAAGTCAAAAAATAAGAACAAACACGACATTATATTGTAGAGTGTGGGTTCGAGATAAATTATGTACACCGATTTTTACCAAACAGTGACGCTTTATTAACTTTAAAAACAAAATTATCAACAATTATGCACTACTGCAACTCCTTCACAACCGCCAGATCACGGTGGCCGCACTCCCGCGTCGCTTTGTCGTCTCGTTAAAGCTCATTTCGGTCGACGCATTCGCTCTTCCCTTGCCGCCGAGTGCGCATTGGCCGAGTGGATAAGACAACCCTGCAGATGCTATACAGTTCTAATATGTACGATTGACTTATGTGGTTGTACTATTAGATGACGCCATTTTTCTAATAAATATTAGTAGTTTATCGTCTATATATATATATATATACATGTGTGTGTGTGTGTCTGTGTGTTAAAACAATAATCGACCGATGTCTAGGTAGAGGGAAATATTTGTAAAAAACTAATATGGTAAGTCTGTATAAATGCAATAGAAGCCAAAACAATTATTTTTAGATTTTTAATGTAATACTTCTTCTAGGGCGTTGTCAGAGAAATGGTGTGTGAATTTTTATTGGGATGAAACGAAAATTACAGTATGAAGTTGCTCGCTCACAAGAAGTTTCGCGAACAACTTCAGACCACTATTGCCGTTTTATTAAAATATAGACGATACTAGCAATATCAGCACTCCGAACATTGATACGACGGTAAGAGAGGCGGAACTAGCAAGTTCAACAGTGATATCAATCCGTGAGTTTTGTTTAGCTAAATGCAAAATGAAAGACAGTAACAGAATAACGTTAACATATTCAAATTTCTCACCTAATAATGGATATAATTTCAAATAAAAAGATAAATTTGATATTACACTTTGTATGAGAAAACAAATACAAATTAATGTAATTTTTCTTTAAATTCAACTTTATCAAGCGTACTGACTATCACATTCCAGTCCTTTTATTATTCTATTCTAATTGATTATTTGAATGAAATTAAAAAACATTTTTTTAATTACGCCAAAGAAGTATAACTTCTCACGCGTGTACACAAATATTTTGTCTGTCTCTCGATACTTATATTTGTTTGTTTGCGCATCACGCAAAAATTATAGCAAGGCATTGAATGCGGTTTTCAAAGAAGTATTGCTAGAGACCTAACTTGAAAAATAGAGTAAGTTATATTTTGATGCACTGCACTTTTGATAAACTGGAAACTATAACTGAATATAGGAAATTAAATTAGAACTCGATGTCTGTATGGTTTTAAATTAGGTAATATTTTTTTACTGTTACACCTCTAAGGATCGAGACGAGAGATGGACCATAATCGAGATCATGGTGGACACTGTGACATCAGTCGATATAAAAAATGTAAGAATTCATTCTGTCTATGCGCGCGAAAGATAGTTAATAATAAACGAGTTGTATGCAAGCAACGTAACGCTATTTTGATGTGTAGAGAGCCACAAAATTAATTTGAAACGGTCAGAAATGCGTGGTAAAAAAGAACAAAATCCATTTTAGGATGATAAAATAAGATTTCCAAATAATTGTCGTCATATAAATTGCATCTTTGTTTATATAAAATGTAAGACCATACTTTACATTTACTTAAAAATTTAAATAGTTCGAAAATTTGAAAATCGACGTACTAAATTTTTGCAACACATGAAAAAGTCTATAATTTTACACCGTACACACCAATTATTACATAGATAAGGTCATTAAATTTTTTATCTGCATGATTTGTGACAAGCGAAAAGTATGTCAATTTTATATCAAACCATCTCTTGCAAGGATCTTACAGGAATCCATATCGTTGTTGCCTATTGCCACAAAAAAACACACCCTAGAAAAAGGCAGGTGATTGAACATAGTCAACAATCAATGCACGCTTTCCTTTTCAATATACATTTTAACGCCATCGACATCATCGCGTCACTGTTGGATCCTTCAGCAAAAATATCTTTAAAACCTTAAACCTCGGATTTGATGTTTGAACTTTTCTGTACGATTTTCCATGTTTTTCTGTATGTATTTTTTTTTTCACGTGAAATCTTAAATATGTATAATTATTCTCCGTGGTTGGTGATATGCACACATATATTTATACATACTTCTTTTTACGTTAGTAATTGTCGTCTGTCACTGTTTGTAAACTCATATATGGAAATAAATAAATAAATAAACATCTCAATATGCAATATAATATAACAAAGCACCACCAACAAATGTGTTGCAGTATAATATGCATCAATCTTTAGATTATGGAAAGCGAGTGCTGCAATAGAACTAACTATGTTCTTCAGTATAAAACATTTTCTACTAAATCATAACAACAACCCACATTATTGTTTAGTTTTAACACTCAACATTATGTGTCTCAGAATTATTACAAAACCATAACAACTGTCGGCGATCTCTGGCTGGTCAAGCGAACGCGATCAGAAGGAAGGACAAGCGGGATGAGCTCGTGAAAAAGGCTGTGACGGAACTATTCGTTGTTAAGTTAGTGATTAGTGACCAGTGCGATTTCGATTTACAAATTTATATTACATTTTTGAATATTTTTATGATTGTATATTATTTATAATCAGTTTTAAAATAAAACTTATCACAACATAAGTTATTATTGAGTAACACGCATAAATCTTAAGCCTTAGGGTATTAAAAACCGGTATGGCCACTAGATACATTGTACGATATAATTGCAATCAAACAACAGTTTTTATCTGACCTGCCGTTTTCTCAATATAAAAGTAAGTTAATATATCGTCCTGAAGACATTTAAAAGCACTTCTCAGGTTTTTCAAGAAATCCAGGGGGCATTTTGTGGTAAGTCTTATTTTTCTCTTTGATCGAATTATCTTTTTCCGAATTTATATGTTGTCCTGGTACTCGGGACACCGTCCACCGCATAACCGCACAACAATTAAATTTCATTCAGTATTTAACTAAGTTTCCATAACTTCATCGGACTAAATTTTTGTAATGTACCTCTCGCACGCATACTCACTAAAATTAAAGGCTTGAAGAGTCTAAACAAGTGTAATTTCAAAAATATTTTAAATATTTATAACTTCCAGTGACTGATCATTACACTTGTTGTATTGTAAGCGTTAAAACACGATACAACGCAAATTACTTGCCGAGTTCCTTTATTCACGTTCCATATTAAAACCACGGTTCGTAAACTTTCTTATTCTGCTTTTGAAAATTTCACGAGTTCGACCCTAACAAAACTAGGCATAAATCGAAGCTCCTAAGACCTCAACAACACAATTACAAAACGCCAAGACTATAAAAACGTAACACATCAACAACACCTATAAATCTTCCAAGCTATGAGAGTCGCGGCCCGGCTGCGCCATATTTCACCGGCGGCGGCGCGGGCGTCGTCGCGGTCGCACAGCGCAGCGCGACCGGCGACCGGTTACTTCGTGTACTATAAATTCAACAACAAACGATGGCCGTAAGACACTGTTGAGATTCAGGTATTAACATCGATACATTATCAACTGTTCGTCGTCGAATTCCTATAGTGTCGTGTGACAGAAATCTTAATGTCAAGGTTCATAAAAGAAAGTTACCTAGGTGACTTCCTTTCGAACCAGGGCAAGAATTAAGAGACCGAGAAATATTGCGTGTACTGAGAAACTAATTACTGCATAGAATTCAGGATCTCGTTATTAAAATTCACTACAACACCTTTATAGAATTTTTTTAAACTTTAGTGTGCAAATACGTTCGCGGGCCGCGTTCAAAAGTAGATGCAAATTAAATTAGTGTTCATAATTTTTAGCGATAGATACCAGACATGAAATTTTTCAAAATGTCTCGAGGGCCGATTCAAATCTTACAGCTGGCCGGATGCGGGCCGCGGGTCAGCTGTTGTCAGCTGTTTTTGAAAACATTGATCACTAATGATGAAAAATGGATTACCTACAACAAGAACGTACGAACAAGATCATGTTCAAAAGGCAAGAAAACTTCACAGACTATAGCAAAACCCGGATTGACTCGCAATAAGTTGATGCTGTGTATGGTGGAATTGGAAGGGCATTATTCTTTATGAGCTTTTATCGCCAGGCAAAACCAACAATTCGGATTTCTATTGTCAATAGATGATTAGATGATGAGACTCAAGCAAGAAGTAGAAAGAAAAACGATTAGAATTGATAAACAGAAAGGATGTGATTTTTCACCATGATAACGCCAGACCACGCACATCTTTAGCCACTCAGCAAATAGTGAGAGAATTTGGTTGGGAAGTGTTAATGCATCCACACTATAGTTCTGACCTTACACCCTCAGATTTTCACCTGTTTCAGTGTCTTCAGAATTCTTTAGGCAAAGTTAGGCTAACATCAAGAGAAGACTGTTAAAACTACTTGTCGCAGTTTTTTGATCAGTCCTAAAATTTCTAGAGCATTGATATTATGTCACTACCTATAAAATGGCAACAAGTTGTTGAACAAAATGGCATATATGTATATATATATATATGCCATTTTGTATACTATAATGAATATACCATATATATATATACTATAATGAAATGTAAATAAAATGTGATGATAAATTATCTTGTATTTTTACATAAAATATGAAAAATCTTTTTCCCCAACCAAATATGTATGTTGAACATAAAATTTTAAGCACTGAAAAAATATATCTGAATGCAACTAGACTTTTTAAAGTATTTTTATATTGTGAGTATTTCAAATACCATTACTATGAAGGAGCAAGCAATCGACAGTTGCGAGCCACACTTAAGTCAATCTCAAGACGCTGTATCACTGTTTGTGGTCACATGGTGACCACAAACAATCGTACATTTAACCATAATTGATTAGTCGAAACCGCTACGTAGGATGCTACCGTTTATGCGCTGAACTATGTAATGTAGTTATCGGGTTACACGGAATGCAAAAAAGTTGTCAAGGCAATTGCGACCGCTGTCGATCATTATTAAATGATCGGCAGCGTATTTAATTAAATAATTAATACGTATTTAATTATAAATACGTATTATTAAAACTTATTCCATATTGAACGTAACGAATATCGATATAATAAAGGAAGAAAATGTTTAATACAGAACATTTTTTCAAGAGGTTCTCACGATTTTATTTATCCAATTAGAATGGTCTTGATTTCAATAAAGGGAGGAAATATTTTGGCTGCTCACAATTCCACATGTGCACTAGGAACATGTATAGCACTGAGTAGCAGACGGACACACGACCACTCGATCACGGATGTCTCGCGCGTAGTGTTTGTTCCTTTGATGTAGGTACATACGATTGAAAATAAAAATCGACAACCAAAATCGGCTACGAAAAAATGTAAAGAATGAGAAACGAGCGATCACTCTTCACTGTACGCTAATGGACACCGCATTATGAAGGCGTAGCTTAGGTACAGTTTTGAAATATATAAGATATACAAAAAAAAAACAGTGTTATCCATTAAGTGAAAAATAATATCATTTCAATTTTCAATTTTTTTGTGGACGGTTTCGTATGACTTCCATTGTATATTTTTTATTTTTACCTAAACCTTTTTGATGACCTCTCAAATCAATGTCATAATGGAGAATTAGTTGATTAGTTAGTTTAAAAGGTATGTCCAATGATACCTTACTCCATACAGGTTACTAAATGTTTGTTTGGCCCCTTTTTTAAATAAATTACAACTCAATATTAATCAAAAACGTCCAGAAGAAGCAATCATTATTTTAAAAGATATTCCGAGAGAGAGTGACGTTTAATATAATGCACGATAGTGTACCTACGCGTCAAAATGTAATTTATAAAAATGCACTTTGAACATCGAAGACATGGAAACTGTGTGGAAAGCATGAACAATACACATGCTAACATTAACTGTCAAAATCATAATTGTCCATTTGACTTTACCGTAATTGAGTAGAACACATTTTTCAATAGAGTTTTCACGCACACCAATACTAAGGGGCTATGTATATATAAATACACATTGATCAAAAGAGAAACCATAATCACTTCAAATAATGCATTATACGTAAATTCATTATTTTACACCAGAACCGTAGTTGTACACGATAGTACTTTATACTTAGCTACATGCGCTGTGTAGTTGAAATGATCTCTCAAATCTCGCGAACGTGGTGATTTTATGACAAAGGCGATTTTCAGAGTTTTTGCCAGTACTTCTCAAGATGGATCAGCATTTGGAATGGACAGTATCGAAAAGATTTAATAAACGACACATTTCAAGTGTGATTATGTTAGCTACCTAATAACGATATTTTTGATTTTATTTTGATTTGAAAACAATAATCAATATACGGAAGATCAACACTAATCCAACGATATCTTAATTATCGATATACCGTTGGATTATTATCGAGATAAAGATCTCAATAGAGTTCAGGTAGCTTAAGTGGGAAACAATTAGTAAGCACAACGCATACGTAGGTAGACCGCTAATATCACAACCTTTCTTTGGTCTTGCCATATATAGTCCCGTATAAAAACTTGTGATTGGTGGCACGCCATACACCAGAATGCGTCAATAAGGGCTTCCATAGACGAACAGTTTATGTTGTTATAACCATATATAAACATAATAATTTATGTAGTTGAAATGAACGTCACATAAAATGGCACGCTGGACGCCACACCGATTGAAAGTTGTTTTGCGTGTGCAGTAAGTACACGCCTGAGTCCGTGCAACTGAATCCAAAAAAAAAACACTACTATTGCTTTTACTAATGGCAACTTTCCTTCTTTACAACACAGAAAAAAAAACGTTATATAATCGTATCGTAATCGCTGTAGGCTTTGAATCTATAATTTCTCACGCATCATGTTGTTTTGATCATGTTTTTCTTTATAAAAGCAAAAAGAAAATTGGTGTTATAATCTACTTTACTTCGCGCGTAGATCATTCGGATTGCAAGTCGGCGACTGACGTTAACGCTGAAAATGGCATTTGGAAGCTGTTGCTACTGGTGATCATGAAAACGACGTTAGTCAGTACGAGTCTTGATGGAGACCACGCTAAACCGTTGTGCCTTTTTCGTTATGGCTACTGCAATACATGACGATGCATGGATACTCCAGTGTGTGAAACAGATGCGTACATATGAAAAGTGCAAAAACCGCAATGTTTTGGTTGCTGCTATAAATAGCCTTTTCGACTTGAAGGACCGGCCGAAAACCGGTGCCGTGTGTTGGAAGTGATTTTTTTTGAAGCCGTCTATCAAATGCTACTAAAGCAGCTGTCACTCTTATTCAATATGACGCTTCACAAAAAAAAAGGTTACAAATAGTACTTACATATTTTTTTAAAGCTTCAAAACAATTTGAACTACCCATTTTTTTTTTAATTTAAATATGCTACAGTTATGACTAACTGTAAATATAAAATGAAGTGGTCATTAACGAAGAGGTAGACCCGGAAATAATTAGAGAACAGTGTTAGATTTTACGACGTCTTTACGAAAAATTAATTTGCTTTTTAACTGATATTTTATTTTTCAAAACAAAGAAAGTAAAAGTTACAAGTGCGTCGAACCGACGAGATAATAATTACTAATAAATACGTAGATACGAAATTTGGGAACAAATAGACCTACTTATATCCCCTAGGTGTAGTGCAATACAACGCACGAAACTCTGCCGCTCTGAATTGCCTGCAAATAATGCAATGTTTACGTTCAACACTCCAAAACCTTTTCTTCTTCTCCCCCACGATCCTATTTTACACAATTGCGACGCTTTCGTGACTAACTTCGCAGTGGCAGAGTCCCGTATGTTGTATTGTACAGTGCTTTCCTTATAAGTGTTGGATCTTATCTTATCACGTTTAGTGAATTCGAAATAGGTGCTCAATGATAAAGAGCAAAATAATCAAATTACTCATCGTGGCCGAGTATTCACTTTTGTTATCGGCAAAGATTAGGTCATTACTTAAATACATATAGCTATCTTGAATTCTAGATATCTGTCCAAGTTCCTATACATATAGTGTATGTTTGAGCTTGTTGAAATTGTCTATAGATATATTTTGACCATTTGCGGTTTTCAGGTTCTGATGATGGAGACGGAAAATATACACTAGTATTTTATTATAGAACAACATAATCTAGCTTTTCTTGCCTAAGCCTCATTTAACCTATTTATTTCAAATATAATATACAATCAAAATAATATGTTGTATAGAAGTTTCACTTTGAACCTGTGCACATAAATACACTCAATATAATTTTTTTTTTTTAATTTAATTTCAGTAAATCAGATCAGCACAACACTTCACATAGAACATTTTATTTTCATTAAAACTATACGCGTTATAAGCTGTTGCTTTGTCAAAAGAAAATTAACATATAGATTTATAACACATATCGCAAACTAAGTACATTTTTGCCAGTCGTTTTTTCATTTCAGGTTTAGGAGGAACAGTTGAATAACAGGGTGTCTCACACGTAATGTTTGTTTTCATAACTGAAATTCGTAAAGGAAATTCATAAGGAAAGCGCTGTACGTTTTCCTTATAAGTGTTGGCTCTTATCACGTTTTGTGAATTGGAAATAGGTACTCAATGATAAACAGCAAAATAATCAAATTATTTATAAGTCGGATCGTGGCTAGGGTTGCCAACATTTTTTCGACGAAATATAGTATTTTCAAAATAAGCTACAAAAAATATAGTAACACTTCTAAAAAATATAGTATTTTATGAAAAAATTAAAAAATACACAATGATATTAATTGTTACTTATTTATTTTTATAAAAAACTATATTTTTTTGCACTTCTTGCATTTTTTAATAATGTTTTGTCTAGAATGAAAGTGTCATATGCTTTATTACATTCAATTTTTAAATTGATGTAAATCAAAAGCTCATTTTTTATTAATGAGATACTACTTCTGTTTCTTTCTTCCCGCCATTTCGAATTTATAACCGAAAATATTTTTTCTGTAAATGCTGAAGTGGCGGGAATAGAGAACAGGAATAATATGACTAAATAAATTGGGTAAGTTATTTTCAGAATTTTTTAAAATTAGCTGCCATTTTTGCCCTGTAGTTTTTTCCGTAAACTCTTTTCAATCTTTTACTTTTGCAAAAATTTCATTCAATGTTGTAATTTCAGAGAAAAGGTCGTCCATTTCGATACTCAGATACATACAAAATTTCAGATACGTATAAAAATAAAACTGATCAAATAAATTATTTCGATGTTGTCAATTTAATATTGACAGATTCGGAACCAAAAACAAAGGATTACAGATACGTTCGGATTTCGGAAACATGTACGCCTTACTCAATAGTTAATGTAAAAGCGCGTTCATAAATTTTAAAAATGCGGATTTGTTTGTTAGATTTCGGTGTTAAAAATATAGTATTTTTGCGTACTATATATTACTTCAACAGTATATAGTACGCAAACTCGAAATATAGTACAATACTATATATTATAGTACGGTTGGCAACCCTAATCGTGGCCGAGTATAGGAATCGCTCTTGTTATCGGCAAATATTAGGTCATTCCTTAAATACATATTAATATCTTGAATTCTAAATATCTGTCCAAGTTCCTACGCATACAGATAACAAATACCACATAACTACGCCTCAAACTTTTAACCGTTATAATAATGTCTTTTCGTTAACTTGAATAAATACAATGCATAAACGCTATATAGTTCAGCTAGTTCGTTATCGCGTACATTAAATGTACTTGCATAAGCCATCAAAGCATATACTCGTAATATTCCATAACAGGCACGCGGCCAATAGCAGAGCGGTCAAGAGTGTCGCTTTCGAAGGTACTGACAGGGTTTGAATTCTGATTCCGGCTGAATTGACCGATGAGCTTTTAACTCTTAAACCACTCGCTCTGTGCTTCCGAGAGGACGTTATACCTTAGCTCTCGGACATCACCATCGCGAGTTCTGACGACCGTTAGCGGCCCCCGACGCGCAGCCGGGCCAGCGTGGAGACATTAAAATTCAAGCTCGCCAATATGAAACACAAAGATTATGAGGAGTGAGCCTCAGGGGTGAGACGATAACAATTTGACACTGAGCATGCGGTTATTCTCTCGGTAGAGTCGGTAGGCCATAGTAGAGATAGAGAGTGGAGTCACAGCTCATTCTCCTCCTCCTCTTCTTTTTAATTTAGTCCATCGCGATGGCGCGTTAGGAATATAGTTGCCAGTTCGATGTAAATTTTGTCATAATTCTTTCTATAAGTGATATTTTAATGGTCACTCGTGACCAAGTGACCATTAAGTGACCAAAAATACTTAGGGATACATGGTATAGCCTCTGCGCTAGCCTACTAGCCCCAATAATGATGTTTTAGTATTATTAATAAAAAAAAAATCAACATCCAATAGAGAATACCTACTATTAACAATCGCTCATATCTAAATCGAACATCTTACCCGCTAGACCATTCAGATATATTAACCAAGGAAACGATTTATTTAAAATTTAATCCTTTTCATATAATCCTACATAAATGATTAATTTTTTCTATTATTTCCCTGATTTAAAAAATATTGTATTAACAGATGTAATTTTAATAATGCTTGTACAATCATTGTTGAATTTTTAGCATGCGTCCGGAAAGACAAAGAATTCACTTTGATACTTCGCAGAGAATGTGCAACGTTAATAAAATAAGAAAGAGCGCTTATGGTTCGTACGGAGCGTAATAGTATTAAAATATATTCGCGAATGACATCAGCGCTGATAGCGCGCGGGGCTGCGCGGGCGGCGCGGGCGGCGGCCGCGACAGATGCTCGCCCGGATATTGCTCACCGCGCGCTCTGCCCTAATTGACGATATCCCGTCATGTAATGCCACTTTCTTCACGTCCAGAGACATGCAAGGAACGCTTTTTTTCCAACCTTTTTTAATGAATCGCATGCGAATGAAATGGAAGCGACAATCGTTTGTTCATCGTTTTGGAGGTGATTTAGGACTTGATCGATCAAATCTATAGATGTGTCTACGTCGAAACCACACGCAGTAACGATGTCACAAAGTGACAGCTTGACTAAAGGAAACCGCGTGTCGACCGAGTGCATCGCTTACAGATTAAAAAAATTGTGCAATCTCACGATAATGTGACGTTAATGCCATTTTATTAAGTGAAACTTCTTTGTAGTGTAGAGTAGGGTATTGGCACAATTTAGCAGGGTGTAAAAAAATTGCAACGTTTTCTTGTAGCGTTTTGTTACAACGTTTTACAGTAACCTACACAGCTGTTTTTTTTTTCTTGTAAATCGTTATAGTAAAGTAAAACTTTGTACCCTTATTGAGGACCGATAATACTACAATAATAAGCACTTGGAACTCCATAATGAACCAACCTATCCATGTTTGGGTTTGTCGCAATTGACTTGAGACGCACATTGATCATAAGTGACATCAAAGGTCCGATGGAACCGGAAGGTAGGCACTGGCACTTCATAATAGAACAACGAAGCCCAGCAAGCGGTATTTGGGCTAGTTAGAATTATCCTGAAGTGTATTTTGCCTATGATTGACTTTCGGAGTCTGATAATGGAGCTTGAAGTTTAACACTGGAACGCTATAATAAGACAACGTATCTTAGTCATATAAGGGCTTGTTGAAATTGTCTTGAGACACATTTTGACCATTAGTGGTATACAGGGTCTAATGATGGAGCCGGAAAATATGCACAAGTTGTTCATAATAGAACAACGTAGTCTAGCTTTTTTTGCTTATTTACTCATTTCAAATACAACATAAAATAAAAATAATTTGCCGTACAGAAATTTTATTCTGTACCTGTGCACATAAGTACACTTAAATTTATTCTCTTAATTTAATTTCAATAAAACATCAAGTGTTACAAGCTGTTGTATTGTCAAAAGAAGATAAATATATAGAGGTATGACAGATATTGCAAGCTGAGTACATTTTTTCTTGTCGTTTTCGCATTTCAAGTTTAGGAGGAACAGTTGAATTACTGAAGATGCCTCATGAGTAATATCGGTTTTCATAAATGAAATTCATAACTTTCTTTTTATACGTGTCTTAACTTCTTGCGACAAACGTTTAGTTGTATAAAGAGTACAATTGTTTTACTGTCTTTTAATAATGCTGGCTTTGACAATTTACGGGGCGAGATGTTTTGATAATAAAACGTATAATAGAGTGCGATAAATATGAAATTTGTGTATTGTTAAGAAATTATTGGGATCAAAAGATTAAAACGTCAGTAAAACATACGAAATTGATGGGCACGCAATCAATGAGCGAACAGCACAGCGTTAGTTTAAAAACTCTAATAGTAGAGCTTTGATGCTGATAAATCATTCTCGTCTGGCCGTCCACCTATATGGGATATTGAAGGTACAAATGAAACAGTAGAAAAGTAACCTAGCACCAGCACTCGCCGATTATAGGACTCTCTTGAACTGTCAAAGACACCAAACTTCACCACTTAAAATCACTGGGTAAAACTTAAAGTTGTCGTATAGTTCCCCACGAATTGAAAGAGATTCAAGCGGAACATCGAGTAGAATAAAAGTGTACAAACGACTCTTTGCCCTGCCAAAAGATGATCATTTTTATAAAGCATTATTCCTTGCGTTAAAAAATGGATTTACGAAACAATACAAACATTGAAAATCAGTGGTTAGATAAAGGACAATTATCTGAAACCCTTGTGAAAAAGGGTCCGTTCGAACCGAAAGTCTTGTATATGTCCAGTGAAATTGTGAAAATTTAGGGTAGTTTGAAATAATTCTAGGTGATCGAACTATCACTGCCGAGATATACAATGAATGGCTAATACGATTGTATTAGAGTTTTGTCGCAGTAATATCTAGGTTTAGTAAATTGAAAACAGGTGCTATTACATGAAAATGCATATATCGTATACTACGAAAGTTACGCGCGATAATATCGAAGAATTGATCGTACTAGATTTCTATCACATCCAACATTTAGTCCGGACTTTGCAGCGTGACACTATTATTTAATTAGATCCATGGCGACATTGTTTCGTAAAAAAATATTTGATTCCAAAAGAGATGTTGTAAATGCAGTGCAGCAATTGTTTGCATCTGAGCCCAAGGAATGGGTTTATCAAGGTCTCAGAGAGCTCGCTGAACGATAGGTTAAGACCATAAAGTGATAGGCTATACTTTGAATATTAAGCTTTTCTTTTTGTAGCATTATTTAATAAGCATAGTGAACATTAGAAACCGATATCGTTTATGAGGCACCTTAATATTATGTGGAATTTTTAGTGTTCCACGCCAAACCTGCGAAGTGGAACGCTTACAGGATCACATACAGGTGTTATTATGACGTAATTTGGTACAGCTATGATACGAATATTTAGTTTTTACGCTATTTGTACAAACAATTCAGGTTTGGAAAAATAGTAGAAAACATAATTATAACCTTAAGTTTGTCATACCGATGCGTGTGCGCACTATTTCATAATGTGTTAGACTGAGCGGCAAGGTGGGTCGAGTTGCTGTCTGTATTAAACAATAAGTAAAAGCGGAAATAACAGAATCCATCCTAAATCCACACAAACGGAAGCAGTAGTAGTCGCCAGTGTTTCTATGAACACTATAAACACGACAATTTTGAAAGTTCCACATTTAATATATTAATCTTACGTGAAGCAGAACTTATCCAACAAACCGCACAGTATTAAGAGTGGCATGAAAGTGGATTGAAAGACTTAAACACCGCATGGTTAGACTTGCGCAGTAGCTGTAAACCTGTAAATCACTTTCTGCGCAAACACAATCGCACGGCTCTCGTTTTTCGTGTCACTGATAATAATGCGTGCTGTGCGTGTTTATCCTAGACTAGTTCTCTCTAGTAATACACAGACATTAACTAACATTCTGAATTAATATACATTTTATAGACACCAAGAATAAAGATAAGGTATTTCGTTTATCGATATTACAGCTGATTGAGTACTTTTTTTCAGAAAGCAATGAAAATATTACAAGTTTTAATTATAATGAAATTCATTTTAATGATGATAATAAAAAAAACATTTAATTAAAAGTCATTCTTTTTACGTAGATAATTTTTCCAAAAATATATGAAAGCCCCGGTAGATGACAGAAGAGAGTAAGACTCGCTCGTTAGCGTTCTATTCCTACTACATTCTGTGGGTAAAATTAATTAAAGACGTATCGAGATATGGGTTTTACAAGTTATTTTATTAAAATATAACCAAGTTACCTCTGGAATTGATATTGTATAATACGGCATCTGAAAATTTTATATGTTAGTGTCAATAATTTATTGACATCTCACACAATTTCTTTTTTGACTACCGTCATATAATTGTACAACAATTAGTACTGGTGTTAAGGTACTCTGTAAAACGAAACCCATATATTATAAAATTATAACCTCCGTTCACAGCTTGGCCCGCGTGGACAAACAAATATACTCTTCTGGCAGCTCTCGCTTCCGCTCCCGTTTCCATTCCCTCCCCGCCGCACTATTTGATTATAGGATATATTGTAGGCAAACGAGCATACGAGCCACCACAGCACTTGGTCGCTAACGCCCATCAACACTCACATCCCTGGACGCGTTGCCGAACCTCTTGGATAGGAATAGAATATCCTATGAATCTAGGAATGGGCCGATGAAAGGGAGTGGGTTGATGAAGGAGGAGTGAGATGATGGAGGGAGAGTGAGCTATCGGAACTTTCACGCATTGTACAAAACGCAACATCAGTCTTTATTCACGTCTTTATTCTGTGAGTGTGGCGTCTCACCGACCGATCCAACCCATTTTCGTGCTGTAATCTAGTTGGCAACAGCATGCATCTATCACATGTTTTAGGATTTTTTTTTCTTCGAGTGTGCATCAAACTTGATGCTCTCAAAAGCCTGACATAACAATCTAGCAAAAAATAAAACCACCCATAGACCACTCGGCTAATCTCACAAAATCGTAACAATATCTCAAAGAAAATCTAAATAATGGTCTACTCGGATCGGTCTCAGCAATTTCCTTAACTGCGCAAGCGCATCATCGAAGCACAGCTATTACGTAAAATCGGTAACCGTCGATCGCGGACGAACCGTTTAGGCAATAAACCATAAAAACCAACAATGCCATAGAATCGAGACGATGCGTTCGCACGCTATGTCCTACGAGCCGAAGCTAGAAGCGCTTAAATGGCGATCGGACGAAATTTAGTCACGTCGGAGCCATTATTCAACTGATAGGCATAAGGCACGAGAACAACACGCACAACGATATCTTGTATGCGCGGTTGATGAAAAATCACTTACTGGTTTCAGTAAAATTTCTGTCTGGTTTAAAATATTAATCTATAAATTCCACATTTAAAATCTTCACGGCTTGGTAATGATCAACAAAATATCAATTATACATGACGTTTAATATTACTTAGATACGGTTACAATATAATACATAAACATCAATAATATATATATATGTTTCCTTACACTTTCTTTTTTTGTTAGCGGAGCCATGAGTGTCGATATACTGCAACTATCGACAAGAGCTACATATAACTTGCAATGTATGCAACGTATAAAACGCTTGTACGGCAAAAATAATATAAAAAACCAAATTATGCAGAGTCGTTGATGTGATCCCAGGACACGATCAAGGATAAGCCTTCTACTTCCTAAATATTCCCTTTTCCTATTGTATTTATTCCGATAATATAGATATTCGGAATCCGAAGGCAGGCCGGCATACTTTTTAAATTTCGAGGCAACTGCGATAAACTAATTTGAGATTTTGTGTTGACCAAAATCTTGAATTTAATTCGTGAGAAAAGTAATAATATTAAATTTTGAAATCGAGTACAAATATTCCGTTTGCACGGCTTATCTGTAAAGATATGTTTTTTAGGTCGAGACATACGTAAGCAATCGAAACTGACCTACACAGGGAAAAAAATGCTCTATTATATACACAATTTTTTCCAAAAACCATTGTGGATTCTTGGAAATAACCACGGTCTGATAATTCTAGAAGAAAAAAAAAATTGGTTATCTGTAAAGTCGGTTTACGGACGATAATTTTACGTGATAATGTCATAAGAAAACATTGATGAAAAATTGCATTGTTTTATGAATTGAATTGAATTATCATTACTTTGTATAATATAAAGGAGTTCATTGAAAATGGCATTGTTTTCGATAAATTAACATTTATTTGCACTCGTCAATTCAAATATTTTTCTACTTAAATTATACAATAAAGAGATACATGCGTTACAAGCCGATCGCTTAGGCCGATCGTGCCTCTCTATTGTTCCGCATTCTCTCTCGCACGCTCTGCTCAGGTGGAACGCGACAATGAGTCATGTTTTTTCGTGCAGCCGGCGTTCATCGATTTATCACGTCAAAAACAACCGCACCCAACTAGTTCTTATTACAAAATTATACATCGATATAAATATTTTATTGTAAAATTTTAGGTTACTAATTACATATATTTATATACACCTACTCCTAGGTCCGCTACTACAATATATATATATATGTAGGTGGCATGTGAGGCAACCGGCCTTCGTGCTTAGTTTCGCAATTAAGGGTTCGCGCTCGATTCAAAGTTAGAATAGAATAGAATATTCGAATCCGATCTCGCGAAGAACAAGTGAATAAGCTGTAGATAGAAAAATATAGAAAGGGGGCGAGGGCTAATGCCAAATGCACAAGCTTCAATAGTTAGAAAAGTGGATTGTTAAAATTGGTTTCATAAGAGATCTGAATTTGAAAAAGAGAAATTTTGAAGAACCGATCAATAAATGTATTGATCTTAAATTAAAAATACTTTTCATTTAAATACTTGAATTCCTGGAGTTCATCAAAGGTCCCAAAAGTACTCTGCCCCGAGCTACGCCTGACATATATATATATATATATATCATTATAATTGCAAATTTTTAGTTTGCGTTTCCAAAGTTGTCTTTTGAATTGCTGATTTCATAGATAAAGTTTAAGTTTTAACAACGTATTTTTAGCCTAATTTTTAAAAATGGGATCTCAAAAATGATATTTAGGCATCTCAAAAGACTGTATTTGAATCGTGTATAAATAGATAATTTTGATGATCCTCTAATGATCAACGAATCAAATGTTTTTTTTAGATAGAGAGTAGAATTTAAGAACATTTCATTATTAGATGTGAGACGCTTAAGTTGATTTGATGAATTGAAAAGTTTGCCTTTTGAAACACCCAGGTAATGGGAAATTTTATTGTTAAAAACTTGCTTTCATCCTTTTTAAATTTACTGTAGGTAATCAAACAATTATGCAAAAATATATAAGGAAACAAAGCTACGTATATTCTCGTTTATCCGGTGACGGCATTCGCTCCGTGCGCGACTGCAGCGCCACCAAATGTTGAATCAAAGGGGAGCTGTTAGAGGTATTTTTACTAGGAATGAGAATAGGCTTTACGATTAAAAAAGTTATTACTGATTAAAAAAATGAGCGTATTATATATATTCAAAACAAGTGTCAATTGATATTTGTTCCTATGTTATATTCATATGAGGTCCATAAACAATTTTAAATAAGAAGATAGTTCAAAACTTGATACAAATTAGGTTAAGCAATGTTAAAGCTTAACCTTGGCAAACAATAAAAAATTAAGAAGATTTGAATAGTTATTTCTCATTTAAATTGTTATATATTTGTTAAATTAGTAAAGATCTTTTCATATTTACTTTCAAATGAAACATGGAAATAAGTATAAACGCGAATTTTCAATCAATCACTTATAAAATTGCATTCGAGCCACAATCGTCAAAGGAATAATGCAAGTTATTTATTCAAGTCACACTGCATCGTTAAATGTGATTGAAAATTTTATGATTTATGTCACATCAAATAGTATGAGAATTATTAAAATAAGTGTTTTTTTTTTTTTGTTTTAAATAAATAAGGCTCGATATGTACACTGATGTGCAAAATTAGTTTTTCATTTAAGAACTCACCGTAAATGTAACACATCAGATTTTATCTCATTGAATAAGATAATTTTTAATAAAAAAAAATTAAGTATTAAAAATTATCCCGTGTTCTACACAACTTTCTTTTTATTACGTTCATGTTCCATCACGAACTCAATAATAAAAAAAATAAAATTAAAGTAATAGAAACAAAAATCAACAGCCTTCATATTAGGGCCTTGGGAATGCAAAATCATCGAAGAAATCTCATTGTGGCTTCAAAAGACATTTCAAATAATATATTATCATTCGGAACAGCACATCGAAAAAAAAAAGATTAAAATTGTCTGAATGATAACATAAACCATACACGTATTGCATATTTTAGAAATGTTCAAGAAAATCTTGCATTGTTTATGACAGACGTGTCGAATGACACTCCACTCATTATACTTATACATACATTCGTTTTGTCTTTCAAAATGTGATGAGTAATTTTGATTTAAGGAGAGAAAACATAAAGACTACAACACTAACTAGATTTTATTAAATGATAGCCCACTTTCTGCCTTTGCAGTAAACGTGTAAGTTAATTAATGTTCTCGACGTGTGTATATATTTATGTTGGACTGTTGCGACGCATGTAATATAGATACATACATATTCTTGAATTGAAAAGCTTCTACGAATTAGATACCCATCGCGATTAGCTATTAACCATGTTTAGGGTTCCGTGCATCCGATGAAAAAGGTAACCCTTTTAAGATTACTCTAATGTCTGTCTATGCGTCTGCACAGTCTATCTCCTCCTAATCAACTGGACGAAAATAGTTGCAACTAAATGTATATATACGGAGTTAGATGTGAGCCAATCAACGACCAGTAGCTTAAATAAGCGAATTCTAATCTTGGAATTCGTCCTATATTAAAATACGAATACAGGACCTAACTCCTAGTATACAGGAAAACTTAAACGAAATTCCTAAGCTACTTATATTTCCCCTAGAAACGGATAATATTCGCGAAAAGGAAATAGCCCGAGTAGGCTACCATAAATATACGTTACAAAGGAGCCAGGTTGAAAATCTATTCAACCTGGTTGCGTTGTTTAATTTTTTTTAGTTTCTAACTTCACGACGAACTTAAGACAACATGTTTGGCTTGAAAAATTCTGGCTCGCCACAAGAGAACGATCACGAAGTATCCACGTCGATTCCTGTATGCAACAATACCTCATACGTTAACGTCGATATGGGTTAATAAGTTTATTTTTTCGGAGGGATCGATCAGCGTAAGGTATATGAGGTAATTCGGGCCTCGCCGGGTTTTCGTTGACGGTATCGAATGACGGTTTCGCTGAAGTGTCCAGGCGCTCGAACCGCGATTTCATAGTCGCACTGTTGTGTTTTATTGTTTCACTCACGCAAATCGTATAATATAAATAAAAGTACTACATTTCGTGTTTTCCGTTTTTTTTTTTGCCTGCACGTTCACGCATCGACCATACGCTCCGTTTCTTACGTTGTTTGAACGTCAAAAGTGACATTTCTTCCCGCGCTGTTTGCCTCGCCCCGCGTCCGTCAGTGGTCTATGGTTTAGGGGAGACAAACTATATTGACAAAGGGAAAATGGCGTGAACATAGGAAACATCTAACCAAGCACGCTCACGAAACGAGAATTGCTAAAATCACAATATTCGTTTAGTTTTTCCGTAGTCGGATTAAAAAAAATAGGTATTGACGATTTTCGGAGGCGACAGTTCGGACAATGTCTCAAACGGATGCCCGAAAGACATCTAGCTATTTCAAGTATTCAAAGCTTCCATTTTGAATGTTGTACATCGAAGGAGACGTCCCATTGTTCGTCCGCCGTGCGCCGGCGCTGCCGCAGCGGCGCACGCGCGGTGGTATGCTTTTTTAAAACGTTTGACGCTATTGTTTAACGGTTTCTACATTGTTTTCACTTTAAAGACCGAAAATGATTTCTCTTACGATGTGTTGAACAGAAAAACATCAAAAACGACGACCACGACGGTTCTGGAAAGTAAACAATCGGTAGAGTATAGACAGTGATGATCAACAAAAAGATCACGTAACATGAAATGTCGTGCTGTTTGCGCAGGTGTGGTTGTGTGCATTTACGTTTTAGACTATTCAGTTCAGTCGTGATATATCAAAAGTTCACATTCTTCCGTTATTTTAAGCGTGAATTATATTCCGGCTTTCGTACGGTAGTTAACATGATTTCTTTAATTGTGACGTTGGTAAGTATCTATTTTCACTCCCTATAAATGTTTCGGTTTAGAGTTGTAACCTTGACGTTTTCGCACATATTTCCTTTTGTGGCAATTTATTTTATACACAATAAATATTTAATATCTGAAGTACTTGCATTTATTGGCATGATTCTTGTATCTATTTGCATATCTCGAATAAATATCTTTCCAAGTTGCAATTTGGAAGTTATAAATACATATTAGTTAAAATAGGAAAAATATTTTTATAAATGCAACACAGGACAAAAGAGTAGATCATAGATTTGAGTCCAAAATTTCAACATTTGAACTTAATATATTCGAGACAAGTATAATCTGCAAATGAGTACTAATGCTATTAAAATCATTGACCAGTGCGGAGCCTTCGGGTTGGCGTACGTGACAACTATTCAATGCGCATTCATATTATTTTGTCTAATTACATATTCTATTTTATCGAGTTACTTTTGTAAATTACGATAGTACCTAAAGATTCCGGAACATTCTCCGTTAAACTACCCTAACATTCAACGTTATCAAACGTTCTTAATATGAAGGTGAGCCCTAAATCTAATTAAGGGGTAACTAACAACGACTCGAATTTTGTTAAAGCTTGCCATTTATTTGGCCAAGTGTCCAAAAAACTGAGGCGAATGAATATCCATCCCTAAACCATCGCTTAAAAATAACTGGTTTCGATTGATAAAAACTCTCATTACGAACCAACAATTTCACAGAGCGAAAGCCAAAAGTCTAAAATGTATAATACCACTCTTTTTGCGTCGGGTACACAACTCTTAGACACTCGGATTCAATAAAGTTTTTTCGTAACTATTACAAATGTTGAATAAACATGCACATGTCCTTTTTTACGCTTTTCACATAGTCGTTTAGATATCTCTTACGTATTAAACAAAAATAACTATACATGCTTTTAGTAAGTGCGTATCCATTGCAAGCTTACGAATTTGCAATTTGTGTTTGCAACTGACGTCTAGCTCAAAAGCATCAGTCGTTAGCACAGATTTTCAAGCTGTTGCACAATTTCAATAAATGTTTATTTTGCTTGTTTGAAAAACGATAAGTCATTGTGATATTCAAACACATTAATAATAATGCAGAATCTGTTTTTTTTTTTTAAAGACAATTAAAATAGTTAGCCGATACCAGTTTTATCTGGTTTCCTATTATCGTAATGAGCGTTGATAAAGTTATCGTTATATAATTCCAACAAGTTCGGATCAAAGCACTTTATGCTTTGGATGTACCTCTTACGAATTAATCGCGAAGACGTAATGCATAATTTTATTAACATATAAAATTGCAACAAGTTTGAGAGGCGCTTAACTTCTTCACGTAACTTTACTGCGCTTGCGTAAAAAGCTTTCAAAGCTCCGCCCATAAAACGATGCAACAAGTTTGTGAAAAAGTTTTGTGACATGAATTACAACACTAATTTTCTAAGTTACTTAATTTTGTAATGGATATCTAAAAATTGCATAAATCTGCATAATTGATGTACTTAAAAAAGTGAGAGAAATATTTTGGTTTTTAAATGAAGCTAAAAACAACAACACAATTTAATGCATCTTTATGTACCTAGTTCAGATAATGTAAATATACAATATTTCATAACATATTTAGTAAAAAAAAATAAATACAAACATACCAATCAAAATTGTGCTCTTTTCGAAAACCAAAAAAAAAAAGCGATCTGAAGGAAGATGAAGTTACGAAAACGACACAACGAAAAAGTTCACAAATTCACCAATCAGTTCGGTTTTTTATTACAACAATATCAAAGCTCCAAGATGGACACTTATCGGGCAAACGCCACCGCCTCGCAGGACGGATCGACTGGAAGTGTCCGCTACATCTGCTCTCGGTGAAAACCCACGGGCGGCGAGGGGCGTGCGGGGGCGGCGGAGGGACGACGGGAAAGAAGAGACACGGCGGGCAGCGGAGGGAGGGCGGTGGCCGTGGCCTCGCAGGTGTACTCGGCCGTGATATATGCGCATGTTAACACTTCACACGTCGACGTGCCGGTGCACGCCTATGGGTGTCGGGCGCGAGCGCGGCGTCAAAGCGTCGCGAATTCGACGCGCACGGTCAGCGGTGCCCAAAGAAATGCATGCGCTATCGATATACTATAGGGCACGATTGTCGTTTGGGCAATCGAGAAATTTTCAGTTAAACTCACCGTTGCGAGACTTCTGTCGCAAACTCCCACTTCGCAACGACGACCACCGCGGCCTTTCCAGTTAACGTAATGTAATTAATGCAAATTGATTGTTCGTCGCACGTCGCCTAGCGCTGGGTGGCCGTATCGCATAGGCAAAACTTATCGGTTTCAGACGGCCTGTAAGGTTCCGTACTGAAATTGCCAACAAAATATTTACACAATTGCTGTCCGTCCGTCTGTCACGACCGAATGAATCTCTCCAAAACTATTTCATATCCGAAATGGAAATTCGACTGACAGATAAGAATTTGATGTTCCATTGTAACCCATTATAGCAAACTAATACTATTCATATGGTTTCTAACTTTGGGATTAGAGGCCATCCATAAATGAATTTATGGATGGCAACAACTAAAATATTTTTCTTTCGATTGCATTTAAATGCTATTCCAAATAAGATAGCTACCGATTCAAAAGTGTATGTAATAATATTCTGTACGACCTTTTTTCATGCGTATAAAAAATTTAAGAATCTCTATCCCCAAATCCTTAAAAGCTCATACAAATTCTGATATGTTTTGTAAGACATATCTGAACGACCGCATAATGCATTACAAATGATTCAGGAACTTCATAGTTACATTTGAACGGAGTTTTTCAAGTAGATTAATCCTTTTTTAACAGATTTTTAATAGCTTCACTTCGGGTTTGTGAGCTTGTTTGTTTGTAACCGACCCCTTTGAGCTCGATTATGTCCCACTTTGAACGGACAGATTTAATTCAAACTTTGTAAGCTTATCAAGAATCGGTGACAATACAATGATTTGATAAGTTTATCTCATTATCCTGATCAGGATCAGGATCACGATCGCGATCAGGAACACAATATTAGTTGCGTGTTAGCGTAATTTCGTATTGACGAAGGATCCAGTTACGTAAATATTTTCAATAATCTGAGAGTTACAATTTAAAAAATTAAACTCATCCATTTAAAAAAAGTATTCTAATTGAATTAATATTCTTAATACAACCCCATCTAAAAACGTTAGAACGAGATTGTTTTTAGAAATTATCAGTGCAAATTGTCTCTCTGTTTTGAAGCAAATTTTAAAACTGTTTCCCCTTTTTTGGAGATTTGCTATACTACCTGCATCCTTTTTTAGAATTTAACACCTCAAATTTTATTATGTTGTTCAATAAAAATTTTACATCCGTGCACCCTCTGTCGGGAGATTTACAACACTAATTACGAACCTTAAAAAAAAATTTGAACAATCCTTCGAACTAAAAAGTGAAAAATAAATATAGTTTAAAAGAACTAAAAAATATGCTTTTAAAGCACATCAAAATAAAAAGTGAAAAATAATTGTTAATATAAGATGAAAGAATAACAACAGTGACGAAAAATACTAGTATAATTGTGGAAAAATCGTGGGGCGCTTTGTGCCACATTTTTCGTAAAAAGAGCAACCCATTTTTCGTCGCTGTTCATTATTTTTTTCAGCTTACATTAAGAATTATTTTTTACTTTTTAATTTGATGTGCTTTAAAAGCGTGTTTTTTAGTTTTTTTTTAAACTATATTTATGATGCAAACACACAATCGAGATTAACATCAAATTAATTTTAAATACCAGTGAGCACATAAAGAGAGGTCCGAACATTTCAATCGTAAATAAAAAGGTTATGAGAGGGTATGCCCGGGAAGTGAGGTGATTAAAATCCGGATGCGACAACAGCAAATAAAAAAATAAAATAGTTCATTCTTCTCGGGTCAGAATTCACGGCACGGTACAGTTTACAAGCTACGCGGGTAGATACAATCACGCCTCATTTGATAAACAAGCGTAGTGTCATCAATTTTCAGACCACCTTTGCTAAAGAAACTATAGTGACCGGGTCAATAGTATCTGATAAACGTAGCTTTGCATGTACTCTTAAAAATTATTTATCTCTAATAACAGCTGACAGCCGGAACCATGCAAAACGGCATTGGCCGCAACATAAGATATCTTCAAAGATAAATTTCTCAAAAACTATAGATTCAATGACTAATATTTTCTTTGAATAAAATAATTAAAAAAAATGGAACTATAATTGATTTTTTAAAAAAAGGCGTGACAGTATCCACTGTGACCATCAACACAAAATGAACCTGTTTGTCCCCATATCGTGCATCGGATACCAAATCGGTACTCTAAGTCGGAATCACAAATTTAGAACATTTAAGTTTTAGGAGATCGCAAATACACATCAATCTGTGTGCGCGCGAGCAAAAGCCACAACCGGTCCCTTGTGCAATTACGAGATCGGTTCGACATACAAAATAATTCGAACCATTCATCAACCTAACATATTTCTGTCGGGCACGATTCACTATATCACACGTATTATTAATTTTATTTGCTTTGCGGTGCCGGCCGCTGCGGTCGCACACGATGCGCAAATTAACGCGGCGTTCGCCGACACGCGAGCGGCACTGGCGGGCGCGGGCGGACGGGCCCCGCTGATTGTCTATTAGATAGCGAAAGTTCCCGAAATGACTGACGACGTTGGCGATTAAGAAAAGAATGCGGTTAAACGCCGAATTCTCGAATGTACGCGGCGCGTCGTAGACCACATGTTTTTATAACGCAACGTAAGAAACTGTGTTTACGTATGATTGCTGTAATTTAGGCGAAAATTGTAAAGCAAAGAGAAATAAATGATCGCTTAAAATCGATTTGTAAACCGCGTAGGTGTAACGTGTTTGACGTTGTGGTGTCAAGTTTCAATTATCCTATTGCCGAGACAGTCTCTTATAATCTTTGTATTGCAGATCGAGAAGCATACCCTAGCTCACCACACTGCCTCGGATTGTTTTATAAACGCCAGAATATTGATCCGCCACAGAATATTGAGACGCCAGAATACTTAATGTTCTTATTATTATTGTACGATACGGTAGTATCGTGGCATGGGGACCCTGATTCAAGAGAACATGCCTCAATTTTCACGTTGAGTAGTCGACTCCGCCATTGCAACTATCTACCAACCCTTCAATGCCTATGGTGCTGTTGCCCCATCATTGGACTAGATATTTTCATGTTCTGATTTAGAATGGTTATTTGGTATCATACAAAGAGTTTTCTTCCTTTTTAAAAGACGTTTTTGTGTTTTTTTTTTTTAATTGAGCAGGGATGATCAATTTTCTACCACAGGAAACACACGAATGAAAGATAAAATTAATATACCGTTGAATAACGGTATATTCTAGAGAATTCTAGAATTGTAAAATGGACAAGCAAGGGATGTACAGCCCTTGTGGGACGCCGACGTTCGTGGCCATGAAATCAGACAACGAAACGCCAACAGCGATTGCTATATTCGATCACGTGAGAAAACTGGCTATCCACTGCATAATTCCTCAGTAATATCATTAAGGAAAGAAACTCGTAAAAAAAATTTTGTCCCAAACTTTTAGGTACGTTCGAATACAATTTAATTAGAGATTATTTCGTCCTTTTTGCCGTTTACAATCGTCAGTGTGCCAAATACACTTATCGAGTAACCTATCGAGCGGCCTTAAAGGGAATCATATTGTGAGTCGTTTATCAAATATTTAGATTATCTAAAATCTACCTGTTGAAAATAGTGTTCATAAGTTTGAATAATTTTAAAATGATAGCTAGACCTTACGGTTGTTGAACTGAAAGAATACCATTTTAGAGGATTGGATGTAGTATAATGCCTCGTCCATGAATTTGGTGTTATGCCGAAAGAATACGAGAGCCGAAATAGATATTCTGAATCGATGTTTGCTCAGGGATTCATATTCTCAACATAATAATCTAGATACGTCCAGTTCAACTTGATCTATTGATATCAAAGAAGAGTGCTTTTTGTAAAACCTTTTAAGTGTCAAACATCCGGTATGGAGCACAGATACCGTGGGTTGTAGGCGGCGCGGCAATTGTATACACATAACTTAACTTACGAAGGCTGCTATTTATGTATCCGGAACTCGCCACATACAGAACAATATTAAAAAAATAATTACAACATATATAAGTGTAACTCCTTGGCTATAGAATACAGGTTGTTTCATGTAACTGTCAATTGTTTTACCATTATGGCATCTTTACGAAAATTGCGTGTCTTTATCACCATGGATTTCATTCGCGAAGGTTTTCGTGCCATGATTTATTACGAATTTCGGCGTGGGCTAACTTAAAAACAGTGCATCGATCAACTCATTTTGACTTTTGGGGATGAAGCACCATCAAAAGCTACTATGTATCTGATTTAATTAATTTAGTCGTGGGCGGTCTATGTTTACAGTTGAATTTTAAGTAGATCGCACTAAATCGGTTGTTTTACCACAAAATATGGATGCTGTGCGGGAACTAATAGTGCAAGATCGTCATGTTAGATATCGCGAGATAAAGGCGTCCCTAAACATAAGTATGACGAGCATACATAAAATATTACACGAAAATTTAGTTTTACAAAAATTCGTTCATGTTGCATTCCGTCTAACTTGTGTATTGATGAGAAACAGGCACGTCTCGATAGGTGCACAAAAATTATAAAAAAATAAAATTATGGTGTGTCAAAAGCTATTTATAACATCTACAAAGGTGATGAATCTTGGATATATGTGTATGACCCCGTAACTAAACAACAGTCAACGGTGTGGATGTTCCAAGATGAGCCGAATCCAACAAAAGTGATTCGTGCCATAAGCAGTAAAGCAAATGGCTGCCTTTTTTTTTAGTATAAATGGACATGTGGTTACAATGCCTCTAGAGAATCCTAAAACGGTTAATTTGAAGTGGTACACGGCCATTTGTTTACCAGAAGTCTTTAAAGAAATAAGAAAGAACAACCGACAACGCAGTCATTCTCCATCATGACGATGCTAGCTGTCACACGTCGGCCGACAGAACTCGGTCTTTGGAAGGTCAACAGATGAAATTGACGGGTCATCTGCCGTACAGCCCCGATTTGGCACCCAACGAGTTCTAGTTATTCTCAAGCGTAAAGAATAAATTACGTAGTCGTCAACGTTTTTCGAGCCCCAAAGAGGCCGTTGATGCGTTCAAAATGCACGTTTTAGAGATATCTCAATCTGAATGGAAAAAAAATGTTACAAAAATTAGTTTCAGTGAATGCAAAGGTGCATTGATCATTATGGCGAATATTTTGGAAAGCAATAAAAGCTTATTCAATGATAGATGTTTGTTTCTTTTTGATATTTCATACATATTAGTAGCAGCCTTCGTACCTTTAGTAGAAAAAGGTAGAGCTGTATGCTAGATTCATACTTAAGTTGATAGTGAACTTAACACAGTTATCCGGTAGAGAATTAAAAAGAAACCACCGATGCTAGAAAGATTTGAGTCTATAATTGTAAACAGACATTCGCATTTTTAAAGCGAAATGAGGAACATCCATGTTGAGTATTAAATATACACAATGGAGCACAACTTTCAATCGAATAACGACCAACAATCACCACTTCAAGATAGAGTAAATGGGCCTTCGTGCGCGTACACAGCTCGGCCGCGACTGCGATCTTCCACTTGCATTCGCTAATTAAGGTACGCGCGTGCAATTTTCATTAGCGCACGGCAATAATTCTCGTTGACGTCTTAATAACGTCTCCGTCGGCGTCCGCGGCGGTACGGCGGGGCACGTCACGGCACGGGAGCGCTGATTTATCGCGGGCGCGCGTCGAGAGGCTGTCTGCGCTTGTAAAAGGTCATCGGGGAATGCATTGTATACCTGCATAGTGGTCTATTGCCGCATGCAGTCCGGTGCCGTGTCGACTAGATGCGACCGAAAGGGAGTGTCGTCGGTCCGTTGTGTTATTTACGTCTACGCCGCGTGCATAATTTACGGTCCCGGATGCGTTCGTGAATACTGAGCGTGAATAAATTTTAATTGACAGTATTGAATGCGTGGACTTTGATTTGCTATAAAAAGGATGTCTATCCAGAATAATAATATAACGATATAGAAATTGTAATGGTCCTAAGTCATTTGTTGTATAATTTTTAAATATTACTTTTGTTTAGCAATCTTTAATACATTTGAGACGTATTTCATAGTTTTGGACACCGGCCAATGCGTACGCAAACTAAAGAATACATATGTACTTACTTAACGTAAAGACTACAATATAACAAAATAGTAGATGCGTGCACTTTAGTGGAACATCATATTTTCAATTTATGCATAGGGCAGACTGCATAGTTTCTTCGAAATCAAGATATAAGTTTATATGAATATTTTATATGTGCGAATATAATGATAAATATAATATTAAAGAATCATTTTCGAAACAAAACTAATAATTAATACTTTTAAGTAACAAATCATCATTTCTACATAGGCATAATCAGAACTAATTATAGTTATTAGCACGAGTGGTGCATAAAAAAGCTTAGCGTAACCACACGATTTGACGGCGACATCTATCATGTAAATGAAAGTTCACAATAGTCAGAGTAATGGGAAATCTTTGGAGTCGCTAATAACACGCTCGCTTCCAGCTCGAGGATTCGTTTATTTTTATTTAACTCCGCTTCATAATCTATTTCTCTTCAGAGAGATAAACTTTGCCTGCACTATATTCCTTGTAATCTCGCTATCCGCCAGCCTTATTATCTAAAAGTAAGTATCGATTTCGATTCTGAAATTCATTTTCGGTCGAACTTGTTGCGTATAAAAATTTTTTATTCTTATACGAAATTTTGAGCGATTTTAAAGCGCTAGATTAAATTAAATATTTGCATATTTGTCGAGGACCTTACAATAATATGGTATAATTGGACTGATCTGATGATGGAGACAGAAGATAGGCACCGGAACTCCATAATGGAATAACATATCGTAGTCTTGTTCGAGTTAGTCGGAGTTATCTTGAGATGTATTCTTATCATAAGCGATTTTCAGAATCTGTTGATGAATCCGAACAGTTGACACTGGCAGTTCATAACGGTCCAACATATCGAAACCATGTTTGGGCTTTTTGGAATTGTCCTGAAATGCATTATGTCTATGATTGGCTTACAGGGTGTGGAACTGAAAGTTTAGCAATGGAACTTTATAATAAGATAAAATATCCTAGTCATATTTACATGCCATTTTGTTCAACAACTTGTTGCAATTTTCTACGTAGTGACATAATCCTATTGCTGTAGAAATTTTGAGACTTCTGATCAAGAAACTGTGACAAGTAGTTTTAACAGTCCTCTCTTGATGTTAGCCTAATTTTGCCTAAAGAATTGTGAAGATACCGAAACAGGTAAAAATCTGAGAGTGCAAGGTCAGCTGGATGCATTAACTCTTCTTAACTAAACTATCTCAATATTTGCTGAGTGGCCAAAAATGTGTGTGGTCTGGCGTTATCATGGTAAAATACCATACCCTTTCTAATGAACAATTCCAGCTCTTTTTAACTATTTCTTGGTTGGATCTCATCACCTAATGGCAGTAGAAACCGAAATTAATGTTTTTGACCAGCGGTGAATGCGCATAATGAGTACTGCCCTTCCAATCTCACCATATATACATAGCATCAACTTATTGCGTGTTAATCCTCAATTGCCTTTTGACCCTGATCTTTTTCGCACGTTCTTGTCGTAGGTAATTTATTTTTCATCACCAGTGAACAATCTTTTAAAAAACGGTTCGATTTGATTATGTTTCAATAAAAATCACAAACGCGTACGTGATTCGTTAGATTTCTACGAATGATCTCGTGTGTGACGCAAGTATCGAGATTTATTTATATATATCAACTTTTTTCAAATGGGTCAAAACCGTTTTGTGGTCAATCCCCAGCTCTTGAGCTATGTCAAAGAACTAATATGCCGACCTCGCTCTACTTTTCCCGAAATGGCTCGACTTAATACAAAACAGGTCGACCAGAGCGAGGTTCATCTTTGACATTAAAATTACCGAACTGAAGACGATTCAACGATTTTTGTGCCACTCTTATCGACATTGAATTACGTCCTTAAAAATCACAATTTTTTTGCGGATTGTTTCGAATTTTTTCCTCTTTTGGAATAAAACTTCAAAATGAATCGAATTTCTACGTTAGATTCATTCATTTTGGTGGACAGAAAAACAATAGAAAATGGCGGAAAACCGTTTTAATTTTTTTTAATGTCATTCTTTAATGATATCACAACTAATCAGACACAAACAGCACAACTAAAGAGATTTTAACGCAACTTCCTACATATAAAATACGAAAAAATTTTTTTTCCCGACCTAATATTACAAGGATTTTTGCTTGAATGTAATTTTTATAAGGTAAACGTTGTGTGATTCATGTTAAGTATATAGGCAATGAAGAATATATTTTTTTATTCATTAATTGAAAACGTTTTACATCTTATATTGGTCAATTTCGATTACGATTATTAAACAATTTTGATGTGATTAAAAATTTAGCTAACAAAGGTTTAACAATAAACAGAAAGAAAACGAATATATACTTTAAGTAATTATATTGAGTCAATCGGCATTTATTACAAACGTTTTCAATGTGTCAATATTAATGATAACGAAAACTTTTGAAATGAGAAAGGCCAGACTGACGATTAATAAAATATTTTTGATAACTCTGGTTAACAGTTATAATTATCAACACTGTATATTATAATTATTTTTTTTTAAAGATGTTATAATAGGCACGAAACAGCAACACTTCATCGAGAGGAACACGTGATTCGACCATAACAATACCGCAGGTACAGTCGAATGAACAGAGGTTTAATTGCAAGGCACAGCGCGACGCGAAGCGGTGACACTGCGCGGGCGCATGGTAATGAGCGGGCGGGTACACGGCCGACAGCCGCCGGTGAAAGGTAACCCTGTGCGAACCAGCCCTTTGATATTCAACAAGTTACTAAATAGAAAGCTAACAACCGACATTATACTGAAACCGTTGATATACTATTAGCTTTAGCCGAGATTGTTTTAAGCGCTGCTTGTGCGCGTCTAGTATAGTTACTTACAACTAGTTAGAAAACTTGTTCTAATACACTTTTTTGCCAAAATATTGTTTATTCATTTATAAATTTCAATTTGTCACATATTGTTTTAATTATAATAATGTGTGGTGATGACCCAATAGGCGAAAGCGTTGGCTTTGCAAACAAAAGGTATTTTCTTGTTTTCCGGATTCGCATCTTGTCCACGGGCGAATTGATCAATTCCTGCACATAGGTCCCCGAGATTTTTGTCCTAAAATTAAATAAAAACTCTGAAACAAGATAATACACTCTCTTTTTCGTTCGTAATTTTAAAAGCTGAAATTTATATTTATTTGCAGTATACGTGATCAGACCAAAACAGTATCGAATATAGGACATGGGTAATTCCCACGCCACGTCCGCGACTTAGGAGGACGGTTACTGTGAAAGGTGATTTTACGAGCGCCCCGCGCGACACTAATGACAGCGTATGCATCCATTAAGATTGTCCAGATTCACTCATAGATTTCGTTTTATTTTCTATACAATACCAATTACTCTAAACTTATACGTCATATCATGCAAACTACACATTACGACACCCACCGTGTATGATGAAACCCATACACCGTATGTCGAGTATGGGTACAGATAATTGGATGATATCATAGACGAGCGAAGGAAAGCGTTATCGAAACTGAATAACGTCTTTGTCTTTCAGATCGAAGAGCAGGCACCTTGAGCCCTCCAAGCCGGCCCAGTGAGTGTGCGGGGCTCGTAACGACTGTCGTCATCGAGGTGAAGGCAACATCCGGCACGGAACGTGCTCTCCGAGGCACGGGCGTGTGGTCTAATCGGACTTAAGTTAAAACCTCATTGGTCGATCTGCCCATGGTCGGCAGCGAACTCGGCACTTTGTTGATATTTATGTCTGTTTTCGGTTACCGATAGCGACATAAAGCGCATACGATGCAGCAGACGCGGCTCTCGTGACTCACACTATCGTTATCTACCTTCAGATTGAAAATTTTAGTTATTAGCTACAGCTACGGTACATGCTACAGATTCCTGCATATCTACGAGGATTTACCAGAATCTTCAAAGGAATGTACAGCTCCGGACGCGTACCAGCCCAACATGGAGTTATTGTCTAATATTTTTTTAGAGCTATGCTTTTTAGCTGACCTAACAATGAGATGCTAAGTGTACAATTATAAAATAACAATATAATAGATTTAGAACAATTCAGAAAATATGTACTGGATTTAAAGCTAAATGCAAATGAATAGCTTCATAGACACATATCTATTCTTTCAAAATATAAAACCACTAAGGCACACGCAAATACGTGCCAAGCGTTTCCACCTATATAAACAACACGTTGCACTAGGAGCAGCTACAAAAATGAATGAAAGAAACATGACATTCCTTCGTTACGTGTACAACATAACGTGCTAATGTACGCTGGCATCTTTTGATTTTAGACTTGGATTTTTCTTTCCGACTAAAATTTCAGTTAATCTACCTTCAAAAAAATCTTATGGTTTTGCCAAATATTGTTACGGTTATAGATGCAGAGAAATAATAATGAGGTTTATTCACATTTTGATTGCATTGTCTACTTTTAAAGATACATGTATGTATAGCATCTGTAGAGACACAAATTGTTTATATCTCTTTGTTTGAACTTATCGCTACACCTAGCAGATTTATAATTTCTTGTCTAATTATTGCCATACCTTCGTGTGACCATTCTCGTGGGACAGTCTCAGGACGCCATAAAAAACCTCAAAATAACTAAAATCTAAATGGAGGCAACTAGACACCGTATTAGTAGTTCCAAAAAAAAATCAATGAAATTCATCGAGTAGAGAAATTAAATTACAGAGCTTCAAGTAACCATCAAGGTAATGGCAGTTACATATTTATTTATATGTGAAAATAATGTTTTTTTTTATCTTTATGTACACCTACATTAAAGTAATTAATGATTTTTCATTAATATTCTCCAATATTTTCAATGTTTGCAATCGGATATTATTCGCTCGCCACATCTGCCATCATCGGAACACTCCGGTAGACTCTCATTGTTTTTATATATTTGCTTATTAGTAAGCTCACGCCTATTTTTCAAAGTGGCAGCTGGAATTCATAGATATCGACTGCTCTTGCTTCATTAACATTTATTATAGATTTCGTGCAAACTTTTAGGTTTCCAATGTTTAAGATTTGAAACTTCTATAATATGCAACAAATGTTTGCACTGTACATTTTATGTCAGTCTAGTTCTATCCATCTTCTCCGAAACACCTAACATATCTTTTTCCAATCTAACCCCTAGATTTTCTTTTGAATTTCACCATATTTTCAAATAAATATTCTTATCTTCTATTATTTTATTTACAAGATATGGAAAATCAATATTATTATCTTATAGTAATCTTTCAAAGTACTTCACACATACTACGCAGGGATCGCTACTCCACTGCATTGATTATATTTTTATAGTTGTTCAGCTACATCCAACTTGCATTATAGTATACATTAAATCATAACTGGATGGATAATAATTAGACGTGCTTCTTGCAAAATACTTTTACAATTTATAATAGCAAATAAGGCCCCATTCACTTTAATTCTTACCTTTGCACACCCCTGAATATTTCTTATGATTCTTGCAGTTATTCGTAAACTTCCATTGATAACTTGTAATATTGGCGGTAGAACTAGAAACGCCCCCTACAGCAACTATAAAAAATTGTGGATAAACATGCACTATGTGTCTATGAAACCATATAATGTAAACTTACAAGTACATTTCCGTTATTACCACATAAATAAGATGATTTTAACGATTTCGTACACGAATCCGCCAAATTTCTTTATAGCAAGAAACCTGCATAAAATTCAATGGACAGATGCATCGGTGACTGTAAGACTTGGCCATTCAAAACGATGATGATATGTACCTCCTTAGTATATGCCTATATAAAGTGCAGTTTCCCATATTATTGGTCGACCCAGTCATTAATGATTCATCACTTGTCAATTAGCAGGGAGCAGCGCGTGCAGTTGAAACCGCCGGTCGGAACACCAGCTGTCGATGCGTCATCTCCGCTCTCACCTGCCTAATGAAACCTACAAGGCGGTCTGATATTTAGATGAATGTTTCGTTTCTTTTCTGAAAAGTAAATTATTTTTTTTATCACTGCTCTATTAAGGTATACCACAACCATTTTATTTGGAATCGAGAAGCTTGGACCGTAAGACCTAAGCCGTAGGTACTAAATCGGTTTGAGGTTGCTGACGACGGTTATCGTCCCATGCTGTCCCAACGTCCGGTTGCGATGGTTTGTCGAGCTGTCCGAGGGTAAGGAGCGAGCGGTTCGACTTCATTTAAATTAAAAACCCATCGGCTAATTTGCCCGTCATGATTGGAATTCGTATCCGGCGTGTATCTTCTGATTCCAGAGAAATAACTTTGACAACTGAACTGCCGTATATATCGATGTAGAATCGATATAGATCGTCAACGATGTGAATCCAATCTATTACAAATTAAGTGCATCAAAGAGGCAACGATGCGCCGATGCAGTCGTGTAACTCCAACGGAGTGTTCGCGGTAAAAGCCCAGTAGTCCCGCTCGTTACGCGATATCGGGTCAACGAACACGGCGACCTCTATAAAATAGCTCGCGACAGGAAATCGAAACGTTTGCCTGCCCTTCGCCCGAATTAAAAACAAGACTTTGATAAAAAATTCTAATGATCAAGGCTTTATAAATATATACAAAATAGGTCCTCTCCATTTATTTATTAGTGGCTTTTGCCTGTGGCTCCGCATGCGTGGGCACCGGATGGATTCTTTCATCTTTTATGTCGACCGATCTCGCTGTCAACCATAGTGCGTAGCATGTTGTTTCTACTTTCGATTTAGGTTCAGACTCTGTTTTCCACGATCCCGATGCCGATTCAATTCAAAATATATATAATCCACCCACAGCTTCGTCCGCGTGCTACATAAAATTATTTTTTTTATCTTTTACATCGATCGATAACGTTATCAACTACGATCTCGATCCCACACACTACGTACAAGTATTCAGCGATTATTTATTGCAACTATAAATAATAATTTCACAGCCGCACTTGACGATTTGTCGTCACCGGTCGATGAACTGGACGACTGTCTGTCTGGTAATGGTCGACGACAGACAGAGCCAGCTGATGACAACTGACTCGTTTCAGAATTACACAGAAAATGTGCTGATTTAAAAGACACGATGACTAAGTAATTTAATTAAATATGCGACAGAAATAAAATTTAACTTAAGGAAGATAGGTATACGTATGTATTTCTTTGTGTTGTAATGAAATATTGTGTTAGTATTTTATATGGATAATAACAGTTTAACACATTTTTACAGTTATATAGCTCATTATCATTTCTATATTTATTGAAATTTCGCAATATTATAATACATTATCAAGCATTTCCCACGCAGAAAACAAACGCAACCGGAATGCATATGAGAGAGAATTAACGCCGTAAATACCCAGCCGCCGATGCAGCGCCGCAACTGGTATTTCGCGACATTAACAGTAAATATATAATGTTAAACGACGGGACGCGTTAACTGAACGTATATAAATTACAAATATTTAAATATAAACGAAGGACAAACGTGTAGATTGTCAAGTTATTTTCCGCGTATAAAATTAAATGAATAATCAATCAACAGTTAAAAATATCACAATAAAAATAATTGACGATTCAATGACCGTTGTTACAAATATCTTAATACTCGCTTTCAAGTCGAGTACGAATTCAATATCAAGTATATTTCATCTCTAGTTTTCACTCATTCGCTTCGATGGCGGTAAATTGAAATTTACAAAAGATCGTTTCTTTCGTGATTCAAATGCGCCGGCGATTTCGCCCGCGCGAACGTGGAACATTCCTTCGTGTTTATATCGGCCGATTACGATTTCGATACTTATCGCGGTTCTGTGTACGACAGAATACTTCGTAATGTAAGGACAGTGACACGGACACACATAGTGATGATTGATAGCGACGAATAAAACGCGAGTGACAATTACGTGCGATAAACAGCGTGTAAACCGTAACCGTATATAAACAGTACAGCTTTAGTCGTGATAGCGTTAAGGAAATAGTCGCACTGTTAGTCGTGTAAATAACATTAAGAAATATTTTGAAAATCTTTGTTATGAATAAGTATTGTTCGAATTATATAAATAAATGCAAAATATTAGAATAAGGCGACTATATAGCATTGATGAATCGCATATTGTTAGTTTGTAAGAATTAATATTACACTATCGCAAATCGTGTACTTCAACTTGTGCTATATAGATAAAGTCGCATGACCACTCCCTCGCCGCACGCGCGTTTCCTTGTCGCATCTCTCGCGCCGGCCGATCGCTCGCTGCCGCGGACATATAAGCCGAGGCTCGCCCGGCAAGGTGATAGCAAATTATTATTTCACTGGTATTGATAATTTTTTGAACATAAAAAGTATTCCATATCATAATTTGAGGAAATAATCTACCTCTATGTAAAATTTTATTAGAAGTCGTCCAGTTGTTAGCGCATGGTTTTAAGGATGAATATTCAAAAGAACATATTTTTATATTTTTAGTATTATAAATACCCTAAAACATGACATTCCGCGTCAAATGGTCAAAATTCCATACAGATTCGTGGAGGAATATATATAGAGTATGATCTGACAAAAAGGTATTAAAACATACCAGATAACCATTTTATGAAGTCACATGACGTTTGGCATGTACACTGAACGAGTGCGATGCAATTACAATTCAATTAACTAATGGTTAATTATTAAGTTCCGATATGTATCATTTTTATATAATCTACTTCGTCAATGTTACATATTTTCCCCCGAAATCAGATTCAATCTCCTCCTCTCACTCACTCCTCTCAACATGATTCAGCTTCTAGATAGAATCTAAATATTCTACCTGTTTCTAATGTAATCCGTGAATTATATTGATATCTTCGAGCAATCAATGCTCATCTTGATGTGTATGGTTATTGCAGAGAAGTCGTGGCACTTCGTATGCGTAGCGCGTATCCGGGGGCAGGCGTGTACAGGCAAATCAAAAGGTGCGATGCATTTTTATTTGCCTGTTGCTTAATAACATGTCACATTTTTTCGTAAACATTTACATTGTTGACGGCACACCTTTAGAAGGTAGCTGATAAAAGAAACTGCACATTCTTGATCTAGAAGGAATCTGTTACATGCAACTCGGGGTTTCTCTGCAAGATGAAATTAGACAAGAAGACATTTGAAGAAGAACGAGAGTAACCGACACTGAATTGGAAACATTAAGTGACAATAGACGAGCTCGTGAAAGTGATGACTACTGGGGAAGAAATATTCTCGAGTGGCGACCACGAACTGGCCGCGGTAACCTGTGACGACCTCCCACCGAAGGGACTGGCGACCTGGTCAAGTTACCGCGGACCGCGATTGGTTATAGCTGACCCAGGGTCGTATCCATCGTCGTGGAAATCTAGAGAGACGGCCCAGGTTCAGCAGTTGCCGTAGAATGGCTGAAACGAACCAACGAACGAATGAACATTGAAGCATTATATTATAAGATATCATTGCATTTTCTCCTCCTTATAGATTTATAAAATTCCATAAGCTACATTGGCCGTGATGGCCGCATAAGAAGTTAATTATAGAAATTAAAAAGTGATAAAAGCGAAGGCTGGATTATTTATTTTTATAATTTTAACAATGAGTAATCAGTTAAATTAGCCCTAGAAACTGCATGTTATACAATCGCGAAACACCTCTTAATACGGAAACTACGGGTACCTTCTTACTTTAAAGGTTCAAATCAATATAAATAGAGCATTTATACATATATATATATATATATATAACAATCAAGTGAAAGTAAGGTCATGCCGAGGAATGAATGATATCAGGGTCTAAAAAAAAGTGTAATTAGATGAAAATTAAAAAACAAGCTTTTATTAAAATGCACAAAAAAATAACCTTAAACTTAAAAGGGTTGAATATGGCTGCTTTATAGAAGTGTTATGAGCAAAAGTATGATAAATAGACACTATCTATAATCAGTATTTTCATGTCCTTGTGCGTCTTTAAAGCTTGTAGAACACTAAAAAATGTTGGAAGATTTTAATGTAAAAAAAATATTTAAACAACAAATCATATCAAGTTTCATAATAAAAGGTAAAAGTGGTTTGGCATAGTCGTTTACACTAACCACTACAAAAACATTATTAAATTCGGTTTATTTGTGAAGAATACCTAACGTTTAAAAAAGAACCCTCGGGTTAGTTTCTAGCGTCTTGTACATGTGCCAAAGCCGTTGTTGTGATGCCGTACATCATGGATATGGGACATCATTTGAAAGGGTTACTTGCAAAGGGCCCAAATACCTGATTGATTTTTTTCTGAAATTTGTCCTTTAAATGCCTTAAAATAATTCGTGAGCATAAAAAGTTTAGTATTACCTAGAGGAAAAGAAAAATTAAGTTTCAGCAATTTTTACTGTCTTTCCCAAAACATGCATATGTTTTATAGTTACAAGAATTATATAGTTTTATAGTTATTAACAATCTTGTCTTAAAGCACATTAGCGGCCGCTCCCTGTCGGACAAAGACCGCATCTTAAAATAATATTCTCATAATCATTCAATATGTAACCATCCAGTAATAGACCGTGAATTATCGTACGTAGAAAGCGAGTAATTTCACGCGCACTAAATAAAATTAACATCCGAGACGACGCGGCGGGAACAAAGCGCTCGCAATAATTCGCGCGGAGCCCGCCTGCCGCCACGCCACCTGCCGGCGGACGACATGAAAGTCGACGCGTCCAAACGAGCCGCGATGGATTCGCATAGATGTTGGAAATTCAAGAGAACGTAATTGTCCCCTTTACAGTCATTCGTAGAAAACTTGAGTAGAATAGATTAGCTTTGATTGTGCATAATTCGTGTTATAAAGCCTAAACATGGTCCCGTGGCGACCTCTGGGCGACGCTCGCGGCTCAGTGGGTGGAAGCACGCTTCGGGCCCGCGTATTTCTGGGTCATTATAGTTATGGAGCTTTTAAAAAAAATCAATATGAAAGCTACCTCGAAACCAATGCTAATTTTTAAGGATCAATAATTAGATATAGGATCACTCTTGTGTCTGTCTGTACGTATGACGCAACCTATTTCCTTCAAAGCTACTAAATGAAATGAAAAAGTTGCGATTTGTTGATATAAAGAGTTAAGAGTAACCCGATCCTGGGTATATAGGTGAAAAAACGAATTCAAGTTTTAGACCTATATATTGGAGGGTGACTCTATTTCCGAACAATTAATTAACCGACTCCTATTTTGGTGCAATTGTGAATTATTCATATCCGGTTTTATAAGTTACTGTTGCATAAAAATATCACAGCGTTATAGTTGACATAAAGCTGACAATTCAGTCTCACGTTGAACTACTTACTAAGAGAGTCCTGAAAAAAATGTTTGTCTTTAAAACCTTACGTCACAGTTCCTCCGGTCATCCTCAAATCTGTGTAATTCTCACAGTGTCAATCACTCATTGTCTAGGGAACCTGGGGAGATACAAAACCAATCTTATTAAAATTTAATTCGCCCAAAGAGCAACGAGCAAGGTTAGTAACTCCCTTCGTTATAGGTATCCTACAACAAAATTATATTCAGTGAGTAATGTGTCAACGACTAGGCAATTTTTCATTAGCATACTTTACTGAAACAAACTGATATGAATAGTACTATCATGTCCCTTAATAAGCTAAAAAACCTTTGTTCTACCTTGTCTATATCGATCTTTGCTTAATATTTTTACCTGTTCTTGAGTCCTTTCCTCCACAAACAATCATAAACTGTATTGTTTTCTGTCTTTTATTACGAATACAAGAACAGTCATCTTGTTTTTGTCGCAATTTGTTTTTTATGAGAATACTGAATATTTATTATTAATAAACAATACCGATTATATTTACGATGAAGCGGTTCACAATCAAATGAGCTGCTGTTTACCAATATAACGTACACACACTCGCGCGCGCGTGCGCACCTCTACACGTACATACACTGCATGAATACACGGTACGCACACTGCAGATTGCGTTGGGGAGCCTGGTGACCTGCAACACAGGTTTATGCCTATCAGACACCAGACTCCGCAATTATATACTTTTTATGGTATAAATAAATAATGAATAATTGTTATTATTTTAAGTACGAATTTAAAAAAATAATAAATGGGAAATAAAAAAAAAAACGATGGGAAAGAATTTCTCTGCAATGATGTGATAAGAACCTAACACAACGTCACAAAGCATACCATGTCATTTGTATTAATTTATTGTTTATTTATATTACTTTACACGCATTACCGTAATATATAAGCACTCTTATCCCGCCAATAGCGCTTCTCACGAGTCTAAGTTTATAGCTTACGAATAATAATAGACAACACCGGTTACGATTAAACGCTGTTTGTTAAGATTTGTTACGGGACTTGTGCGGATATAGGATGCAACAGCTTGCCTTTAAATGCTTCGCGCAATATATGGCGAGCGGCTGGAACGGCCACTCCGCGGCGAAATATACCGATGGCTCGTAGCCCAACTAATGATTACGAATCGAACGCGGAAGCGATTCCTAGCGTATATGTGAGCTGTCGAGGGGATATACGCCTCTTCGCACTTATCAGTAAAATTGTACAGTACTTCGTGAAATAGAATATCATAAAGGGTATGTACAGACATAAAAGGTAATATACGTAGATATAGTCAACACAAGCTCTCGTTTCTCTAGACATTCTGGAATGATTCTTATAAAACAATAATTCATTTTTTTTCAGATGTAGGTTCTATAGTTTTTAAACGATCCAAAGAATCAAACAGTACAATTTGAAAGACTATTATGACCTCTAATATTAAAAACTATAAATGATTTTACAAAACTATACGTGTATTAACAAAAAGATAACGAAATCGTCACAAAAATATCACACAAAACAATATTTACCACAGACTGGTGTACTATAGTTGAATATCCACCAGCTACACTCGATTATTTTCGATTATAAATAGCTTCCTAGAATGAAAACCTTACAATTTCTTTAAATTATAGAAATAGAAACCATCTCATGACAGCTTCCCTAATATATATATATAGCTAGTTCCATAATTTATACATTGACATAAATTAAATAATTTTTTGTTTAATTCTTATCAACCAAAATACGTCGAAATATTACCTGCCTTAAGATCTGCAATTTCGTTTAAACGTTAATTTGAAAGCCGAAAACTGCAGATCTTCAACATTGACTGTCGCACAGATTTGAAATTAATACATAAATTTAGTATTAGGAACCAAATGTATCTTTGACCGTCATTTTGTATACAAGTACGTCTCCTTAATTGCGAACTCTTTTAAATCATAAAAGTGTAAATTAGGTCAGTTTTATTTAAATGTTGAACATTGGCACGGTCGCAACTTTATTTATTTTTATTTTTGTTTTTAAATTTTCATTCCTTAAAAAATTGTGATTTTAAACTTGGTATACAAAGTAGAGTAATAAATTCTAAATAAAACCAGCTAAATGCTAAGTTGTACACGCGCACTGAGATTTCTGTACCGCCACACAATACAACTGTGATGTTTTTCATTCAATCAAGGATCCTTAGCACACACTTGTCTCACTCTTGCCCCCTTCTAATTATTCCATGACTGACACCAAAATCTTGTGTTGCTATTTTTAAGATATAAAAAAAGTTGTTAAAAATGCTTTTTTTGTTTGTGGATCTCTTTAATTTATTTACTTTTTATTATTACTATTTTCTAGAACATCCACCATTATAAAATCTATATTACAAAAATTTCAAGAACCTTTATATTACATTTGAAAATATATTATAACCTGTGGGAGTTATGAGGGACGGAAGACTTAGCAAAAGGGTTCTGTTAGCACCTCTTGGGTACCAAACCTTAAAAACAGATTACCTTATTGGCTAAATAAGATTTACCAATGGATCGTACTGTCTACCGGGTAGAATCATAACGATTCTAATTGATTGTGAAACCCCGTAAAAACTATGCGTGTATACATCGTATAGATTGTATATTGTACAAAGTGAAACTTCTTTACGACTTTATTTTATGTTTACAATAAGTACATTAAACGAGATTTAAGCAAATAAAGCTTAATTACATAGTTCTATTATGGAGTACTAGTACCTATCTACCGGTTTCATCATCAGACCCTGAAAAGCGCTCACGCTCAGAGTTCATCGCAAGACAATTCTAACAAGCTCAAACACGCCTAAGATATGTTATTCCGTTATGGAGTACCTATCTTCTGGCTCCATCATCAGATCAGACCACCACTTCCCATGGCCCCTCCGACATTTTTGGAAATACGGGCCGATTTGCAGAAGCGCCGCGGAACACCAGTAAATCTAGTCCCACGGCTTCTTCATGCTTCTTACAAGTTATTGTTTAATTCTGTTCCTTGTTCCTAAAAACAACTCTCCCTTAATAGGGCTTGTGACGTCACAGCAGTCTTCATCGCCGAGTAGTTCTTCTACTTTCGCTTCTTCATCGCCGAGTAGTTCTTCTACCTTCGCTTCTTCATTTCTACCCTACACACAGTCTGTGCCAAGAAAGCGCATACTCTCGAAGCCTGCGGAAGTTCGCCTACATGCTCACAAGATCCGCGTAGTAAATCGGATCTACATTTGTATGTCCATCCCGCTTAACATTACATCCATCCATTACATTCATCATCAAGTTAGTCCAAATGTATGATAGTATTGTGTTGTTATCAGTCCTGGATACTTTTTTTTTTATAGCATAATAAAGGGCAAACGAGAAGGTGAGCTGTCTAAGAGTAGTTGGTCACCGCCGCCAATGGGCACTCCCGACCGCAGAGAAGTCACTAGTGCGTTGCTAGCCTCTCGGGAGGAAGTACGATATCTAATGAAGGGAAATTGGGTTGATTGAAGGGCGAGGGGCAGTGAACCACCAGAACTCTCACTCACTGGACGAAATGAACATCGGAAGTTGCTACTTCACGTCCGTATTCTATAAGCGGTTATTTCATCGATTGAACCGATCTGATTTTGTTTTGCAGCCAAGTTAGCCAAAGTATGACTAGCACAGTAAAAAGTGTGCAAAGTTTTAATTTAACCTAACGATTTAGCCGTGAAGGTGATAAGCAATTTTTTAATACTATACAAAGGTTACAAAAAAACGTTGCCACGTTGCGACAAAACGTTACAAGAAACGTTGTAATATTTTTTTTAATAGCCTACTAAATTTCTCCGACAGTTAAATGGGCCAATGCATAGACCTACAAACAGATACATACACAAACAAGTTCTGGTTTGCAGAGATTTTTTTGGTTGGCTTACTAAACACCTCCATTGCTGATTGGGATTTTTAAGGATAATGACAAGATAATAGATTCAATCCCTGTCCATTGTGAACTGAAAATGTGTTTTTAAATTATGCCCAATTAATTCAGTTGTTTAGTATCTCGAAGAGCACCCTCAGCCGCAGTTCCTAAACGTAGTCACCGCAGTGGTCACAATGGTTACTAGCAGCATCAAACCTCCAATGGACCAGCGACGAGAGCTTCACGTCCAAGTTCTTCGACGTAAAGTAGTGGGATGGTATGATTTTTGTGCGGGACGACATTAACGGGATTAATAGAAATTTCCGTTTTACCAATATTTATACAGCGCATAAAAAAAAAGATATAAACGAAAAACGCGACGCTATCGAGCTACTTTCAGCGTACACCGGTCGGCTGTACCTACGGACGTGATGAAATTCGCGCGACTCGCCGCCGCCGGCGCCGGAGCGCGGGCCGCGATCGCCGATAATAATGGTAATTTCACGTGTCGCGCACGTGTACGCCGGCTATCGGCGATCTGGGAGTCACTATTCCAGGTTTCCCGGATGCGCTTCTAGGGCGCAATCTGTTAGTGTTAACCTTCCGATACGGAAATTCGATAGGAAAATTTATAAACACGAAACGCGGGAAAGGCCACAAAACGTTGTTTAAATGATGTACTGTATCGGTGCTCAAAGATAAACACAATTATACGATTCCTTCCAAAAATAACTTCATTTGACTGATAAATCTTAAGTTTTAATTTGCCACAAATTCAAATAATTGTAAAAGGGCTGTTCCCATGTGGAGATCGGTGTCGTCGCGCCCTTGTAAAGTTTATATTGTCGCGTTTGTGTTTTACTAAGAATTGTTATAGATTGTACAATACTAGAAATATTGGCATTAAGAAGATAGAATTCTTTCACTTATTTATTAAAAATAAACAAAAATATAAAAAAATATGCATATTAAAATTGTGATGTCGCATCTATTGATTTTAGAAAATAACAATATATACTTATACTGAAGCCTCCATTTCTCTCATATTAATTAAAATAAATTATATAATTTAATCACAAAGTAACACTACATAATATAATAATTATTACCAATGTTCAATATTAAAACACATGGTACGTATATGTTATATGTGGTAAATACACGCACCGATATCATTTGAGGTGTCTTGGCACTTCTATACCAGGTTACATTTAACTGGCGATATTTTTATCGCTTTAAGCTATTCTCGTAACAAAATTTTCTTCATTCAATATATCAGTTCGATGACATAAAAATAAAAAAAGGGCATTGGGCATCCGAAATGGACGTTTTTTCATTCAAATTTCAGTGAATATAAAAGGTTAAATTGTTGTTTATTTTAATTAAAACTTAAATTTTTTTGTTAGCCAAATTTTTTTACCTTGTTCAAAAGTTATTTCGTGAAGAAGCCATTGAACTATCGTTTTTTGGTATTTACGAAATTGCCAACATTTCTACAATTATAACCGAATTAGCTCATCTTAGAACTCGTTCAAGGTAATCGTCTATACAATAAGTGTGCCAAATGTCATTAAGATCTCTTAAGATTTGCGGGCGCTATCGTGATGACAAGCCGCGTTATATCCCATATATATATATATATATATATACTTTTGAACCAATGCTATTTTCTGAACTTCATCGGCCACAAAGAACATAATATGAGAAAATTTTTGCAAAGTTCCGCCATGAAACCAAATATAAAAGTTAGATTTTTAAAGAAATATACTAAAAACATACATATCCTTTATTAGACAATAACTTTCAAATCAGATACATATGCATTATTTTATTAAACATTTAATAGGAAATAACTTTCAAAACAGAGATACAAAAGCATTATTTTATTAAATATTTAATAACATTAACGAATTGATGTTTTAGTAGAGAAAAATTGAACAATTAAAAATAAATTTTACCTAAATTTGATTCATTTAAAAATAATATTGTATTATATTCCTATTTTCTACGACAAAAGTTTTAACAAATCAGCTTACATAACGTAAATGAGTAGGCTCTAGAAAAAGAAAAGGTGCATTCTCTCTCTTAGATGTAATTAAAATACATTCTTCTCTTATTTTTCAATAATGAAAAATGCATAGAGGACGCGAGTATTTACTTTAGATGCCGTAAACATATTTCTAGTTGAAAAAAATAGTGGACTCAACAAATCGGAATAGAAACACCTCAAAACTGTTTCGCAGATCATAAATCATTATCAAAACGACAGTTAACAATACACGCGTTTGAGAAATCAATCATTATTTATTCCAGCTCGACGCATTTGCATAACCACATTCGAACATAGACCATAACGGAATGCATGGATGTAAAAAACAGGCGGACAAAGCGTCACTAATCAACGGCTGAAGCACCGTGTTGCGGTGGTTTAAATACTATATTCGAGTGGACGGAGAATGCCCATGTAAGAAACATTTCAGTTAACCCTTTGATGAAATAGAATGTCACAAATTGTCATAAATAAAATTAATAACCAAACATTATTATAATATGATATCAAATAAGTTGGACAGTTTGTCGCTCGAAAGGTAAATATACATATTTATAGAAATACTACAAAATAGTGTGAAATAAATTTAAACAAAAATCATAACACTCGATGGGTAATTTAAAAAAAGGCTTTAAATAAAATATTTGATTTTTTTCAAATATGGTGAAGATAAATTGCAAACTGAATACTATGGAAATTGAAGCTATATGTCACAGTGCACTGGATATTCTCTTTTACATATCGTCGAACACTTGACAGAGTACAGCACAGCAAAAATATTCGGCATTACGAATGGCACCCGAAACGACCGGGAGTCGAATACTTGGACTGATTATAATGAAACCTTTTTTTGGGTTCCGAGCCAAAATGGCAAAAACGGAACCCTTATAGTTTCATCGTGTCCATCCGTCCGTCCGTCCGTATGTCCGTCTCTATGTCATAGGCATTTTATTCAAAAAGTACAAGATATATATTGATGAAATTTAAACTACAGGTGTTTTGTATAAGCCGCTACTCTATTTGATGGTTGAATTACAAAAATAAATATTTCTAGTAGGGGCACACCATACATATAACAGAAGCTGATAAAAAATTTTTTCATCCAACATCCACGAGTGGCATATATTTCGACAGTTCTTTTAAAAACATTTTAAGGTTTCTAAGAATTTTTTTCTGTTTATGTGAATAATTTCGAAAATAATCGCTCCGAAAGTTGCAGAAATTAATGTGTGTCCCCCTTTAATTTCTAAACCGTAGGTTCAAAATATATGAAAAAAATAACGAAGGTAACACTTAATAAATACCTTCAACCAAAAATATGTGGAATATGATTGGATATACTGTTTCTGAGTTATTGCCGAAAAACTGCGTTTCTCAACAAAAACGCGTAAGTGCCATGAGTTATTTAAAGGTTATGTAGTCGCAATTTATAAAATACATAATTGAATACAAGCATAATATATACTTTATTAGCTTCTTTAATTATAAGCTTATTAAATATTTTGAGTAAACGTTTAGTAGTCATTTTTAAATTGCCATCAAAAAAAAAAAGAGTTCGAAATGAGTCACGTAGACGTTCACATGTCTATGCCACAAAGTATCATAAAAGAGTTTATTACGAAGCTATTAATCTGTTACAAGCTTTATAAGTGTGTTGTAATTTGCTTTTATATTGTTTAAAATGTATACACAGAGGTAATAATTATAGCTATCCGGCTAAATATAATTATCGTATAAAGACATTTCAATTTTTCATTTAATTGCCTTATATCTTGTATAAATACATTGTTTTCAATAGTGTCGATTAAAAGTTATACATAAATTTTTGGGTCGTTATATAAGTAATTATTCTGCTACTTTTAGAGCAATAAAATAATATTAAAACGCATAAACTACGTAAAATAAAACATTTAACCTTGTTCAGTAGTGTTCTATTAAAAAAATTGTAAAATGGAAAAAACACAAGTGGGAAAAATAAAAAAAAATGGTGGTTCGTCCGTTCATCCATGTCACAGGCATTGTATTCAAAAACTACTAGACGTTGTGTGTGAAATTTACAAAGTAGGTGTCTTGTGTGAGCCGCTATTTAGTTTGGTAGTTGAATAACAAAAATAAATATTACTTGCACTCCATGCATGTAACACAAGGTGAAAAAAAATATTTTTAGCAAAAATAAACGAGTGGCGCATATTTAGATAGTTCTTATATAAACAAACACCTCAAGTTTTCTAAGCAGATAAAGTGAATAATTTTCGAAAATAATCGCTCCCAAATTTGAAGAAATTGTGTCCACTTCTATTTTCTAAACTGTATGTTCAAAAAATATGAAAAAAATAACGAAGATAGCGCTTAATAAATACTTTCAACAAAGATTCCTTTGAACAAGGTCGAATATACTGTTTTCAAGTTATTACCGAAAAAGTGCGCTTCTAAGTCAAAGGACGTAAATTGCCATGAAGATATGCTCTTTTGCTGATGCACTTTAGTTTACACTAGTTTAATAGTAACAGTCAACATGCTCGCTTGTGTTTCTAGTTATAGACGACTAAAGGGCTTATGACTATTCTCTGCAGGAAACCTGGAAAAAGCGTAAGAACGTACTTTTTTAATTTGTAGGACATTTCCTTGTAATAATGACTTCGGAACCCTAAAATGAGCATGGTCCGACATGCTCTTGCTCAGTTTTTTGTTACGTAACGTAACAGTTACGTGTTAAAAACGTTTATCGCAGATACTTGATTTAATGTACTGTCGACATCAGCGTGGATGGCGCACGCCGCAGGTCTCCCGCCTCCGGCCCGAGATCGAATAACGCGTCGTATGCGCTTCAGTGGCCATAAATGGCTAATTATGTTTCGTGCATCATCTTTCGAGATTAACTTGTAGTAGTAACTCCATCGCACACCGTTGTCACACATTGAGAGCATCTACTCAAAAACAAAAGCTGCATTGTGAGTACGCTCGCCCGCTCGCTCCCGGGCCGCTGAGCTCATTATTTGAGTCTTCATGAATTCACGTGCCTTTGTATTGTGGGAAGGGGAGCTTAATGAAAGTGGGTGGGAGCATAATCTCTCAGATGATGCCCTCACATAATTATCATCAAACTGCACTTACAGGTAAGCTTGTTTGATTATTTAATTATTTTTAGAGAAATATTTTTTAATAACGTCGCTAGACAATTTGTCTATCTATAACGATATTGTAAGCAATGTTTTTCCTTCGCAGTGTGCACGTTTTGCTCACGTTTACTTAATGCAAACGTTGTATACGGGTGTCGGTTAAGTTTGAATAGATCCATTTGAGTCGACGACTCGAGTCAACCTCAGCAGATAGATATATCTAGTGCTTTTTTTTTTGGAAAACGATTAGAAGCGAATAAATACATTTTCCACGTACTTGCAAAATTATTAATCATTCAGTGCTTGCGTAGACATCGCTCCGAAAATTGGTATATTAATTTCATTATATTAACTCATAATATTAGGAAATTCACAGAAAATAGTCACTCGTTTTATGTATAAATTTTACTCAAAAATACTAACAATTAAAAAAAAAACAGAATAAAAGCTTTAAAGTAGATACTAACAATTTATGTAAAGACAGACATGCAGTCTTTTATTTGTACTGATTAATATAGTGAACTACGTATAAATGGCAATGAACATTTAATAATATCTATATATTTCGCTTATTTTACTTCACTATAATATTGATTACCTTCACCATAGTTATAAAGTAGAAACAGACGGTATAATATAATTTGTAAGCAGAGAAAATGAACGTAGGGCCCCATAATGGCAACACAATATCACCGCTGCAGCGTAGATTTATGCGCCGGCGCATCTCGTACTACCCGCACGCGGAAATCCCATAGTTATTTACCGCAAATTTATCGCCGATGCGAGAACGATGCTAAAACGACACGCTAACAACCTGCGCTGTCCTAATTGAAAAAGTGATATCTCTCAGGCGGATCGCCGTACATCCAAAGCTTTCTAAGGTGCTTTGGGCAGAGTCGAAATGCCTTATTTAGCTCTGATCTGGTAGGAATGGTTGATTACCTTAGCTTTCTACTTCTATGATTTACGATAAAAGCTTACTAATTAGGTTAGAGTTTAATACATTCTCCGGTGAATATATAAAATTTACTTAAAGGTTTATTTATCTAAGTAATATAATTATGTATAGCTTATGAATTTCTAATTATGTCGAAAGCATCAGAACCTATAGACACGACTAAAAATTTCTATACTAGACTTCGTAACTTACGTTATAAAAACAAGGTAACTCTCACTTCAAAAATATGTATAACGGTTGACCCTGTCAGCCTTGAAACTTTCCGCTATGATATTATCAATGTGCTCTATGAATTATAAATATTGTCTGAGTTTTTGAAATCGAAAATTTTAAACACGGTTGATCTTCAGACCACCCCTGAAATTTCTTACTACTTTCGAGATCGGTGTTAAAAATAAAGGAGCAGTAAATTATTTAGCTCATCATGCTCAAAAGATTGATTGTATTGCTTTTCAAACTCTTTAAATTCACAAATATCGTTCTAATCTATTTTGAGGTATTACATTTCAGAAAACCTATATGTATTAAAAAACCGCTTTTTATTTCATTTTGCAACTGCAATATCTTTGGAACATGTTGTTTGATTTTGATCAACTTTATGGCATCCGACAGTTTTTTAAACAGAAAAAGACGACCGAGTACCAAACATTAATCTATCATTTCACGTGTTACTTTAATAAATCCTTTTATATCGAATATTTCGTTCAATGACTATGAGGCCACAAAGCCGCGTATGCCTTTTTTCAAAGTGCCATAGTATCCAGTGCACCACAACAGTGTCCAGTGCTCCACGATAGTGTCCAGTGCTCTATGATAGATTCGAACGCGTGTCCCGCTCCTCCGATAGCAATTTATCTCGGTGTTGCTCAGCCTTAAGTGGTCTCTCCGTTTGGAAAGCTCCGTGAACTATGTCCGCCTCGGGGGAATTCGAACTTTAAGATAATTAACGTTGATTTAATGCTGTAATAGCGAAGACTGATAGCTGAACAGGTGTTAGAAGTCAGACAACATGTGTAACTACACAGACTCGCTTCTTTTTTTAATATGAACACAATATTTTTGAAAAAGTATTCATAAGTAAATAAAAGACCCAGTGTGAGTCGGAATTGTGCATCGTGAGTTCCGTATTCTTAATATGAAAAAAACATATTATCTATGACAATAGCAGACACGTAATATGAAAATTCGATAATTAAATGCTAATGTGGAGAAGAATAGAAATAATTTTATTGTATATCTTTTCTGTTTCATTATATCGACTTCCTACTGAGGGTGTAAACTTCAAATTAATCTCCTACAGGTACTGTATTTGTACATTACAAATCTTCATATTTTTTTGGTTTTCGAGTCACAAGTGTGTACTGTACTTCTTTTAGACCAGTAACTTTGCCTGCGGTGTAGTGGCAGTTCACAAAACGCACCTATCGGAGGAGCCAGTCGTTTTTAGAGCGGTTTTCTCCTCTCTATGCAGGCGATATATGGTATGGAGGTTATCACCGATTCTCCGTGTAAAAAGTATCGGATTGTGTTGATCAGATCGTATCGAGTGCACTTAAGTCTTGACACAATAAGTTCTTTCCTTCAATTCATTTTACTCGAAATTCTTTAATCATATCACGATGCACATCAGATACTCTGACATGCCACGGATCTTCGTTTATCACGTCCCAATCTATCCAAATATATCCAACAATATCCAAATGGTGTCGATGATTATACATCTCGGTGAATTCGCTGCAGTCCTCAATGTTGTTTTTAACAAGGCTTGCATTTTGTTTTAATTTGTTTTGAGTACTCTGTGCACCAGCTGTATGATCAGTCCAGACTGGGCATCAGATATGTGTTGGTAATGAAATTCTTAATAGCGACATCCACTTTGAAGTGCCATCCAACAATGGATTGTAACATACTTCTGATTTTTCTGCTTTCGTGATTATATACTTCACATGTTAGTTAAATGAAAGTCTTTTTTTTGTCTAATAACGTCCGTAAATATTTGACGAAGCTCTTGTACGGTAGAATGTCATTTTCAATTCTTAGGTGTAGTTTCTAATCTCTAGGGTTGGTTAAATTGCATAGTCTTTTAGTCGTGAACGTAATGCACTTAGTTTTAACCGCATTGCATTTTAGTTTAATTTTAAATAGCGCTATATCATTTTGGCGGCTGCCCTTTCTGTCCTGAGAGTAACTTTGTTTGGGTTTTTGGCTGAATTCAAAATGCACGGACTACCTGCATATTGTGACTTGTACGCCGTGCCTAGCATGATGCCCTAGAGAATAGTCTCTCTGTACGACTGTCGTTATTACGCCAACGTTTTGAATGAAATGGATAGTCATTCTACGCTCTAGACAAGAGTCAAGAGACTCTTGTCTAGAGCGTAATGTTAGCCCGCAGGCCTCTGATTGTGTCCTCTTTGAATCTGTCTTCCGTCCCTATAACGAACATGTACAGATTAAAGGTAAGCGGTCCGAAGATGGAGCCTTAAGGTACTCCATGTAAAACGAGTGTCTCTGCTCCGATGGTTATTGTTATCATGGCTCGATCGGAGAGGTAATTTTGTATCATTCTTATGACATATCTTTTCATCTTAGTTTCTTCGAGTTTATATTAGAGCTCCACGGTTTATGGAAATTGTCAAGACGGTGCTTATGGCTATGTTTTTTCCCATCTAGTTCCTTTGTGATTTTTGTAACAGCTCTTAGTAGATTCATTCCTGTGTCTTTGCTTTCGTGAAGTCTTACTGATACTCCAGTAGGAAGTGCTTTGTTTATTTGAAGATTATCTCGTACATAATGCTTCCGGATATTATTCCCATTGTGTTCAGTAATATGATTGATCAGTGTGATGTGGGAAGTCTGTTATGTTTGCTGGGTTTGTGCAAAAATATGCATTCTACGAATTTCCATCTTTACGGTTAGTATCTTATTGTGTAATGTAGACAATTTACATTACACAATAAGATAGTACCTTTCATAATAAGATTACTTCTGCAAGTCTAGCCTAAAAAAGCCAAGCCGACTTTAGCGTATAACTGTGAATGCCATTCGGGCCAGGAGTTGTCCTATTTAAAAATAAGACTGTCAGAGCGTTAACTCTTGTGTTTATTAATCATACGTCCCCTTTTATGGAGGCCTACAGACTTACATCTGCTTTTTATACTATTGAAGTCCGAGCAAGTACATTCACAATTTCTTCTACTATGTCACAGCCTTTTATTTTTGGTAGCTATTGGCATGATTGTTCGAGGCTCTTCTGTAGACATTATATTTTTCGCCTATTTTCTTCTTTGCATTCTATGGTGTTTTTTTATTCCTTTTTTCTCCACTTTTTTAAAGAGCTAAATAAATCGTGTTAGGCTTTATGATATTCTGCTATCAAGTTGTGCTCTGGTGGTAGCTATATTGTTTGAATGCCTGAGTTTAAATGACCTGAGTACCTCTCTTGAGTTGTAGTTTTCGGGGTAGACGATCCTTTGGACTAACAATTCTTTGTGGTATTAGCACGTCTGGAGTTTCATTGAAAACGGATTCAAGTGCCACTATTGCTTTTTCACAATCCTTGTCAGTGTCCTATTTGTTTTTATTCATGAATAATTTGTGATACATTATTGTATAATTTGCTGATTTTTTTAATTTCTTTCTGTGGTTAGTCAGAACACTTATGTTTCGTCTGGTTAGATGCATAACACGTGACATGAACACGTGACAGAGTTCAAATTTGTCTAGTTACATTCGATTTCAACAATTGATATTAAAATTAACAGATTTAAAACCAAATTACGAATTACATTGTGTGAAGAAGACATTTTAAATATTAATTAACAATCAACTTTTGACAGTGATTAGTCAAATTGGATTTTAAAAACGAATTAAATTGACTAATGGATTATAAATTTATTTATTTATATAGCTTATTGGGGCGCGCTAATCGTAAGTCGTTGTAGTACAATTTAAGTGAATTTTATGATTAAATGTGCACGGAATGAGCGAGTCTTCTTTTAAGGGCCATTACAATATTGCGCAAGCACTAAAGAAGAATGGGGGATTTTTCCTTTGTTTATTTTTGATGACATGGATCGGGGGGCTCTGAATGGCTATTACATCAACAATATTTTATAAATTTGTGTTTTCGAATTTTTTGCATTACTTAATAAATTCCGATTTCAACATATAAGTATGGCAATCCTACTTGTCTATACTCGGAAGCGGAAAGGATGTTTAGAGATTTTTCGAAATAATAATTATTGCTAACTTGCCCTCACGCGGTGTTAAATACGATTAAGTAAAAAAGAAGCGAAGCAGGGGAAGTACCGTGCACGCTTTTTACTCGTCTGAATTTTTCCGGCTAATATTGCTGGACTTGACGGGTTAAAAATTTATATTTCTTTACTATTGATTGAGGACGATCAATTTCAATTGACTCAATTCAAATTAGACATAGCTTATACATCAATAATATAATATTTAAATATGATTAGCTTGAACAAATATTAAATTCCTATATTGTTTACAAATAGTTTATTTCATTGTCATAGACTTAATAACTATGATGGATATTTGCTCATGAACAATATCAAAAAAGATATTTTATAGAAAAATATACTAATGGGTAAGTATTATCTAAACTTAACCAACATGTAAGAATGGAGCGAGAACAAGTTACAAATTGCTAACATTCTGTTTACGAAATATTTGAACGACCTCTTATTATTGCTTTTTTTTATAATAATAACCTTTATTTACCAGAACTGAAACCACTACAACGTACAACTGTAAAAGTTACAATTGAGTAGCTCTTGCCGTTATTGAGATAGAGACACATGACCTGCAGGGCGATGGACGTCTAATGTGAATCCAATAATAATAGTACTCAACGAATACGAAGTCGTAATTAATTCAATATGATATTATAATATGATTTTTACAGTTTGATGGACGGAAATAAATATAAGAAAGATCTTGAGATGCAGCTGTTCGGTTGCATCTCATGATCTCGATAAAAGTTTATTAAAAAATATAGCATTCAATTAAACTAATAAAAAGAACGAGTCTATCATACTTTAAATTTAATTTACATTTTAATCATTAAGGATATTTCAGTTTTTCAAATTATGCATTTGTGTTCTGATTTTGTAAAAGAAATTTTTATGCAACCACTTGATTGAAATGCAAAAATACATTTTAAGTTTCATCTCCTAAGCCGAAGCGAAATTCTAAATTCAATATTTTTTTTAATGTTCGAGAGGGCTATACTGGATTCACGAGTGTCTAGAATTTAGGTACATTTGAATACTAAAAAAAATAATCTTAAAAAACGGTTAAGCCTGCCGGCTATCCCTAAAGCTTTTGGCTATAATATTGGCATGTTTTTGAGCTCCCATATCTATAAATACTTTGTATCAGCTTTTGAACTTTTGGAGCTCAAAATTTGAAAAATGGTTGACCCTGCAGGACAAAATTTCTTACCAGCTTCGAGCTCAAAATGTAAAAAAATAAAGTAGCAGTAAATTATAGAGCTCATCACGCTCAAAAGATCAATTTTAGTGCTTTTTGTGCTCTCAAAAATATAATTCTAATACTTTCTGAGGTCTTTGAGTTCAAAAATGTATATATATTAAAAAACGCTTATTTTGTAATTTTTCATCTACGATATCTTTCGAATAGTTGTTCAATATTGATGTGCTTTACTACTACTAATTCTACGTACTTTTTTAAAAAGTAAGACCGAGTACCAAACATCAACCAATTAAGAATTATTTACGTTATTTTGAAAGAACCCTTTTTTTCGAATTGTTTGTTAACCATATCTCTCGAACGAACCAACCGCTTTTGATGCATCTTGCAATGAATGAAAACTGATGAATACTATTTTCTAAAATCAGACTGAAAATAGTATTTTTCAAATTAAAATTGTCAATTTTCATAGCAGGAAGTTGACAAAACGGAAAGAACTAAAAAGTCGGCTATAGAACAAGCTAGATATTTCGCGGATAAGTAATGACTACCAAACTGTGAAGACGTAGATGGTGGTCAGTTTTGAGTATAAATTAATGAGTAAATACCTAAACAAAAGTCTGAGGCCACATATGCTAGCACCAACCTCTTCTTTCTCTATTGTAAATAAGGTTTTACTTCGCGAAAATTCGTAATTCGACATCTGGCAGTGTTCGACGTGCAGTAACACGCAACATGTAACCCACCGCTGACTCTCGAATCTGCTCTTCCATTACGAATCCTCACACGGAGGATTGAATTACGGAGGACTGACAGATATCGAACACCTACGCAAGTTTTGTTGTTTTTATTTTGTTTGTCTAAACCTCCAATATAATTTGTATAAAATTTCTACAAACATTTCGTGTCAACACAGGACGCTATTAGGACTTCTTAAATTGGTGTTAGCTTTTTGACTTTTGTATTCAATTATTATATTAAGTCCGATAACTATATATTTTTCATCATTGTATTATTTTGCTATTATTCAATAATATTATTATTTTATTAGAAGCCCTCGTAAAGATTTATAGAATTTTAAATAATAATCTGTAGTGGTTTCTAATTGTAAGTGAACTGAACTGAAAGTACAATAATTTGAAAACAGCATACGCTGGTCAGTAGTGTAATAACACAAACCTAATTGTGTAAAATTCGTGTTAAATCCAATTAAAAAAATCATTGACCGACGCACGCGCACGTCCGACGTTACAGCCCGCGCCGGCGCGTGTGAAATTACACACACGGCCGTTTGTCAAGTGGAGGAGGCGTTGTACGGCGATCGGATTATTAATTTCATTAGCGTGCCGCATCGCGCACCAGCGCGCACTGACGGCGCCGGGTGGGCGGGACCAGTGAATGTTCTTAGGTTTTCACTAATAATATGGGTGTATTCGAATTCTAACATTAGCAAGTAAAAAGATTTATATTGCACAGGTCAAAGTCCACAACGGAACCCTCTCATGGAACAATAATCTCTCATATTCTGGTGTCGGCGTCAATGTTCCTTTACGTCGTTTTGCAACTATGTATTTTTCTGTGCGTCCTATAAATTCTTAATTTTGAGGAGACATTCGGGGGAGGAAGGGAGGTCTTATTTTTTTCTTACATGGGAATGGAGGGAATCGTGGTGATCAAACGTAGTGATAAAGCACGCTTTCTCCCGAACACGACAGAGGTGCGGTATCCATGGCAACATTACCGCGTCCCTCAGCTAGTAGAGATACACTAACGTAACCCGAAGTCGAACAAAGATCAGCCGTTCATTGATCATGCGCGTGAGTCGACGGGCGTTCAGGGATCCAATTGATGAGATTGGCGTAACGACGCGGGCCGGGGGCGTATCCTGACGCGCTATTACCGTCACACACCGGTCGTTCGCTCAATTATGACTGTCCAATACATATCTTCAGTGAAAATTAAATTACTAGTTGTAAGTATTGTTTTAAACTACACAAAATAAAAGTCCTCAATTGTTTACTTCGAATGTATATTATATATATATATATATATATCTTCTTTAAAAAATCAGTGAATTTTGATTGACTGGATTATTCTCGAAATTTTTATTTATGATTTTGTTTACGACTAAAGATGACATTTTACGTATAGCGCTTTATACAACTAAAGACGATAATAATAAATGTTTAGAAATTTATGGTACTACGTACTGCAAATATAAAAGATAATTATACTATTTGAAAAATCCGACTGCGTAAAAGTGAACTGAAGAAAAGTAAACAAAATGTAAAAAAACATCAATCAAATATGATATTTGCAGTCAGAGGCACAATGTACCAAGAGTCTCAGCAAGAGGAGATGGATCTGATTTCTCCGACTGCAAATATTTATCATATTTCATTGGATAATTTTTCACATTATCTTGTTTTCGTTTTATCAGTGCACTTTTACGCAATCGTTTTTTTTTTTTTTATTATTTATTAATAAATTTTTAGTTCTACTTAAAGAATATTTTAAGGTTACTTTCCGTCATTAAAGGTGTCAACGATGTGTTTCTTTGTAATAATTGCGATAGATTTATTTTATCCATATATTATCAATTCATTACTAATATTATACCTATTTCTTATTATTTATTTATTCTTTATTAAGTGACTTTTCTCTCAATGTGTTATGTAACGCTTTGGGTAACGGTAGTTAAAATTAATATCTCTGAAAGCAGTAAAATTCTGGGTTTGTGACTCAATTTTAAGAATTAGATTGAATAATTCTACAACATTAATAATACCTATTATACGATTATATAAGACCTTTATCACGGCTTTATTATAAGCCTTGAAAATTTAAATGGAAATGGTTCCAAACCAACTTTTAAATAGATCATAAATGGTCATTGAAAAATGAAAAATTATTAAAGAAACCTAAACATGATTTTCTAAACCCTTTTAAATGATACCCTACTTAACATAGTTTATCGATTTTCATTTTTTATTTTTGCACGATTTGGCGTCTGATTGTCGTCATATTCGATTCCTTCCTCTTACTGGCACGTCATTAGAGGCACTCGCAGGATTAAAACAAATCAATTGAGGTAAGAATCATTAAAATCTACATATGCATTAGTGCGACGAAGAAACATACGTACATACATACATAAACTGATAAGACACATTAACCCCCTGTTCCATTATACACGGTGATTTTCACGGAAATTCATTATCAGACGCTTGCCTGCGACATGCAACACATGCAGCGTTCAACAAACCGATGATCCTCGACTTCGTTCTTCCACTAAGAATACTTATCCAACGAATTGAATATTGATTTGAGACTATTGAGAAATGTCGAACAGCTAAAGCAAGTGTTAATTTTCTATTTATCTTGACCGTTAGTTATAATTTATACGTACATTTCATACCAATGAAGCACATTTTTGACATAGATGTTAGGGAGTGTTAAGACTAACATTACCCTCCTTTGTGTCACGCAAACGGGTAACAACAGGGAACTGGCATGGCATAGTTTAATTCTTCTCTTATTGACCAGTGTATTAACAATTGAAATACTACATGGAAAGTATTCTATTTAATGGTCCCGCAGTAGGTTTTCATGACAGTGCTGTGTGTAAACTTAAATATACAGCTTCTGTTTTTTTCCTGTGTTTATTTTTATCGAAATCCACCTACGCAGACTATGGTGGTCATGATATATAATAAGAGAATTCTTTTTACAGAGCAAATAAAATAATATATATAGATACTGTTTCAATTGATTTCGATAAAATTCCTAGTTAGCTATATCCTTGATACAATCACAAATTTTACATGAACATATATACGTTTATTGTCCATTTGACTCATCATCACGTGAAACATATTGCATAGGTAGTGTCAACCAAGTCCACGCGCTAGCGAACTGTCTATACAGTAACTCTCATACACATCTGTTTACTTTGCACCAAAAGATGGCATTAGTGCACAAACATCATACACTCATACTTACGGACTTTGTTCCCTTAGGCCTTTCGTACACAAGGCTACGCAAATCTTCTATACCCGACGATTTTGGTCTCTAAGCGACTACCGCAATACAAAGTCATAGAGATTCGTACAGATGTATGAATCGCCGACACCGATCGCCGCATCGACGACACGAGATCGCCGTTACAAACGTCGTTGCGATTTTCAAGATGGCGGAGCAGTTATTGAATATTAAATGTATTTCGAAGATTGACAAACATCCTTGTTTGTATAATTACAAGTTGAAAGAATGTTTTAAAAGGGATAATTATTTTTAGTAATTCTTTTGCAGCAACAAATAGTCTGCATATTATATTTTTTCTATATATGGATGAACCCAGTATGTTCTATTAAGTCGATTTCTTCGCTTTCGATAAAAATAGTAAGCCAAAATTATAGCTCATCGTCACTTGTGTCAGACTTTTTGTAAATTAAGGGGGTCATCCCATGTGATGTACTCAAAAAAAAAATCGATTTTTTTTTATAAAATTGTTTTCTTAACATGTCTAGAATACGGTAGTAAAGTGATTTTTAAAAATTCGAAGTTGTTTTAAAGATACAGCTAAAAACTTACAAGGGATAAAGTTATTCAAGAAATAACGAAATTCTACGGATTAGCTATTCGACGTCATCCAGATTCGCTTGAAGATATGAAAAAGGAAGTTTGTGCAACGCACAAATGTTCTTCCGATGAAAACCCTCAACATCAATTATGTCCAGAAAGCGAAGACAGTTGGTGTCAATGATGTAAGGCAGAAGCTAAGAATGAGCTCGACCAATTTCATCAGGATAAACAACCTCTAATACCGGTAGTACAAGTAGCTATCAAACTTGTTTTCGAAGATTTATCGAAAGACGAATTATTAATTCGTTGTTTAGGAGCAGAGACACAAAACAATAACGAATCTTTGAATTCGTTGATTTGGACATTTGCTCCTAAGCATCTCCATTCTGGCCCCAAGACAGTTGAAATTGCTAGCTACTTATCAGTTATCATCTTTAATGAAGGTTTCAAGGTGTTCTAAAAGTAATGTCGGTTATGGGTTGCCCCATTGGCCGCAAAGCCCATACTTATGTGCAAAAACGTGATGAAAAGCTAATTTCACGTTCTGAGCGGCGCGTAAGTGATGTCGTTAAACAAGCCAGGATTAACTCAAGAGCTGAACAATCTGCTTTGAAAGAGTTTCGAGAGGAAGAAGAAGGAATACTCTATGGACCAGGCATCGCCGACTGAAGGTAAGTTGAGATTTTCATAGTTTTAAGCGGACTTGAAACTTTAAACGCGTTTTTCTCAAAACTGTGTCTTTCAAACTTTTCTCAATCGTATCTAAAAAACGGTTTGACCCAATGACTTGAAATTTGTAGGGTAGACTCAAAACACGCATGGAATTAACTATTATCAATCAAAAATTTCCAAAATTTCGATTTTTTTTTTTTTATAGCAAAAAAACCAAAAAAAAAACCGCAAAATTCGCAACTTTTTTTCAAATGCCTACCAAAAGTCCAATTTTTGGTATATTTATTTGATAATAGTTCATTCCGTTTAGGCTTACAGATTAAAACGCCGCTAATTTTTTTTTGTTCCAGATAAGCCAATCAGCCGGGATCGTAGAGGAATTGTGAGCCCATTATTTCGAGGTGGGGGTGTTCAGAACGCTGTAACTCATGTTCTACACAATATTTTTAGCTTACAATTTATATTTATACTGTCAAAATATATGTTAATAAATGATAAAAAACTTAAAGCTCTATCTATCTACTGGTCGTAGAAAAAAAATCCTAAAAAATCCCTAAAAAACAGGCCGTCACATGGAATGACCCCCCTTAAATTCGTATGAGCCGTGTATTCGCTACGCCCACAGCGGCAGAACAGACAACTCGCATCTTGCGGTTCAATGTTGCGTGTACGGACCGTGCGCTACCAAATATATACAATATGTATTAGTATAAAAGATTTGCATAGCCTCGTGTACGAAGGGACTTATATACGCCGACAGATGGTGTTGTACATAAGCTCCTGCTCACGAAATGACCATAGGGGTCATGGATACACAGAGGTAGCCACGTCAAAAATATTTCGGATAGCTCTTGTCTAATCATAATTGTAACTAACCTTAGCCCTTGAGTTTGACTATACCGAAAAGGGCGAGTTGGTGTACATATTTTATATATTACGGCAATTACGTCACACGACTACCGCTTCTTTACCCACGGGCACCGATCGGCGGCAGCTCGTCACTGCCCGGTCACCCATTACAGTGAAATATGATTAAGCCGCCGTGACGCCATTAATACGTATCGCGCGAGGAGCTCACTCGTGGGCGCGCACGAGATAACGTTACTCGAACATAAATCCCGGACGACGGCCGCGCGGTGACAAACGACGCTGGCCGGGAGAGGCGCGTGTATTCATCCGCGACTATTGTGATGCGGGTGACGGACAGACACCTTGTGTACTTGAAATGGCATTTATCGCTAACTTCACGTTTGAAACAGCATTCGCGGTTTCTGTCGCAAAATAAGAATGACTATTGACAGATTAGCTATCATCAAAAATTTGCTATTACATTACGAGACTATACTGTTATATGCATATTATCGTATATACAAACAGTGCTGTAGTTAACCTTCAACCATTGACGTGCCATTTTGTTGCACTACCACTGACGTAGGTATAGTATACGCACGTTACTTTGAAGACCTTTGATGCATCAATTTAGTGTAATTATGATGACAACTGCAATCTATTTATTTAGACACATTCAAATGAAATAGGAATAATAAAAAAAAAACGCTAATAATAATCATAGAAAAATATTTATTAATAAATAACGATAGTGGTATAGACATTTTTTAAAAATTAACACAAACATATTTTCTAACAATAGGAACTTTTTATATTGGTTTTATTAATTACTGAGGACAGTTTTAATTTAAAAATAGGCAATTGCCATAAATCACATGATAAGGCCCTTTTTAACAACAATTGTTACAGATCGGTTTGGAGCGTTGCAAGCAGACTGGTTTACGACAAGCTTGACAGTCGTACCGGGTTTTGCGACGTTTTAGTTTGAAACACATTTAACAATTCTTCATGGTGTCAAATCTAAATAATTCACTGCTTGGTTGACCGATTTCAATATCTTTGTCCTTGATTAAGATACGGCGAACGAGAGCTGAGAGCTCATGTAGAAGTTGCGGCGTAGTGTACCTTCATTCTAGGTGCGGCGTTGTTAAACTTTTTTCAAGATTTTTTATGGATATTAGATGATCCGCAGAATTATAATTTGACATTATAAAAGAATTGGCTGCAGCAATATCCAGAATCCTATAGGATATGACCAATGGCCATCGTCTAGACCTTCTTGCACAGCTGCATTTGGCACACTTTTCATCCAAGGAATCGACACCTCTTTTCAACGAGTTATAAAATGATATTATTTCGGGAATCTCTTTAGTAGAATCCGTGCCTCTATATGATGCATTGAAGATATCATTGTGACGGTTTTGTTTTTTTTTGGGACATAGGACAATAGGGTAACTTCTTTCGTGAAACCCTATTAAGATGACTGCACTTGACGGTTTGTGGAAAGGAACTCTGGTGGAATTTCCCTCTTATTTTTTTTTGGAGTTCCAACGTATGTTACCCCATTTTTTTAGTTCTTTACATACTTCAACCGAGGAACAACAATTGTCAGCAGTGATGTTGCGATTGGTTCCCACGATGGGTTTTGCTAAATGTAATACACTTTGCGTTGATACAAGTAATTATTTTTCTTGGTCGTTTAGCCCGTTTCCCGTATATAGTTATGCATGATAAAGATAACCAGTGGTACTATCAGTCAAACATTTTATTTCCAAGCCATACTTACATGGATTATTAGACATGTACTTCTTCCATTTACACCGGCCTCTAAACGATACTAACATTTCGTCAACTGTGGAGTTCGCGCCAATTTTGTAATACTTTTGATAATTAGCGATAAATTCATAAAATATATGTGAGATCGGTGCAGCAACGTCTGACTCCTTTCTTTGGGCTCTGGTGTATGCATCATCAAATCGAAGACTTACGGGGATCATAGCAAAACGTTCTTTAGACATCACTCCTCTAAATAAATCTCTGCCTGTTCCGTCGGTAGCAAACAATTAATTTATGTTTTCATCGTGAGATTTGAAAGCTGCACTAAAAATTAACAGCTCAATAAATGCATCCAACTCAACGGAATCTATATCATTCAGGTCAGGCATACAATTACGTTTATATTTTTCCCTCATTAATTCTAATCTTTGGTTAGTGTTTTATATAATTTGAGATTTGATACTGTCAGTTATGAGCAAACCAAATAATTGCGAAGGTAAACTATTAGGTGAAAAATCAATAGTGACTATTGGAATCACGATGTTTTGTTCGGGTGTACGTGTGGTTCTAGATGGACCTTCTGCACACCACTTCATGCAGCGTCTTTTGTCGTAATAGTATTGTCTACAACGTTGCGATATATTACTCTCATCAATCAAGTCGCTACAAACACTAACCTGGTGGCCAGTTCGCTCGGCAATATGTGACAATGGAATGCCGTCTTCAGAAGATTCAGAATCCAAATCACAAGCAGGAGCCTCTTCACCACCACAATATTCGTCCTCGGAAGACACATCGCAATCCGATTGCCAATAGTCATTTTCATTCGCCGATGATTCGTCAGATTTATTAAGCCAAGATTCTATAATTTCTTCGATGTTGACATTATTTACTTGAAGACGTGCTCTTTCAGATGTAGATGGCATAGAAGAAGAATTTAGCCGCTTACGGTTCATTTTATCTGCCGACAAACATAAATAAATGTTATTTAAAAAGTCACACTAACACTGACGCTACGTACCTCATACGTCGGGTAGCCAAACTCACCTGCTTAGGAACGTGCCAGGCGTCCGCTCTCCACACACCCATAAACTATTATTTCACTACTCTTTTAATTCAAAAATATTTATTGGAAAACTGACGCTATTAATTTTTATTTTCTTCATACATAAATAAATTTGCTTTTGGTAAGTAACTATAATTTTATAATGTAACAATTTAATAATTGAGTATTTAAGACAACATTTAAAGAAATGCAATTAAAACATTGTTTATCCTAAAATGATACATTATGAACAAAATAATGGATACTCCTCGATAATATTTCATGGTATAATTTTCTATCTAATAATAAATAGTTGTAATTTTACATGTTTGTATGTCACTATTTATATCTTAATTACTGTAGTATAATAAAATAGTGTTTACGTAAAAATATGTCACACAATATTATTGTTTTTAATATTCATAATATTACCTTCATTTATCTTACTGTCCCTCGAATAACAGTAACATATTTAATTTTCTTATTTTACTGCATGCGACCATTATTTCGCTTTTTGCTTCGTAATGCGTTCTGCAATTGACATACTTATGTATAATAGTGCAAATTAAGTGCAGGCGGTGATTAAATATTGGACGTTGTAAATAAGAATGTACTTTTAAAGAAGCAAATACGTTAATGTCCACAATTTCTTCAAGGCATTTCGTAGACAGATATTTTACGTTTTTGTTATGTTTTTCCGATCTTCGAATTATTTCTTCTGTATGTAAACAAATAACAAAAACATCTTCAGACGGAAAACAAAGCCCTCCCATATTTTTTATTACAATAAGCTTGTGAAACCTTTTATTTTCCGTAATAAGAGTATCAGTACAATTTTCACATTTCAGTTTCTTTTTTACGAGAAATCCAATCCTATCCAAACTGCTATATAACCTAATATAAATGTGAACTACGAGTTAATGAAGTATTTTCCCTTAACATTTGTTAAAAAACTGCACAATTTTGTTTCTGTTCAATGTCGGTAAGACTTAAAGACAATTGTTTATCTCTCGGTTCTCCTCGGCTTCAATTTCAGGTTTATTCATTTCAGTTTCATATCTATACATTTTTACTATTTGATTAATTGTATTAAATGATGAACAAGTTAAAATTGTGAAATTATCTAATGCAACGCGGTTGCCTGTAAAACACGATTTCAATCCTAAATGATTTAAAGCTTTTATAGTAAGTACCCTTAAACTGTTTAGCATTAGGATTATTATTTCCACCACATCTTCTCACAGTTCCGAAAAAAAGTTCTAAGTGATCCTGACTAAATTTGTATGTTGAAAAGTAATTTAAACATTTTTGGTTTTCAATAAGTTTAGCATAAATGGATTTTAAACCAATACAGTAGAAGAGAGACAGCGGCCGCACACAACCTGCACGTGAACTGTTTTGTCAACTGTTTATGAAGTGAAGTGTAAAGTTAAAGTATGCAATTTTTCATCAATGTTTTCTTCTGACGTTATCACGTAAAATTATCATCCGTAAACCGACTTTACAGATAACCAATTTTTTATTTACTCTATTGTTTATACGATATTTAGCATTCATGGGGTCATAGAAAGATAAATTTTCAATATCCGTTTATCTTTCTATGACCCCATCACTGTGTTCAATATTACATATTTGTTATTGTATATTACATTGTGTTGTGTTACTACTGTACTTGCATAATTTAAAAAAATCCATATGTCTATATATAATAGTAAAAGCGTATGTATAAAAATCTATGCGCGTGCTGTCGGTCCGAGCAAAGTCAAATTTTTCGACGAAGCCTCCCGCCCCGCCGTGATAAACGACCGCCGTTTGTTCCGGCCGATTGACCGTTACTCAAGATATATCCTTCCTGATTGTTTTCGCTCAAACCCTTGCATCCGCGGCCGCCCTAAATGAAAACTGCTCGATCGCGTCCGAAGACGGACGACCACGAGATTTGTTATGTCTCATGAGGGCCACTTATCAAAGCTGCGTACGAGACTTTCGATTCATTTTATAGAGATTTTTTGTCTAATATACAATCTAGCAAATTTGAAGCGTTATAACGCTCTACACGAACATAGTTATGTATAATGTACGTATATATTTATAACTATATGGCCTCGTTCCTACTACAGGATAGACAGCAATAGTAACCGTTTGGGAAGCCATCACTTTATATAGATTTCAAAGGCAAAAACATAGTTTTTACCTACGTCCGCATCGTGCATTTGCTCACAATCACTTTCCATTCTATTAGCGTGCCGTATTATTTCATAAACAAAAATACTAAAATTAAGGAAGTAAGTCATCAGTGTACATATTCGAGATCTAAATCTCGACCCTCGAAATGAGAGTAGAGTGGCCCACTAACTAAACCACTGGCGCCCACATTTATATAGCTTTTACGTGTACAAGAAATTTTAACTTTTATTCTTAATAAGGAAAATACGTCCTTACTCATTATCACACCCATCATATTTATTTCTGCAACTAGGCGATAATACGATAATGAGTAGCCGGTACGCGAGTTCATGATTATAGAAAATATAAGATCAGGGATAAAAGGTTTTTCGTACTTTATATGCTAATTTAAGATAATTTTTATCATGTTTTATAAACAATATATATATATATATAATAATTTATATATATATATATATATATATATATATATATATATATATGAAACGTATAATTCAGGGACAGTTTTAGATAGATTAATTTGTACATTGGCATCTGTATGCTATGGACTGTCCCCAAAAGTATGTTTATATCAAACTGCCTTTGGAGCCCGATTCTATGTAACGTAGCTTTGACAACTGCAGTCCAAGCGTGACAGTTCAAGGGTTCAGTGCCATTTCCACTTAATTACAGGTAACAACTAGATAAGTTTCTTAATAATTGTCTTTTCGATTAATTTTTAATAGAAGAATTAATTTAATATTGACTCACGCTTCTACAAACTTTACTACCTGAATCGAAATAATTTTCTTGTTTTATATTTCAGTATTTTATGATGTAATTTTTATGTTATTGCAATATTAAGAGAATAATGTATTATTAAAACTAATAATATTAAAATAAGGACTAATGTATATTTTTAGGGTTTGTATATTTTAGGGTTTTATCTAGGCTTCTGAATTTGTTGAGAGTTTGTATTTATAATCAAAAATGTTATGAGTATATTTATTTTTGAAGTTTTTTCCCTATAATAATTGTTTTTTTTTTTCTTATTTATTTTCTTTGGCTATTCTCCGTATTTTCACGACTAAATTCTATACTACTACATAAATCTGTAAGCAATCTGTCTGTATGTCTTATTATAATTAACGACATTTGACCGATTGGTAAATTGTTATATACAGTAATCTGTCTGTCTGTTTGTTTTACCTTTATATTTTATTTATGTCCTGACATAGTGATTGCAAAATACACCTGTGTTATTTCCACACCATATAGAACAATGAAAAACAATCATTATTTTTTAATTCTTTAGTAGCAATATTCATTATTAGTATTCATATTTAGTTTTTATGTAGTTGCGTGTCTATATTGCCTAATTTGCTTTACATTAGAGTTAAGGGTTAAATTTTGTATTAAACTTTTTATAGAGCAAAGGTACGAACTTTAAAAGTCATGAGATGCATCTTTATAATTAGATGGTAGGAGCAGGATTGTGTATTACTAGAATTACTAGCATTCGTATCTGACGTTGTCTGCGTATTTTTTCCTGTTGAACAATTATCGACGGATGCTAAGAATATTTACTTCATTAATAAGAAATTCTTTGAATATAATAGACTATTAACATTTCGCTATGGTTTCATGTGCATATTTGTAGGCTAATATATCATATAATGAGAACAAATATAGTAGGAACCGACTTCTAAACAGTAAAACAAAACATAGGTTGATAGATATATATTTTGATAAGCTTTTTTATTAACTTGTAATAGTCATATGAATATATGTTATCGGTTCCAAACTTAGCAAACCAATTTTCAACCATTTACTGGTATCCGATTAAGCTGAAATTTGGTATACTTATGTAAGTTAGGTGACAATGAAATATGATGATACCATCGAATTGGTCTGATGATGGAGACCGAAGGTGGCCATAGGAACTCCTAAACTAAATATGATAAGCCCGTCGTGTTAAGCTCTATTTGATTTGTTTTGATAAAAACAATAACCTTGTTTGGTACACAAAGTCTGATAATTTATTATCAGACCCAAAAGATGGTCATAGGAACTCCTAAGCTATATATACATGATATACTTATCGTGTTTGGATTCGTTTGATATTTCTTAACAAAGACTTTAATCATACATGATGCCCAGGGCCTAATGATGATTTCGGAAGATAGTTATAGGAGCTCACAAGCTACACATAATAAACTCACTGTGTTTGGGTTCGATTGATTTTTCTTGAGGAAAACTTGAAACTTGTTAGTTACCCGGGGTCTAATAAAGTTTTTAATGAAAAATTTCAGAAAGTAGGTATAGGAATTCCTAAGCTACTCAAAAGAAACTCATCCTATTTGGGTTCGTTTGATTTGTCTATATATTGAAAAATCTGTATTTTTTTTTATTGAGATCTTTTTGTTCACTTTTCGCAATCGGGATTTATTTTATTGTTTTTTCTCTTAATTCTGTTTTAACAATATTCTAAGATTGCTTTCCTTTTACTAGCATTGTCAACTTCGTATCTCTTTGTAATAATCGTGATAAATCTTTGATTTATATATTGTTATTCGTTAATCTTTGTGGTCGTATAAATATTAAACAGAGCTTATTGCTGAAAAATAGATTTGGAAACAACATATTGACTTTGTAAGACCTATTCAATGATATGTCACTTCACAGTTAAGCAATTTTATTTTCTTTAGCGCTACTTTTATTTTAAGACTGCTAATCACCATTCTAGTTTCATAAAACATAACCGAGCTTAGACTTATTGATTAACCTAGCTTAGACAAATCGATAGACATTGCATTAACAAAAATCTGTGTAGTTGATAGCATGTTTCAAGAGTATAAAAAATCCTACATATAGACATAACCAGATGCGTGTGAAAAATATGTAATAATATTTTTGCTGTCGCGCTGTCAGGTAAAAAGACATTGGCCGGTGAAAGAAGACATTGGGAAATTAATTAGAATAATGGACTGGTCAAAGTTATCGGTAGAAGTTATAAATTTACTTTATGACCATTTGTAATTTTAAATTATTTCTAAACGAATAAATTGTATATATTTTTGTAATCCTCTTTGAAAATATCTTTCATTTTAAATGAGTTAGGAAGAACAAATTTTTAAAAACACTTAAATTGAAGAAAAGAATCGGCTATTTTGATTTTTGTAATTTTATTTTAACACATGCTGTGACAATCGCGCCACCGAAATAAATCTAATCGAATTAGGTTTATAAGTTTAATAGTTATGAGGGAATATAGGAACGGACATACATACAAACAACTAAACACATGTAATCCTTCTTTTGCGTTTCACCGGTGCGGTACAAATTAGTTAATAAATAAATTAATAAAAAATTTGACTGCGTAAAAGTGGACTAAAAAGATGGAGACAAGATGATTTAAAAAATCATTTAATAAAATATGCTAGAAAAATAGAAAATCAAATACGAAAAATACTTGCAGTCGGGGGTATCAGATTCATGTTTTTTTACTTGCCGTGATCCTTGTTATTAGTTTTTAGTCTAAATGATGATTATGACATATTTTTTTAAAGATAAGAACCGATTCCAAAAATTAGCCTGCACATACATTTCATTAAAAATAACACTACCTGAACAGGTATAAGTACACAGAAATAAAATCGTTATAAGAAATGTTTTAGGCAATGCCAGTCAAGGCAAGAAATTTAAGTCGTTTTATATCTATTTTGAAAAATCATTTCTAAGTAAGAGTTGTATGATGGACCTTTAATTTTATATAAATATTCTTGCCAATTTCGTTTAGATCACATTAGACCATGGAGTTATGAACTATTATTAACGTAACCTCCCATTTTCATAACTCCATGCATTAGACGTTGTAAACATCGTATTATTGTCACGACGGCTACGCGCCTTTGTATAGGACTGCCATATTAATTTTTATTAATTTTCTATTAAAAATTTTATAAATATTCATAGTGAAATGTGAAATCAAAATATTTAATACCAAACTACATTCACATCAGTCATTATTTAAAAGTTTGAATTTCATACCAATACAAAAATTGTTAATTTTAAAAAGAATACAATAATCCTAATAGTATAAATTTCAATGATCATCTCAAAGACGCCGCCGCCACTCGCCGAAAGGCGGTGTGCGGCACCATAAAATAAGCGGGAATCTCTTTGTCATCTTTGAAGAAAACACCACGTGTTTTTATGTTTCTAATAGGGTGACTATACGAGTAAAATTTTGTTGCATGTTTATCTCATAATAATTATGATCTAATAAAAATAACTAAATATATGTAAATAATTCAACTCAGAATGTTAAAGTTTAACATAATAGTTATTTATTTCATTTAACTGCTTATTTGATACAGCACATACATACAAAAATTAATAGCGATAGAAAGAGAGATTACAGCAAAAAAATATATATAAAAGGGTAGAAGTACAAAGAGCCTGATCTAAATTAATAACATACAAATATGAAAAAAGTAAATTAAAGTGTATCAGCAAAAGAGCGTATCTTCATGGAACTTACGTCCTTTGGTTGAGAAGCGCAGTCTATAATGTATAAGCATCTAATATTATTTTTATAGAAACTCATAAATATAAGATAAATGCGCAAAAAATAATAATGATAACGTATAAAACAGAGAATTGATTTAACTTCAACAAATACAAGTTAATCCACCTTAATTAAATAATTAAATGAGTTCCTTAAATTCTGATGTGAATGATAGTCTCCCCAGTATTGGTACAATATTTCCTTGAACTACTAACAGCACGTGTTTAATGTACTCAAGTATTCGTTAATCTAAAATTTAGATTCTAAATAATATCCACTTAGATGCTCGTTTGGGTTCGTTAAATTCTATGTTTGTGGTATGTTTATCCTTTCATCAAAAATAAGTAAAAAGAAGTGAATATTGCAAAAAGCAATTGATAATTCGTACTTTTTTGCTCATAATATTATTTTAGATAAAAATCATGAAGTGCTTTAAACAGAAAAAGCCCGTCTAAGTGGCAATTCAAAAAAGTTTTTCGTTTAAAATTAATCGGGATTCAGACATTTGTTGTTATTTTCATTATTTTTTCTGTCTTCTTTTTTATTTTCAATAAATAAATTTATTTTTATTAATAAAGAAAAATTCAAAGTTAACTTAATAATTCACAAGCAGTGTTCATTAAAACTTTAAGCGTAATATTTTATGTAAAAACCTTTTTTTTACGATTCAATACTAGTATTATAAATGCAAACGTCTCTTTGTGTCAGTCTGTTAGGTATTCACGCCTATAAACTGCTGTACCGATTTTGACGAAATATGATGACACGGAAATAGTTTGGCAGTAGGAATGGACATAGGTTACGTATTGTTTGGTTGGCTGTCTGTTCGGTTGTATGTTTTTCGTAGCCCAACAATAGTTAAATTTATTTAATCAACTTTGCTGTACTAATAGAAAATATCATTTTGTCTTATACTAGCTATTATCTGTTTGTCTTTCAATCTGTATGTATTTTTAAAGGGTCTTATAGTTTTTTACTTATAACTCGACAACTCTTCGACAAATTATCAAATTATGATGAAATTCAAAAAACCAATAGAATTCATGACATAAAATGTAGCTGTTGACATAAATTGTTTATTTTTGTCAATGTTTATCTGTGTAACGCCTTATAAATAAAAGACTTAAAAGTTATTAATATTATTTTATTTTGTTGGCCATGCCTTATTGTGTGCTTTGCTTAAAGAAGGAGCGTTGTTAGAGCCAGCAAAGACAACTAAGGGGGGGATAGAAAAATTCATAGGACATTAAAAAGAACTATGTGGTTTTTCCATTTCGTCTTTTATCAGTCATTGTATTATATTATTAAGCGTAATATTATAAATATGTGTACTTTATAACGATGTTTGGTTGTTCTTAACTCTATTACGCATAAGTGGTAGGACGAACGTAATTGAAATTTAGTACACAGATAGAATGTTTTCTGGGTTATACTCCATGATATTTTATATTTCCTACAAAAGCGTTTCTGTGCAATAATTTGCAAGAAACCTGAAACAATATCGGTATCAACTGTAATTCGAAAAGAGAGGGACGCAGGGTTGAAATAAAGAACATCACCGAATAGGAATTCATTGTGAAATCGGGACTTAAATCGAAAACAGATTTGAGATTGGAATTATTATTGAGATTATTCGATATAGAAAATAACAAATAAGTTGTATGTCCACGCAGGCGGTACTGCAGACAAAAGCAAGGAATCTGTATTATTAACTGTGTATTTGAATGTTGTAAAAAGTCATATATAATAAAAAATAAATCCAAAATCCGATTACGAAAATATTGCACTCTATAAATGTAAGAAACAAGAACATATTATATATTTTTGTCTGCAATTCTAATCTACAAACAATTCAATATTTTTCACATAAGTAGACTACTTAAATATACATTTTAATGTAATACATAGACATAGCAATGTTTAGAGGATAACTGTTCTACTCGTATATAGTAAATAAATGTAGCATGTACAAGAAGATATCCTTATATTGTGCAAATATAATAATTATTTTGTTTCATACTTTTCAGAGTGCGATTTTGTCGTAGTTGTTATATTTTCTTAGAAAATGTGTGTAGTGCCACTTTATATTTTATTTAGTCTAGGTTTTATTTTTATTATAGTATAATATATTAATTTAGTATGACGTCACGCAGCCTATAACTAGTGGACGACAAATATGCTTCTAGCGATACTTCATTTGTCAAATTATAGTAAATAGTTTAGAAGTTATGTGAGAACAGATAAACATACAAACATACATCGAAACTACATACAAGCTAAAATCAGAACACTCCTTTTAGCTTCGCTAGGTAATGTATTGTAGGCTAATCTTTTACATATATCTACCTAAAGTCCACACGGATGAAGTCGCGGACACCAACTAGTTAATGATAATGTGTGACATTCTAAAGTAGACTCAAATTTATATAATCTTTGATGTGAAAACAAAATAAAAAGCTCTAGTGTCGGACTACGCAAAGATTAAGATTCTCTGTTTTGACCGAAACAAATATAAGCATTAGTTTCATAGTTCCAATAAGAGATGCTCCATAGAAAATCTATACCATTTTATATAAAAAGGTATGGATATTATGATTTTTTTTTTCTGAACACACATATATATTAGAATTAAAATAACCTATAACATACGTATGTTAATTTTTCCTGTGAATAATATAACTTCTTATTAATGACAGAATTTTCGGAAATGCCTTAAATTCAAATTACAAACCATACCTTGTTAAACTATTAGCCGTAAATTACGACCGATTACTTTTTAAACAAATACAATAGGTTAAATAACATTTACATAACCTTTAATCATGGAAAACAACAATAAAATGTCATATATACGCGCGCGACGGATCACCACGACATTTGTTATGTTATAAAAATAAATTATAATGATAATAAAGAAATACAAAATTGATTTTTATGGATATGGTGTGTCGAAATATACAATATTGCAATTTTCATCACGATCGGTCAAACCGTTCTTAGTTATTATAATGTAATATAAATTTAAACTTACATGTTCCTATATGATAGACAGCAATAGTAACCGTTTTAAGCATCACTTTATATAGATTTCAAAGGCAAAACATATTTACCTACCACCATATCGTGTATGTTGCAATCAGACAAGTACTTGGGCTCAGTTAGGATTAGACGAAAATATATTCATAAACTATAAAATTAAAATTTAGTCATATGTACATATTGATTAAATTTCGATATCGAAATCAAATATGGTCCACTAACGTAAACCACTGTCCCCAAGTATGCGTCATATGTAAAAAATTTTAACATTTATTCTTAATGAGGACATGTCCCTAAAGTATGCGTTACATATAGTCCTCAAACTATGCGATAATACGTAATGAGGTCGGTTGGAGTTCATATGTAAGAAAATATAGAAGGGAAAAAGGTTTTCGTACTTAATGCCAATTTAAATATTTTATATGTTATATATATATATATATATATATATATAATAATTTAAATAAATAAATATATATATATGTATATATATATATATATATATGCCATTTTATAGGTAAATCAGATTCAAATAAAAAATAAGTTTAATTTGTAGTTAATAGAATTACATTTGAAATACATCATTATGGCATTCTTTTGGTATTAACATTAATATCCATTCAGAATGCTGATTCATTTTTCGGTTCCGCTCAAAGATACATGATAGTCAATAACACTAGCACATTTGAAATTACATGAAACAGCCTGATAGTCGAGTTCAGTCCCACGGGTTTTTTCGTTAATATATTCAGATACGCATTAATAAACCTTATCACATAACTTTCTTTTAATGAAAGTTTCAAATTTATGGAAGGCAAATTTTTAATTTCATCAGGGATCTTATTATAAAAGCGCACACATTGCCCCTTAATCGATTTACTAACTTTTCTTAGACGGGTTTTATGAGCAGCAAGATCGTTCTTATGTGTAATAATATTAATGTTATGGATGTCGCTCCTTTTTTGGAACGATTCTATATGTCTCTTAACATACACTAGATTTTGGTATATGTATTGTAATACTTAAATTTGGATATTAATTTCTTAAATTTTACTCTGAGAGATGCCATTGGTCTCAAATCATAAACAACACCAATAGCTCGCTTCTGCAGCACGAAAATTGTGTTAACATCGGCTACGTGACCCCATAGCTAAGTTCCATAGGTTATGAGACTATGAAAAAAACTGAAATAAACTAGTATCACGGTTCTTTAATTTATAAGCCACCAAATTCTTTTGACTGCATATACTGCAGAACTAAGCTCTATTGCCAATTTCACTATATGGAAATTCCACAATAACTTAGTATCTAAAGTCAGACCAAGAAATAGGGTCGTGTTTACAATATCCAGTATCTCGTCCCTGACTACTACGTTTGTGTCGACCAATTTAGTATTAGACAACGAAAATTTAATTATTTTTGTTTTCTTCTTATTGAGCAAAAGATTGTTAATTGTAAACTACCTGACTACTTCTGAGATAGTACTGTTTAATTCGTCAAAATCTGGTTGTAGTATATTAACCTTAAAAAGCAAGGAAGCATCATTAGCAAACAGTACAATCCCTTGCTCGTCCTCCACAAGGTGTGGTAGATCATTAATATAAACTAAAAATAGAAATAGTCCAAGAACTGAACCCTGTGGCACACCCATACTGACTGCAGATGCCGAAGACCTCTCGCCATTAATATCAACACTTTGAACTCTGCCACTCGAATACAACTCCAGAATTCCAAGTGAGAGACCCCAGACGCCGTAGTAAGGTAGTTTCCCGATCAATGTATGACGATGAACTCGATCAAAAAGCCTTGGACAATTCACAGAGAACATCAATTGCGTCCCGCAACTCCTCCCAGACACCAAAAATCTGCCAAATGAGCTCAACACCGGCTTCGGTTATTGAGCGACCCTTTGTAAATCCAAACTGTTTAACGTTCATTAAATTATTGTTATAAAAATACCGCAATAGTTGATTTACGATCAAGTCTTCGAAAATTTTACTAAATGTCGGTGGAATCGATATCGGTCTGAAGTTCGAAGGGACGGATACAAATCCGGTAATTTATATAGTATATTATTTTACTTGGTCTATTAGATCTGTAAACACACCACTTTCGACACAAGCATTAAAAATCGATACTAAACACGGAGCAATGCAGTTTATTATTGAGTTAATTATTTTTGTAGAGAGGCCATCAAGATCAGCAGTCTTTTTCATTTTTATACATTCAAAGGCCTTAGAATATCATTATAATTGTCATGTGCAAATTCAAATGCGACGCCACAATCATCGACGTTTTACGCTTCAATAGAAAATCAGCGCGAGTGGGTGATGACTTTAAAACTTGTGTAATTATAACTGGAATATTCGTAAAAGGTTTTTCAAAAGCAAAGGCTACGTCTATATCTTTGTTTAAATTTTTTTCGGCTATTTTTATTCGAAATTCTGAATGACGCGTTGTATGTTTTCCAGTTCCTTTATTCATTATATTCTAAGTAGTTTTAGTCATATCTGTACTTTTTATTTTATCACAGAGAAATTATTTTGCGGCTGCACATAAACGCTTAAATACTTTAGGAAATAATTTATTATACAATTTATAAACATATCCGAATTATTATACATTCTTTCCTCGTTCGTGTAATTCACACCTGCTAGTATGAATGTCCACCGGCGTCTAATCGCTAAATGACAAGGCATTTTTAAAATTAATATTATTTTATCTAAAGATTTTGATACATTCAGACCTGGACACAGTCAACAATGAAACATACATTTAATTAGAGTCGCACAGAACTTGAGCGGCTTATTGTATTAAGCGTATACAGACCCTTCAATTCATCATATGATTTTTTCGAAAAAATTATGGAAAATATTTTGTATTATTAATGTAAATCTATTGGAAAATTCTTATCTATGTACTAAATTAAATCTTTATTCAAATGTTATAATTTAGAGAATTTATAGCTGGCGCCGCCACTTTAATAGTTCGCTCAACAGATAGATTCACGATATCTGGACGACATATTATTTTTAACTATTATCAGTGAGCCGTTATGGATAACTTTATATCTGCTGAACGAACTTGTTACCTGGTAGATACTGAAGCTAAACATGAACTGGTGTCTTCAAAGCCAATGTTCTGTTATAAATAATATATTGATATCATTATAGTTTATGAATAATTCAATTTCAAATTCCTTGCTTAGCATTTCCTGTACAGTTTAATGCACCAGATTGAATGTAAATTTTTTTGTTGTTATAATTTTTTCTCTCGGTCATTACGGAGGGAGTTTCAGATTCTAATAATATGCTATTGTTGTATTTTCTTATTACTGAGTTTTTTAATTTTTATATAATGTCAAAAATTTGCAAAAGTTTTCCTCTCAATAAGACAATGTCTTTCAAACTAATTTAAATCATAATTAATGTCAAATGCCTCAATAGAAGCACATAATTGTTTGTCCATGGAACTGGACATGCTAATAATATATGTAATAACTTAGAGACTTCGCTAGTTGTTGTATAATACATTTTGAAGGAAAATACTTCGTTCTTGTAAAGTAAAAAAGTAAAAATATTTACAACAATAAAACGAAATTTGTGTAAGTGACAACATGTCACTGTATGCATTATTAATATTTAGTTTGTGTCTGTACTGATTTTTTTTCTTTGCTGTTAAGCTTTGGCTGAAAAGAAAATCAAATGAAATTACTTTATTTAGATTTGCGTTGTTATTTAGTGTTGAAAAACATTTAACAAATTTGTCCGTCTTCTCCCTTCCATCGATTAGAATTATTATTATATTGTCGGGATGGAAATCAGTTTTAGTAATTTCGTCTAAAATACTATTATATGAAGTTCCTGGAATACAAATATTTAGTATGTTATGTCCAGCTAAGCAGTGGTCGAATTGCAGTTTTGGCCAGTGTGCTGGCCAAAATATCAAACAACCCCCAATGGCATTCAAATACAAATTTATCTACCTCTTGCACTTATTCATAGTATTCATTCACAAGACAAGGGACGGACAGGAAGGTGTGTGGGAATGCCATCGGGGTCGCTACTATGCACTATATTTGAATATATAAAAAAAATAAAATAATAACCGTTACAATGTTCAGATAAATATTGATTTCTTTTAATCTGTTTTCTAGTGATTTTAATGAATATTTGAACTTTTACATTTTTTTTTTGTGAATACTTTTAGTACAGGATAGTACATACATTTTTGGAGATTTCTTATTTATTACAAGTCAAGTGAGTTGTATAAGGAACATTTGAATTATTTTGCGATCTGGCGGACCATATTGCGATGGGTGAATTTTCGACCAACTCATTGAATAATGTCTGAGTTCAAGATGCATTTAAATAATTGTTTTCTTGTTGTAATACAGTTAACCGTGTATATGCATCGCGCAATTTTACTTTCAGATCAGTAGTGAATTTGAGGGTATCCTCCAACGCACCGCTGCTCCGGTCAAACCCGTCCACCGTCCGCTGGAGCCGGTTTCTTTCCTCTCGAATGTCAATTAATTGAGAATGGAGTTCCACAAACTCCCTTCTCATCTGTTTATTTTTATCTGACACAGATAGCATTTCTTTCTCACTATCCTCTCTCTCCTGTAGTAACTGCTCGCAACTGGCCTTAGATGTCTTTAATTCTGATAGTGTGTGTTTCAACTTTTTCTCTATCTGACGGGCAGTTGCTTTGTAAGTGATCATTTTAACATAATAATCACACATAAACAAAAAAAATAATAAAAAAATAGCAAAGCAACAGTGCAAACAATTACAAACTCGAAATTTATATTCACAATTTTTAAAACAGATTATATTAATTTTTATTTGTTTTAAAACCTCATAAGTTATTTAATAATAAGATGTAATAGAAATGGCTAAGGAAAAAATACAATAAATCAATCTACCTACTTAATTGGCGGAGTGATCAACGCTTTACAATGGTTTATTAGTAATTTGATGATCTCTATGATAACACAATACACACTTATAAATAATATTTGAGTATCACATTACTAATGCCGTGGAGTTAAAACGTTTAGATGCTCGTTTTAATAATTCACATAAATAAATCTCAGACTAAGCCGTGAAACAAGTCTACTTGTATGGATCGCCGTCCTACAAACCAGTAGTGACATAATCCCATTATTGTAAAAATTTTGGGACTTCTGATCAAAAAACTGTTACAAAGAGTTTTGAAAGTCCTCTTTTGATGTTAACCCAACACGACCCAACACTAACACTTCCCAACCAAACTCTCTCAATATTTGCCGAGTGGCAAAAGATACCTGTAGTCTGACGTTGTCATGGTGAAAAACTACACTGTTTCTGTAGTTCAGTTCCGGCCGTCTTTTCTCTCTTTCTTGCTTGAGTCTCATCAGCTGTTGACAGTAGAGATCCGAGTTGACAGTTTTTCCCGGCGATAAAAGTTCATAATAAATAATGTCCTTCCAATCCCACCACACACATAGCATGAAATTATTATGAGTTAATTCTGGTTTCGCTATAGTCTGTGGAGCTTGTTTGCTTTTTCACCATGTAATTTATTGCACGTTCTTGATGAGGTAATCCATTTTTCACCACCAGTGATAAATCTTTTCAAAAACGTGTTCGATTTCATTACTTTTCAATTTAAAATCGCAAATTAGTACATGATTCATTAGATTTCTTTGAGAGAGCTTGTATCGGATTCAAGTATCGAACTTTTTTTATATCCAGATTTTTTTAAATGGGTCAGAATTGTTTTGTAGTTAATCTCCAGCTCTTCAGCTATATTGTGAGAACTTATGCTGTATGCTGATCTTGCTTTACTTTTTCAAAAATGGCATCGACTTCGTCTGTAGCAAGTCGACGAGAGTGAGGTTCATCTTTGACATTAAAATCACCGGACTGAAAATGCTTGAACCAGTTTTATGCTACTCTTACCTACACTGCATTAGACCCTTATGGATAATCGTAAAATCGTGAATCGTAAAATCGTGACGTTTATACGTCACGATTTTCTTTTGCGGCTTTTGTCGCATTTTTCCTTTTTTTGTAATAAAACTTCAAAAATTATCGAATTTCTACGTTAGATTCACTCACTTTGGTGGACAGGAAAATAATAGAAAATAACGAGCAACCGTTTTTGTTTTTTATTTTTCTTTTTTTTTTTAATTATCATTTATTTAATGTTATCAAAACTAGCCGAATATAAAGAGCACAACCAACTGCAAATACTGCAACTTTTTACTTATAAAATACGAAAAAACCTTGTCGCCGACCTAATATGAAAGATATTTCCATCACACCTGTCTAACATTCACGTTTCGGCCCGTGGACAAATTGTATGTGAACTACACGTGATTCCATATTGCATAATATGAAAGTAAAGTGATTCCTACCCACACTGCCTTTTTCCCTTCAACTTCGTTAAAAATATATGCGACAAAATTATTCGTTTAAAATTAAGACTATATACATATGCAATAGTTGATCACCGAAAATTTAACTTCAAATGAATATGCTAGACTTTTATAATAGTGTAATTTTTTTAATAATTTAAAATGTTATAATATTTATAGCATTGCATCTATATATGCATATAGATTCATTGCTATAAATATCAAATTTAACTTGAGATCAATGCTATAAATATAATATAGTTTAAGAACAATGGTACAAGTGAAACAAAAAAAAATAATTTGAGGTCACACTATTAGTTTCATAACCGACATTGATTATACAATACAATAATTTAATTACCTTGAAGTTATTTGAAGCAGGTATAATTTATTTCTTGCATACCTGAGTAGTTTACACATAAGATTAATAGGAAGCTTTTAACGTGCCCATTAAGTTTATACAATTGATTACACTCAGAAAAAAAATTGTTTACAAAGATGTCACAAATAAACTTGATAGATATTCCAATTTTTACATCACGCTCGACCAAAATTTATTTAATAAATCCATCTAAGCATTCCTCAAGTCAAATTTCTTACGACATGAAGAATGGCGTCCATTAGTCGGATGCTCTATACAGAATACATAGTCCTATAATAATAGTTGCGTGGTCTCGGTGACAAAATATCTGTTGGTGCGCGTGAGCGGTCAGGGCGGCGAGCGGGCGGCCAGGTAATCCGAGGTGCGGCCGGCCCGATTAATGAACGTCAGCCGCGGCGATTAGAGATACTCGCTCGCCGACGTTCGTGGCGTTGATGAAGACACCGTGTCACGTCAGCCACATTTTACATCGGCCGCTTTGAATACGTTAGAGAAATAAATAAAGTGTTTATTAAATTAGTGCTCTTAAAAGTATAATCTTTAAAAAAATTATCCAAATAAAACAACTATACATCCCGACGCGCTAGAGACTATGAAGGGCTTATGGCTCAAATTTCTCTATCTGAAATAAACAATTGTAGGAGGGTATGCATCAAAGGGAGAATTATAAAACCTGACCCTTAAAAGGGAGGTGATAGATTTTAGCAGTAACCTCTTTTTAGATGAAATTCCATGCCCTTTAATAGGACATCATGTCAGTTGTACTAATACAAGATTTCAGCTATCACGATACTTTATAGCGATATATATTCAAAAGGTTCGAATACAAATATAGTTCCTTAAATACAGACAGGCACACACATCATTAACAATAATGAATACGACATTGATCAAACTTTCGTACATTACAGACAAAACAATGCAATTGAAGACTATAATTTTTTTTATAATAAAACTTCATCGAGTTGCACCCTACCAAAAGTAGACGATTAATAATGGAAGTCAAATTTTATTCGTTGTATACAAAGCGAAATTTAAGCACAAGGGCAATTAAGTTAAAGTTATGGCAGTCAAAAGTTGCAATCTCTAGTTCCCTTGTTGCAATAGTCCACTAGTGCATCAATCAGTAGTACCAGGACAACATCCAGAGATAAGAATATTGTTTTATTTTACAACTAAGTATCTGTCTAAAATTCTGAAAAAACTGAAATATGTCTCTGAGTAACCCCACACCGAGTACCGAACCAGCGTAGGCTGTAACATTGTTCTGATTTATCATCAATGAATTTAACGTTAGAAATATCACATCAAAGATATTAAGATTTAACGGGCGTAATTATAATTAATAAACGAACATGTAATTATTGTAGGTATATTAAACAATTGACACCAATATTGTATCGTGTGAGGAGTTAATTCGCGGAAATCCATAGTTAGACGCTTGCCTGCAATATGCATTAACATGCATCAACCACTGCATGACAGCGGCCTGCTTAACGAGGTTGTGTTGGTTGTTTTAACGCTCCTTGCACCCTGGTGGATGTGACTGGTTGGCATGAAATGTACGTAGAATTACCAATTTAAAAGTTAGCGGAATTAGATAATTATAAAAACAAATAACACTTGTTTAGGTGTTCGATATCTGTCAATCCTCTGGAATCAATATTCAATCATTTGGATAGAGATTCGTAGTGGAGGCAGATTCGAGGGTCCGCGGTGGGTTGCATGCTGCATGTTAATGCATGTTGCAGGCAAGCGTCCAATAGACACCAAGTTGCATTATAAAAAATATGTATTTCAGTGTACCCCTTATTAATATCAATATTAAATAACGATAAGATTGTTATACACTAATAAAATTATTTAGATAAATCGAATACCTTTAAAAGAAAAGGTTAAAAATATGTAATAAGCAGTGAAAGGCATGCGTATACTATTGATTGCGGACTGAACCAACTACAATATAGCCGTTATCAGTTTTTTTTGCATGTCGTGTGATCAGAAAGACAGTGCGTGCAAGCTACGGGAAGGCCACGCCAACGCGACCGCGTGAAGCGGAGGCGACTTGGTGCGACACGTAGCGCGGTTATTCTATTAAACAAGTGGGAGTCGACTCCCACGATGAAGGTTTTTTTACTATAAATCATTGCAAGTTTTCGGAGAAATCAAATAAAACATTTTATACACTTTTTCTCTTCACGACTATTTTCCGTTTCCTTGGGTGTTTAAAGGCTTAGAATTTCCGTTTGCGATTTCCTGTTAAATATGAGTGAAGTTATTACATACACATCTTGATTTTGAAAAACTAATTAAAAAAATAAAAAAAAACACATTTATAAAGTGTATCACGTGACATATAATATATAAAATAAACAGGTTTATTAGGTGTGCGTGCGTGCGTGCGTGCGTGCGTGCGTGCGTGCGTACGTATGTGCGTGCGTGCGTATATATATATAAAAATTGTTTGTCATTATTTTTACGTCGGCTTTGCTAAATCTGTTGTTATTTGACTTGTCAAAAATCCAAAACAGATCCTGTGAGGTAAAAATTCTTCACGTAGCCCCCTAATCGAAAAATCGTCAGTCTTGATTTGCATTTCTCTTTTGATGACGGATCGTTCTCGGATTAGGTTCTCTATGGGATATCTAAAGGACACCCACCTAATTCATGTTAATGATATTGACACCAGTTAGATGACTCTTGAATCATTACGATGCAGACAAGCATTTGTCGAAAAATAGATTAAATGCACAAACCGGACTCGCGTATAATTCAATCTATGCATCGGCTCTAGCGAAGAATCAGAAACTACCGGTTGTACGCGGCCACTTCCCGAGTTCGCCTCCACGGGCCGGCACTTAGCCGATGAGATGCGGACGAGCGCCTTAGGCCAGTTCGTAAGCAGATTATCGTGGGGGTCTTAGGGACTCATTCATAATTATCGGGCGGGCTCGCGACCTGCGAGTTTCGGCCGAGTTTAAGCCACGGTTATTATTCGAAAGCTTCTAAGCGCCATTTACGTTAAGTCTTCCGATGGTAATTATTCAGCATTATCGACTCGGTTCGGAACGGTTAATCGAGCGTAAAGTTTTCAAACTGATTAATGGATAAATATTAACAGAATATTTAAAACTCGATTAATTCATTAACTAGATAACTTATTACATAGAAATTTAATACCGCCATTGTTGGACTAAAACAAAATGTAAATCTATTTACACGTCGTAACATGGTCTATTTTGTTCCTTAATCGGAGTTCAGTATATAAACAAAATGATTAGTCACATGTATTAACATGCGTACAGTTAGTGTTTCAGCTCCGTGCGAGTTCTATGTATAGCTTAGTGCACCTCTTTTATAACATAAAATAGGAGGAAAACATATAGTGAACACAAACTTAGTTATGTTTCATGTAACAAAGTTCCTTCATAACCTACAGGTTATAATATATAATAATGTAGGATTATATAGTAGCCCACTGAGAAGACAAAGCCTACCTCAATCTGAAACGAAAATAAAAAAAGATTGAGGGACTTAAATCTTGAGTCCCTCACGCTGGAACAGTTTAAAATTTCTATGTGTCGTCGTTAACTTTTCACCGATGAAATGATAACGCCCGGAATGGTCCAACGTGTTCTCCGATGCACAGAGCATGCGGTTGGTGTTAAAAAATCATTGGTCAATTCTCGCGTGGTCAGGATTCGAACCCCGGCACCGTTAACATTGAAAAGGCAACCCCTCGGCTATCGAAAATAATCAAATAACGGCAACAAAATAAAACACCTACAGAAATACTACGTACCTTTTGGAAAATTAAAGCAGAAATGTAATCAAACAGTCGGCTTCAAATTAGCATTATCGCGTTATTAAACTTTCAATAATTGGTGGCAAATTTTACAATTTAGTACCGATTACACTTGGAAGAATTTGATGTAGAGTACGATTTAAAACGACGAGGACGGTAACGCACATTTTGTATTACTTAAAAATCAACGAAAAACCAAATTATATTTTTTACCAATATTATTAAGCACAGATTTGAATATATTCAAATGCTTATATGCTATAGCATATACCTTTCAGTGACAATGTGATTAAGATTAATAAGAGATTATTAATGTTTTAAGTCGTAGAGGTGTTTTACGTTTAAAGAAGTACTTCGTAAGAGAACCTCTTAGCGACAAACGCACTTAAATGAAAGTTTCTTGTTTTCTAGTCATTTACCTTGATCTTGAGCTTGGATCTTCCAAGGGAATTCTTCAAAGATTCATTGAGACTTTGAATACACAGCCAGTGATGGCAACAAAATTATGAGACGTTATTATGATGTTGCATACTGTTTACTATCCATAACAGTATATGGATAGTAAAAGTATTTTATGATATACGCGATTAACTTAACATCAAAGTTGTAGACTCTATACTTAAGTAATTGTATAGAGTTTGAATATGACAGAATAAATAAACTTATAAATTAAATCAATGTAGTGGATATATGATATCTGAATAGTAAGTATCTGTGGAGTGTCCTTAAAAAAGAGACAAAGACATAAATAGTGATGTGAGAAAACGTTGTGCTTTGAAAGAAAGTGTAGAGAGATTAGAGTGACAAAGGGCATATTAAGACGGCTTGGCTATCGACAAAGATTCAATAAAAGTAAATCAACAAAAGATATCTGTGCGAGCAAGCGAGTGTACAAAATGAGAGAATCCAAAAGCGAAGCTCTATACAATGTTAAGTAGATCAAATTGTTCACTAAATGTTAAAGAAAGTTCTTTAAACTAATCCGACAAGCTTGTAAGAAATGATTGATAAATGTTGATGAAGCGAATGATGAACGAAAGGTCGTACAAAGTGGAAATATGATTTATTTTGTATGAAAATAAACTTTTTATATAGTATTTATAAGAAGTAAACGAGTATACGGGGTATCGGAAAATAGATGGTTACCTACGCCAATGGACATCTGCCACCCCAGAGGAGTCACTTGTGCGTTGCCGGCCTATTAATAGGAATATGCTCTTTTCTAGAAGACCCTCTTATCAAAGTTCGTTGGAAATACCGCTGATGGTAAACAATTCCAAAGCCATAAGGTGCGTAGCGGAAAATTCCCTATGAAGCGTACGGCAGTAGAACATCAGCTATCAAGATGGTGCCGTAAAGGAATTAATGAAAAAACTATTTCTTTTATACCCCATGTTTGAAATCAATTCCAACTATTTCTTATACAATCAAATTAATATTTAGAAAATGACCCGCAGATATTACTACGTCATAAATTCGATCGGGTTTACACAAGTCCCATGAAATTCGAAGACGTAGGTAGGCACTGTCCTCGCTCGGCCCGTGCGCACGTCCCTGGCGGCGGCGAGCTCCGACCGATACAAATGGGCGGCATTCGTCTAGCGCGTCTCGCCTCTCAGATTTCAATACGGGCCGTATGAGCCCTATAGCGTTGAGGGATGCGGCCCTTCGTAATGGATGATACGGTTTCATAGTACGTGTGGTTAGTTACTGTTATTTATGAAAGCGAGTGGCGAGTTGTTTGAAGATTTTATACTGGGGGAAAAATAACCATCTCTTTGTAGTCTCTAAGAAAGATCATCAATTTCAGTTGATAAAAACTGGCTAAATGCAACTCGGATTGGTACACGAAATGTTCTATACCACTATGCAATATTGAACACTAGACACTTTTAAAAACAATTTATAATAAACATAAACAATAATTAATATTGAATAAAAACCGCTGAAAAATATAAGTTTCTAGTATAGGAACCCCTTTTAATGTTTAACTTTTTTTTATCTATATAATTTGTTATTTTATAAAGACTAGTAATACACACTATGTGAACATTTCAAGCGTGTTATTAAAATCGAGCAGATAACACCAAAAAAAACACGTTTCTTGTTTGGCGGTCCCCCTTCAATTTTTAATTTTATTTTATTTGTTGTTATGGCGGCAAAGTAATACACGCTATGAGAAAATTTCAATTGCCTACCCATTACAGTTAATGAAATACAGCCCCGTGACAGACAGTTTAAAGGACAGTGGAGACTTAGCAAAATGATACTGTTAACACTCTTTGGGTACGGAACCCTTAAAAAATTCGTGGTTCAACGATATATGGCATGTTTAGAAATGTAATAGTTCAAACTCAAATGATGCCAATTAATGATAGCAATTTTATTTAAACCAAGTAAAATGTATTTCCAAGTTTGAAGACAAAAAAGTACATTGCATAAAAGTGAGTAATAAAACTGGCCAAGAGCATGTCGGACCATGCTCATTAAAGGGTTCCGAAGACTTTATTACAAAGAAATGCACTACAGATGATAAAAGTACGTTGTTACACTTTTTCCATGTTTCTCGCACAGAATAAGTATAAGCACTTTAGTCACCTATAACTGGAGAAACAATTAAAGTAAATCGACTATTACTCTGAAACTGGTTTAAATTAAAATGCACCACTAAAAGAGCATACTTTTATGGCACTTATGTCCTTTTGTTGAGAAGCGTAGTTTTCGAAAATAACTGAAAAATGGTATATGTGAAGATCGCCAAAATAATTTTCATTGAAGGTATTTATTAAGGGTCACCTTCGTTATTTTTTTCATATTTTTGGACATACGGTTTATGAAATAAAGCCGCGGAGGACAAAATTTCTGCAACTTTCGGAGCAATTATTTCCGAAATTATTCACGTAATCAGAAAAACTGCTTAGAAACCTTAGAATGGTTTTAAAAGAATTGTCGAAATATGTGCCACTATTGTTTGTTTAAAAATTTTTTTTTCAGCTTCTGTTACATGTATGGTGTGCCCCCCTAGAAATACTTATTTTTGTTATTGAACCACGAAACTATGTAGCGACTTGTACAAGACACCTATACTATAAATTTTATCAATATACGTCGTGAAGTTTTTAAATAAAATACCTGTCACATACAGACATACGGACGGACGGACTAACATGACGAAACTATAAGGGTTCCGTTTTTGTCATTTTGGCTCAGAACCATAAAAACATTTTTTCATAGATTTAGCACTTTACGTTCAAAGCATTGTGTGTATCATTTGTCAACCAGACATACTTTCTTTTCCATTCGATTGCAATTTCAATCTTTTCCTAGATCTTCGTACAGTCCATGATTCAATTTTGAAATAAACTAATAAGCGCGATTTATCCACTTGGTAAACGTATTCGAGACAAGAAATCATTGAACAGAGTTTTCCCCAAAACAAATACGAATTTAAACGGTAAACACCGCGACATTTTTGACATTGATGTAACTGTGATGAATTCCAGATTAACATTTTATATAGATGTGTTCATTCCAGAACTCTGGGCAGTCTTTTGTATTTCTGGGTGGTAAACTACCACAGTATTACCGGTCAATCTTTAGATACCTTTTGATAAGAAGGATTAAAGAATAAAATTTAGAATACTCTATTGTTTCCATAGATCAAAAAGTACTACATAAAATTACGTGCAATTATAATACTTTGTTTTAGAATATAGACGGCAACCCAAATTCCGATGTGAAATCTCAGCGTGTTGAGAATCAACGTCCCACTTCCCGAACAAGTCATTTTTGCGTCGCTAAGTAATCGCTGTTTTTTTATATAAATATATAATCTACTGCGTAATATCACTGCACTTTTCGCATGTTATTGTTATGAACATATTAAAAAATAAACTAGTGAATAACAAAGGGATGAAATATTAGCACCGTTCAGAGAGACATTTTGTATTTATCGTCCGAGAAAACCTTCGCACGGTGAGATAATGCCAGCCATATTTATTACTACGCTCTCTAGATTGGATTTTAAATAATAATAAATACATTAATATTTATTATTGATAATTTACATGTAAGCATATGCAAATATGACATGTCGTGCGCTGAAGGAATATAATTGTACATACGAAATTTATAAATCATTTTCACGTATAATAAAATACACAAATCTTAAAAAGCATATATTTTGATGAATGTGTAAAGATTATTTTTCAGGTGGCAATTGCAAGTTGATTTAATACACGCCAGATACAAGCACTGAATAGCTATTCTTTTAGTGTTGTATAAGGTTGTCTTGCTATGACTACTTTATGTATGTAATCTTGCCTTTCCATCAGTTTTAATTATTTTTTAGCAATTAATGATGAAAAATTACAATCACGATTAAACATAATGAACGATCGCCCGACAAACAACAATTATTTATCGTTTCGAATGTTTTAACGAACGTACCTAAAAGTTCCGCTCCTCTATTTTTTACAGCGTTTCAAGAAGCAAGCAAATACGCGAGCCACGAGCGAGCAGATGACCACCGCCGCCCATGGACATTTGCGACATCCAGATGAGTTGCTGTTGCATTTTAGGAGAGAATAGGATATCTGATTAAGGGGGAGGTAGGCCACCGGAACACTCATGATGGAATAGTACATCTGATGAAAGGGAGAGTCGGTCGCCGAAACTCTCATTTACAGAACGAAGCACAATAGCGGAGGATGCTACTTCACGTTTGTAGTGTAGGAGTGTGGGTATCTCACCGGTCGCGCCGTACTGCAGCCAAGTTGACCGCAGCATGGCTCTGTCGCATAAAATACTCTGCTATTGCTGAACCCAATTTAACACATCCAAAACTTACCCGTGTTGAAAATGTGTATCGAGTGTTTATTTGTGTTTGTTACAGTTATGTTTGTTATAGTTTTACGCCGGTTTTCACCAAAAGCAAATTGTAAATTTGAACGTTAACTTAAGCATTTGACAGATCATTCAAATCATATGTCAAATTCTATGTTTAGTTTAGCTTTAACATCAATAACTTTAACGGGTTTCATCAAAAAATGCAACCAGCCGTTATTGTAATAGCAGATGGGATACCAATGGTGATAATTTGGTTTGTTTGCTTCTTCAAAAGTAAGTTTAAACAATGTAAGCACTATAACATTGAAATTTGTTATTAAATAGAAGTCTATTGTAATTTTATAAAAAAAAAATTGTAAATTGGATTTAATAGAAATTTGCAATCGGAATCGATCATTGGGGAAGCCGTGATCGTCATTTGCAATAGGCAGACATTGATAGATATACATTGATAACACTTAAACGTGGAATTTGGCCGCGAGACTAGTCTAAAAATTTACAACCATATAACGTAACCTTAATTATTCTCTGCTCGATAATACTCACAATTCAGACGCCACTACTGACATGAATGTAGAATTTGAAAAAAACATAGCGATTAGAACACTCTTGCCGCGCACAGACAACTAAGTAGAGTGGAGACAACGCCGGGCGCCTTGGGCACCATCCGATAACTAAGGTCGAAGCCTCTAAACCGGTAATAGGTTTTATCGAGTGTAGATTACCTAAAGTATTTTTATATTTGTTACCGTTGGGACACTTGAAATTACAACTACAGTACATTTTTAAAATAAAATTATTTAGTTTAAGACATCGGTTTTAGACATCACTTGGTTATTTCGAACTTTTTATAAATGACTGTAAGTCATCATTTTACGTCCAGTTCCAAGCTTATTATCGTTTCTATCGACTCTAGATGATAATTCAGTCTCATAAGGAGATTTCAATAGTTTATGAGCTAGCCCGCTCGCCCGACTCCGCCTGCGTGGCCGCCACTCCCCCTCTATCTACGGCCATCTCTCGTGCGATATTATTAATCGCTGCGCGCGCGCACTCCGATTATTGCGGGAGAGATCGCGGCTAATTGAATTCCAATAGTATTTGTATAGGCCTGTGAGAAAACCCGTGATTCAGATTTGTTATTAAGATTAGAGTCTATAATTTTTAAAGCGACCATAACACGATAACGGTAAGCCAATTTTATTGTTGAATGCATTTCATAATTATTTATATTGAGAAGCCACTAAAAAAAACCAGTTTTGTAATTTAAAAATAACTGTGAGCCTAGATCCATCTTTAACGTTTTGTGATTCAATGATAAAGAGACTCAATTTTTTGCCAACTCCTTTCGAACGCATAGAAAACATTCGATTGCTATAAAGGAAAGCAACTTGTGATTTATGAGATATAACAGTACAATCGTAGCTTTAATCTTCAACTTAAAACTTTTAATTAACACTCGAAAGCTTATTCGTTTTAATGCTGATAATAATAAACATAATATATAACAATGGCAAAAATGCTTTGATTTAAAATAAGTTTATTGACCCGCCTTCGTTGCGACTTAATATAAATTCTAGGCTAAAAGTATAGTTTTTTTCACCATACGTGATACGAAAACATTGGCCGTTGTATTGACGTACTCCCAGTCTATTCCTTTTTTGAAAATATGTTTATTTATTTGTTTATAATGTTTTATTTCTCCTTGAGATTTATATATCTTTAATAAGTTTTAAGAAAAACGTTGTATGTTAAAAATGAGCATCGAGCAATCATTAAATTTCTCACTTAAGATTTAACTACGTCTTACCAGATCTGACAACATATGTCAATTGTATTCAGTGTTTCTGTCCCAGTGATTTCATAACAAATAAATTTTGGTGGAAGTCGAAGGTCGTGAGAGCATCGAAGGCTAACCGTTTCAACCGTCAGCGACAAAATGTACCAAAAGTGAAGAAAAAATTTGAAAAGTCCGACCAATTAAACGGTAAGAGATGGCTAGGCGATAGAATAACGAGATATGGCCATTAGCAATGAGTGAATGTCACAGTTCAGCAATATTTGTTCATGTCCAAGGTCAGTGAGCACTAGGTCTTTAAGATATTGATTTCGTTGGAGATGGAGCGACGAGTGAGGTGTTGCGAGGCATTTTTAAATAATTAGAGATAAAGATGTAGAAATTGTTTCTAGAATAACGGAACTTACAGTGGAAAGGACATTTCCCATTTCATTATGGCATGCAAGCTTTTTGCGTACAACCATTTTTGCATTGTTAAATGTTAGTCAAAGATGAAATAATTATGATGTTACTAAACCTAATAAAATAAACTCACGGACTCGCTCGATGTGTATTCTAAAAAAAATGAGAAATTATACAGTCAAACTATCTTGTCATAAAGCTTTTGTATTATACAAGATACAAAAAAAGTGAAAGCCACATTCAAAAACATATTAAAATAATTTTATAAACCGACTTCAAAAACAACTAATAGGTCGTATCCGGAGTCGGTTCCGGCTAAAGATAAATCAGGGAACATTACGTCTCCTTAGAAGTCCTCCCTTTTACCACCATATTTAACGTTTCACATTCATGTTTATAGATTATACGTTCTTTTACTCTGTTTTTAGCTGGAATGGACTCCAAAAACAACAAATCAGTTGTTTTTAAGTCTGATTAAAAAATATTAACTAGGTGTTTGAAGGCAGTATTTCATTTTTTATTTTTCATTATGGAGTAATTATAACTTCATAATTCATTGGGTCACTCTCTATGTGGATTAAACCGTGATTAATAAAATTGACCGGACATCTGCTTTAGTTTTGTACTGAGCAAATGTAAAAGCAGTCCCGATCCCGAATTTATTATCTTCTGGTAATCATTCCAGGGTGTTTACATTCTTAATTGCATTGTAACTACCAAATTATTCTTACACACAGTACATAAATTATTTTTATTCTTTATAATATAAAAAAAATCAGAATCGATTCACAATTGACGAAATTATAACACTTCTCCTTTTTTGAAATCGGTTAAAATCATTTATAGTCAGCGTGTGTGTCAAGACAATTACAATAAGCCGAAATACGGCTAGGATACATTATTTTATTAAGAAGTTCCCGCGCCTACCTTCTGGCTTCATCATCAAATCAGTGCCATGGTACCATTTCCATGAGAATCATTTATTTTGCTCTGTATAATTAACTATCTTAATCGATATGTCTTATCGCCACCCGTAAAATACTTATCAATGAGGAGTTCCGCTGGCTACCTGTGGTCTTCTTCATCAATTATACATCACTAAATAATAATTTCAAAATCCAAATGATTGACTTATAGCTAAAAACAAAATCGTTAAATGTATGCTCAGATTATTCAAGGATGTTCTTCTATTCATCACGGATCTCATAAGAAATGAATTCTTGCAAAAAATGGGTCCAATCAGGAAATATATCCTTTCAAATAAAAACAGAATTTTCCAAATCAATTAATAAATGACGGGAGTTCTGAGGTAACAAATATTAAAACAAAACCATAACCGAATTGAGAACCTCCTCCTTTTATTGAAGTCGGTGAAAAACTACATTAAAATGTAAAATAAAAATTTCACCTTCGTCTTTTCTTTCATAGTTTGATAGGTTACTTTTGGCTTCTTCTGGGTTGAACATTAAAAACTCTTGCGTTAAATAATAATGAAAAGCCAGTTGTCGATGAAAATTTACCAGACAAGTATAAAAGCTTTACCAAAATCCGGTTTAACGGTAACTAAAATGAAAATATTTAATTTTTTAGCTAATAACACTGATTTCGAACAACATTCGGTGAATTGTACATTTTTTTAAAAACATAAAGACCGCACATACGTTTCAACAGGTTCCCGTTCCAGTAAATACAAAATCATTATTTTATTGTCGTCGGTGGCGTGTGTAGAAGGACGGCGTAGCGAAACAACACGAGAAATTGAAACAACACAGTTGTTATAATATAAAGACATGTTCGTTTAAAATTCAACAGCCACAAAAAAAATAGGTCTGCACTTACGGACGGGTGCATTATGCAGGCGTGCCGCACGACCCTACCTACCGGCTACTACCAACAACTGGTATTCATGGAAATGAATTTTAGCGGCTGCGGGAGAAACGGAAATTCGTCTTTGTGTGGCACATAAAGTGATATTTAGCTGGATGCGGACCACTTTTATATGGGAGGGTAGTAGTAAATTTTTTGCTACAATAAACATTAAAAGGAAAAAAAAAACCATTTTTCGAAACAAGCTTTTATCTAAATGTGCTGAAAAGAAAAAAATAAACTTTTTCTTTAAAACTTTTAGTATCAACTTATAACATCATTACACAATTATGTGATATAAAAGTTTGTTTGTTCATAATACAATGTGCATTTTTGGGTTCATTAATTTCATTGTTGTTTCTTGTGTTTGGAGGGAGGCGGCACTTGTATAAACTTGAAGCTTACTTGTGCCTTACGAAACACAGTTCCGCGTTTGATTTTGGTTTATCCTTCTTCTAGACAGGTTTCGAGCTAATGCTGTTTACGGTCATCTCGCAAAATTACACAAGTCAAAATTAACCAACCGATAATACAGACTCGACCAATTCGACCTTAATATCACAATCGAGGGCTCCAAAAACCCCAGCACACCAAAATTGCAGACGGATTCGAGCAACGTAGTTTAACTGGCATTCGTATTCTCAGCAAACCCTTTCATTTGATACCCATATTGTAGGAAAGCATAAGAAACTTAGTCCGCCATCTTTAGAAGTCCGCCATATTAGATTTAGAGTGACGTCACTTATTTTTCGAGTTATTCTCAGCAAGTGCTTGCATTTTGATACGCATATTGTATTCTATTGTGTGAGGTGTTAATTGGCGGAAATTCATAATAGACGCTTGCCTGCAACATGCATTAACATGCAGCATGCAACCCACCGCTGACCCTCGAATCTGCCCCTCCACTACGAATCTCTATCCAAAGAATTGAATATTGATTCGAAGGATTGACAAATATCTATATACACCGTCATCCAAACTAAATGTATTTTTAATCATTGAACTAGAAAAGTGTAAAATTTAATTGCATGTAGAATTTTTTCAGTATGGTCCAAAAACTTCGCAAAGAACTGTGAAACTTCATGAATCTGATTTCAAAGATGTAAAAGAGCAGACTTTAAGTGTGTGTTCAATACGAAGTCAAGAAACTACATGCTACACCAAGGACAATGTCGACATTGTGATTGGGTGGACAGCGACTACATTACTGTAATAAAGTGACGCACTGAAATCGACGTATAGTAGAGATGTTCCAGTACCTTGCTGAGTGGTCACTGAGCCCCTGGACTGACCGAAATTTTGTATAAAGACCTAAGTTAAGCCATTACAAAATATTATTATTTATTATCGACAACAAACGTATTTTTTATTGTTTCCAATATTTCTTTATAATTTTAATAGATACTTTATTTTACGTAAGATTTCATGGAGGAAGACGGTCAAACAGACGGTAAAAATTGTTTTACTTAGTAAATGAACAACTCCTTAGAGACTCGTCAACAATCGAAAACAATCATATAACTATTAATGTTGGTTATTTTGTGTGAAGACAATTCCTTAAATGAATATTATTTTAAGATATTCGAAATCTAAGTAGTTTCACATTTTACTTTTTCACAAATAACACTTCCGCGTAGCATCTTGCAGTTATACCTGATACAAAATAGATTGAAGATGCATCAGCATGTACGATGTACAGTCATTTTGTGATGTACCGTTAATATTATCATCACTATATCTGCTGAATAAGGTCATCAAATATACAAGCATATTCTACCTACGTTTCTGCGAATACAAAACTTAATAAAATTACCTTATAATCATGACGAAACCCTGACGCTCATTATCTGCAACAAAAACATACTTTTAGTCTAGACATAGTGAAATAATCACTTTTTTTTTGTGCGCGATTACCGTTTGATTCGTAGATGATTTTTCATAGTTATGAACCGCCGCGGGCGCAGCGCAAAGTGCTACCTATCACGATACGATAGACTAATAAAAAGAGACTAAGTTTTGTAAAAGTAATGATGTACACAAATAGCGGGCTGCACCGCATTCAGTACCTGAATATTAGGTTCAAAACTGATCTATATGCTTTTTTGTGGAAACTTTGTTTTTCTGTCCGTTCATTATGTTTTAAAAGTATTAATTATGTAAACAATTTACTAAAAATCAAATGAGTGAGGTAATATTAAATAGCAATACTTAAATGAATACAAGTATAGACATAAGACAAAAAGAAACATAAAAAACATACCAAAATACCACAACCAAATATACAAAAACACATGTCCAAGCATACATATTTTTTATCGACTTGCGAAAGCGCAACGAAAGAAAATTATTAGTTTCCCACTGAAAAGAAATGGGAATATTATGTAACAAATATCGAATTAATAATCCTTAAGAAAAGAATCCAAAAAATAACCAGAGTAACTAGCGCGGCACATAAAATCGGTGGATTGTAATGGAACTGGGCAGGCCACGTCACTCGTAGCACCGATGACCGCTAGAGAAGAGATATTCTCTAGTGCCGACTACGAACTGGACGTCGCAGCGTCGGACGGCCTCCCACTAGGTGAGCTGACCCGATAAAGGTCGTGGGTATGAATATGTCACAAATGACCCAGGATCGTAAGCCCAAGAAACCTAGGAGGCAGACAATGATCAGGCAGTGAACGTCCCAAGCTGAAACAATTGAGCGAATCGCCAAACTTTGATATTTATACGAAAATTGTACACTATATAATATATGTTCACTATATAATATATGTTCACTATATAATATATGTTCACTATATAATACTTTTCCACATGCTGTTTCCAACTTGGCTGAAGTACGAAAATGGGCCGATATGACCGGTGAGATACCACATTTTCACATGAATAGAGACATGAAATAGAAACTTCCGCTATTGTTTCGTCTAGTGAGTGAGAATTTCGGTGTTCCACTCCCCCTCGATTAGATATTCTATTCCTGCCTAAAAGGTCTGATAGCTCCTACTTCTCAATCGGATAACTTATTCCTTCTTAAAAGGTCGCCAACGCACTAGTGACTCGTGTGGGGTTACGAGTGTCCATGGGCGGAAGATATCACCTACACTTTGATGGGTCGCATACTCTTTTGTCTCTTAAAATGCTATAAAAAAAATACAACTGACAAAACTCAAGATACAAATTAATTTTTTGTCAAAAAAATCGTATTTCGTCCAATAGCATTTCCGTTTGATTTATCTCGCAGTAGGGAGTCTATAACGATATACGACGAGGAAGAAAGTATCACAAATGGCGACCACAAACTGTCGTCGCAGCGTGAGATATAATTTGTCACAGGTAGCCCAGAACCGTAAGTCATTAAAATCTAAGGGAGGGGGTGTTACCTTATGTCCCGAAGTGGACGTTCAATACTTGAAACGATGGGTCTAAGAACTGAGTATTTTGACGGACGGACTGGTAACAAATCTGACGTATTAAAATCCATTATCGTCACTCCATGCTGGTCGACGGCCCGTTAGACAGACGGACAACGGCACGCCATACGAATTCCGCCAACGGGCGATTTCGGCCGCATAATAATAAGCCGCACGGTAAACGTGTAACACGCATACTCATTTTCATTTGTTTACTATGCGATCGTTATTGAAACAGTCGTAGCTTTGTGTTTAAAGTAATTTTAACATTTAATACGTACATCTAATAAGATGAGATGTGTGTTTACTGTCCGAAAAAATAATAAAGATAACTGTTATTTATAGGTTCTTCTTTTATTTACAAATTGTTTTAACTATGCGCAACTTTTATTTAAAAACATATAAATTGATTTTAATTGTAACTTGAGACATATTTTTTCATAATTGTAACTAGAAATTATCGTCAAATTTTATCTTTTTTACCCGACTGCCAAGAAAGGGTATTGTTTTTCGCGCGTATCTTGTATGTTTGTAAATTTTTTTATTTCGTATCTTCCAAACGGCTGGATGAATTTCGACAATTAAGGTATCGTTAGATTCGTCTCAAAAACCCAAGTGTCCTTAGATTGGTTTAAAAAAAACGGTGGATTTTTGACGCCAAATTGTAAGTAATTGATTTTTTTTAACCAAAGCTATTGAGTAGGGTATCAAAATAAAGTGAATTACAAGGAGATAAAAAAATATACATATGTATTTAAATTTAATCAAGAATAATTACAACCATTTTAATTCAATCGTTCGAATAAATTTGTAATCAATGCATTCAAATGGTCGTATTTTGGTTTTAAATCGTTTTCAATTTAATCATAAATATTAATTTTGGTTTTTTAAATGGTGCTACGGTAGTGATCCGTAACATAGAATGGCCCGCTTTACGCAGAGACCAGAGACCAGTGGGAGAACTGCCTCAAGCTGTATTTCTAGTTTGATGACTCTAGTCTAATTGGCAACCGACCCGGCATCGGTATAGGTATTGAGCCGTGTACTACTGAATTTGATTATTTGCATGGTAATAGAAAGATCGAGCAACGTATGCTTCCGCTAATTATAAGCTGGGCGGGGACAGTCCATAAATTGCAGGGCTCGACTTTAGACCGGGCGATTGTTGATTTAAGCAGTAATCTTTTCGCGAAAGGTCAGGCGTACGTGGCTTTGAGCCGAGTCATTTCACTCTTAGATCTAGGGATTAGTTCACTAGACCCTAGAAAGCTATTATATCAACCACACGACCAAAACTATCTTGAGGAATTGAACTGCTTACATCGATTATAATTTTCATTTGTGTTTTGTTGGACACGCTATCAATAGTACTTATCAACCATCTCAACATTTTGCCCGATTTGCAAAAGTCATAAAATTACACGGTTTTTTTCATAGGAATGTGCCGGACAGAACACTAAAAAATCTAAAATAAAATGATTTTAAAAAAAAACCCGACTGCAAATTATAAATCGTAAGAAAATTAATGGGTCCCGCCTGCTACCAACCATAATGTAAATTATTTAACTTAGGCTTTCAGCTCATAATGCAGTCTGTTAAACCAAAGCAGAGTTTATTAGATTTTAGTAGTTAGTTTTTCTCAATTTCGTTTCGGTCTTTTTAGTGCGTTGGTCATCTGTTGCTTTCTTACAGTCGGTTTTTTTTTTATTTTTTTTTATTATTTACCTTATCGAATAGTCAAAATTATTTGCATTACTGATCAAACGCAAACGCACACACAAGCAAATAATAATATTATAATATCAACGATCAAGTACACGAATCAATTGAATATCATCTCGCAATACTTAATGATTTATTTTAATTATACCTAAATTAATAAATAATAAATGGTGTCTATCAGTCAATACAGTCTTGCGTTTTATTTGTTTCCATAAACCTAGATTAAAAGAAACAGAAATTTCGTAAATGTAAATCATACTTAAAACAACCAAATTATATGTGGAATTAGTGAATCAACATTGTGCAAAAATATAAATTGTTGGTAATTTTTATTTCAAATATAATGTAAGGGACAATTGGAACATTTTTTAGGTTCAATGTTTTATTTCATTTTTTTTTTTTAATTAAGCCATCGACGATGTGATTATTGCTATGGAAAAATACTTTTTTACTATTTTTTAATACTCTTTGAGAATGTATAACAGGATATCCGTTCTAGTTACACTGGTTACCTTTAAAATGATAAGCTACAAACTAAAACTAAACAACCGAAAGAATTATTGATTTGTTACAAACGCATATAAATATAGGGATATGTTCGTCTATATGCGTATGCGGCTACTATTAAAAAAAGATATGCTGCGATTGTTGACAATATCATCGTTTATGTGACAAGGGCCTCGTTCGACACTTTTTATGGCTTATTTCCTTTCTACGTTTACGATTAATATTTTTATGGTTCACTAGCGGTGATTCTAACCCCGTTTTTTTTTTGTCCGATGACTTTGACCCGCAACAAAAAGGGATTTTTTTTGTCGTGCAGCAGGAGAACAAAAAAAATGCAGTCGTTTCAAAGTTCATCCAACCTCACTTTCAAATCGATATTTTCCGGAATGTGTTTATTTTAAAATATCCTTCAATATATTCTGTAAATTCGACCGCGGTCTATCCTTTTCACTTTTTGAGACTCTTCGACGAAGACTGGAATTGACAGAATATCCATTCAGACATCCGCTTATTATAAGTAGGGGTATTTGTATTTTATCGATTCGAGTCATGTTTTCACTAAAGAACGTTACTAGCCCAAAGACCGCATCACGCCAGCCTGGATCGCTTAAGGTCCAAGTCTGTTAATTGGTACATCATGGTGGAGGACGCATCTGCAGTGTCGCTATGCAGAATCTGATGAATTCATTTACACGGGCGAGTCAGGCATCGAATCGGGACCCATTAGATATTGAATGCCTTCCTGGACGATCACATAAATAATAAAATATTAATAGACAAATTTTATAATGCTAGACAATAATTAAGACATAATTCAAAATTATGTCATTGGTGCCGCCCTCACCCGCCTTTTGCGGCAGTAGTTCGACCAGAATAATCGAAGGGTGATAGACTCGTTAATTTAGAAATTTGGGCAGAAAATGTTGTTTCTACCGAAATAGCAGCCCGTTATTAAAATAAAAACAACATTTCTATGGATACAACTCTAATAACGTGTCTGTTATTAAAGTGGAAATAACGTTCCGTCTCAGTACAAAATCACTACGTTAACCCGCCCGCGGGGCCGCATCATTCCGAGAATCCAAGCCGAGGATCAGGAATTACGTACAAATAACAATATTTATACGTGTACCGCTAGCTTATTGAAATCAGTCGGCGAGGCCGGGGCACTCCTTTCTATTTACTTTATTAAGGCCCGAACAGCTACCGCGCACTCCTGCGCACGAACTCGGTTTACAAGAAGAACGCACGACTCGATTCGATAAATTCTACTATAAACGTTGTTGAAAACACGTGCGCACGGCAAAGAAATAAAGGGCACACATTGTGATTTACAGTAAAAAAAAAATAAGACAATAAAAAATAATTAATATTGCTGTGATATTAAGCAATAATTTCAATGTTAAATTAATAAATAACTAAAGGTAGCTGAAAGAAGATGTATATAATTGCGTTATGATATAATAGGGAATAAAATTTCAATGCTCCAAAATTATTACATATACATACTATTGTTGTGCTGGTTTTTAAAGTTATACTTTTACTGGTGTACTAGGATAAAATGATGATAGTGATTTTACAATGCGCGCGCGCACCGACATCTAAATGGACACCATGAAGTTAGTCGGTATGTCTTTCAAGTATTGCAAAGACGCTACCACAAAGTAAAAGTAAAGATATCTACCACGTATGTTTAATGCACGAGAGAATTTATATTTATATTCAAGGTAGTTATTCAAATATTTCTAAATTTATATATTTATATATATGTTTTTGTGTGTGCGTGCGTGCGTGCGTGCGTGTGTTATGCTTTAAATTATATAAGGTGGCGAATGACATTTATTGTGAACACTAACGATAAAAGGGTTATTTTAAATTTTTTTAAAGTACTTTTATACATTCGAGGTTGATTGTTGGTACGTATTATTTTTATTTGTACACATTATAAATTATTATTTAATAAATAGTAATTGTAATTGTTTTTGGTATGTTAATTAATTCTGTATACACATTATAAAAAATTGATTAATTTTATACATTTGTATTTACAAAAGTATGAGTACTGGCGCTTGGGATGAAATTTGTGGAGTCATTTTTGTTTTGTTACATGAAAGAAGTATAAATTCTTACGTGTGTATATAAGTACACACACACACAAACACACGCACACACAGTTTTTATGCATTGCAAGAACGGTTAGCTCAACAATACTAATTATTTTCCCTATTTCTGAATACGGTTGTAGTGATTTTCCAATATTAGGTACTTGTTTCATTTTCCTTTACTCCGCAATTTCTATAGAATTTCGTAAGTCACAGAAAACGACCGCCAAATGTGCCATACTTTCCATACGAGTCAACGACAGTACATACAAACGACTAAATGATAGCTAAAAACTTTTATGAGTTTCAATGGATGGCCAGTGATTTCATGTTGGAAATGAAAAATACAGAATCACTATTTGTGACCATTGCAAGTTGTTTTTCGTTTTCTGGTCGGGTTTAAAGTAAAAATAGCAAATATAGTAACTGCAACTGATCTACATTAAAATGTTTGTTATATTAAATACTCCAGAATTAAATGGCATTAATATCTACCTAATGTTCTACAAGATGTGTGTACTAGGTTGATTTTTTTTTTCGCGAATAAGTTACAACGTACTTAATAAGTTACAACGTACTTAATAAGTACGTTCAAAAAAATATTAATGCGTTTTGTTTAAATATATTAACTATCGTTATTTTGACTATTAAGATTAATTTCATATCACTGATCCATAAATAATTTTTTTTCTGTTGTAATATCAAAAGGAAAAATAAAAATTGCAATAAAATGGATTAATTCGGTGTTTTCTTATCTTTAATCAAATCTTTCTACAATACAATTTATTTATCGGGTTCGGTTTTCGACTTATCTTGTAGGAAATTAAATTCTCTACAAAAAAGGTCCTTTGCAATTTTTGCGTCAAGTCAATAGATTTGGAGAAAAAGTCGAAAAACCACGATTTTTTAGTGAAAATCGACTATAAAATTTTTTACTGACCAGATACATCAAAAATTAAATATTGGCTACTAAGGCTTTTGAAGAAGAAGGATCCTCTACAATTTTCTTCTATGGTCAAAGAAATTTGATGAAATGTCTCCAAGCTATAAATATTTTAAGCAAAAAACATTATTTTTACGTGTTAATTAAATGAGAAAACTTTAAATTCATTTAGCGGGTACTTAAAATTGGAATTAAGAGCCGCCCTTTGGTGGGAATTTTTTATTTAATAGTTCGAACGATATTCCGTCAATGGAGTAAAGAAAAAAAAATAGTAGCGAAAAAAAATCAGTGTATATTCTTTGAAAAATTCTAAGATACATGTTCGCATTACTGTAGAGGTACTTTGTAACTAAACCTTTGTAAAGATAGCGAAGATTCCTGTTTTGAACACACTTTTTTCTTAAATGAAAAAAAGATAAGTTCGAGCTAACTATAGTTCAATAAATTTATTATCATTATAAGTTACAGTAGTATTAGCGAAGAACATTAAGTTAGAAAGTTCTATTATTAATGTATTATAAACAGTTTTATAGATTATATTTAATAAGATTTTAACGTCATAAATTTGATATACCATCGTTTACGTGACCGAGTATACAGTACCTAACAGAAAGCGTAGGCATCCACTTCATTATTACTTTGTGTAATATGCAATTATTGTGGTTATATTCTGTGCATGTAATGCAACGATATTGCAGAAGAGAGGACTGGAAATTGCATACGAGAAGCGACGAAGGCGTCCGGCCTTAGAGAATACTTGCACATAGACACATAATAATAGATTTGTGTTGTGTTCGAAATCGGCTTTTACCGAGACGAAATTGTTAGTATTATAAAATCAAATTCCTACGACTAGTACATCATGCAAGGAATGAGAAAATGGAAATAAGACGTTATACAATATTTGCCATCAGGAAATAATTATTAAGTGGAGTTATTGGATACTTTTAAAACCCATTTCCGAATTTGCATATTATAGAGATAAATCTCACCTCGTAGTGTCCACGAAGTTTGCCTTAGCAGATAGATCAAATTGTAAGCAGTCTTCTAGTGACTATGACATACATTTAAAGTCACTTTAAGAAAAAACAACGCAAAATTTACAGATCACTTCTAAAACGAACATTCATAGATAATCGGTGTGTATAATCGGCGATCATATTCAAATGGTCGAAATGAAACTTCAAGTTACTAAACTACTAAAAATAAAATAGGCACTTTGGCGCGTGTACACGTGTATGTATATGGCGTGTGCGTAAATCTTATTATCTTATTATATATTATCTTACACGCATTTCAAAAAACATTTTTCAAGCTCGCATGTATATTCCACTGAATTCTATTATATGTTCAAATCAATTGCTCAACAAATGTATTTTAATATAATTAAAATAACAACAACTCCGCAATTCCCGTCCAGATAGCAACTTTTGGAATATTTAATATGTCGATAATATAGGCTCTTCTGTATAATGTATTTAGAAACTGTATAAGGACTTCACAGAAGTGAAGTCGAATCGAATCCTAAGATAAGAATATCATTAAACGCTATATCATTAAAATGTTGAAGTTGCCACAGTACTGTGGTACAGTGATCGCGCTGATACTACTGTAAAGTACAACACACGAAACTATGCCGCTGTGAAGTTAGTTACGAAAGCGTCGCAATTGCGTAAAATAAGAAGGCGTGGAAAAAGAAACAAAGGTCGGAGAGCGTTAGACCTACGCATTGCATCAATCGCAGGCAAGTCAGAACGGCAGTTTTATGCGTTGTACTGTACTAGATATTTGTAAAATATGTATGCATAAAGACATTGATAATTTATAATAAAGGACCTTTGACGATAATCCCACCAGACCAGTAGAAATGGAAAAGTTTTAGGAAAAATCCCGATTTTTCTTAAAAAGTACAAAACATGTGAAAGTGACCTTTGGTGTCCCGATTTTTCATGTTTATCAATTTTGATTTATAAGCTGTTGTTAGACGATTTTTTAACATTTAACATAATAGAATAAAAAACCAAAGATACCTCTTTTAAGGATTTACATTTTATATGCAAATTGGGCAGATTTAAGCCTTTTCTATATTTAATCTATACAAACACTTCAAAATTCCAGTTGGATTGAAAATTAATCCTAGTATCTATTTTAAGGGAAAAAGACTTTTGTAGCATACAACCTTTTAAAATGAGCAAACGCGCGCGTTTTAGTACCCAATACTGCGGTGTGCTCGCGTGGCGGGGCGTACGTTCCACGTCAAATTAATAGTTTATCACTGTCTCGCCTTAACAATTTTAAATACCTACACCTCAACATAAATCTCCATATTATTACGTTAATATGAAAAATTGAATAGATTATATTTCCGTGTAAACAAAAGACAACATCAATATATGCCACTAGTCGAACAAAAGGCTTTTGAACAATTACATACATGTAATACCTAATTGCCTACAACCATTACCTACGTATATTTTGTTATTTCATTGTAGGTATTCCTTTACATCGGCGGAACCTCGACCGTTCCCAAACACAGTGTTGCTAATGCTCAATGACGCGTTTGTGTGTGTGTGTGTGTGTGTCTTTACTCTAGTCCACAATTTGTCGTCAGCGCGCTCATTACTGGCGGCTCATAAACGCGTCGCCCCGCCGAGTCGCAGTCACGATGGCAATTTCATAGAAGGTTCGCGGTGAAAGCGCCGAGATTTGTTGGGCTCGGGGCGATAACAAGGCGTCCTCTCATGTCTACCTATTCAGCTCGTCTGATGGAGGAAACGATGCAACTAGACATTTTAAAAATTATTTTATTAATCTACATAAATATTTATTTATACGGAACAGGACATATAAAATCTAAGCAGGGTTTCTTTTGTTCCCGTGCATAACCTATTAAAATATATAAATGCGTACAATTCTGCCTAAAAGTCTGCATTTTTCCAACAAAATTACGAACAATTCTAAGTATAATAAATAGATCGAAGGAACTGTCTACAGTTTATGCATTTACTAAACTATCAAATACGATATAAATTAACCGTTGTTCGCACCTTTAAATAATGTCTGTTATATTTATACATATATCATCAGTTTACATATATAATGTTTCGTTTCCAACTTTGTCAGGTACGTCCTTCTTAGTTGCGGCTGTAGTATACTGTTCTCTGGCATTTCCATCTTCCCGATACCGTTTCATAAATAAACAGGATCTATCAAGTAAATGCAGTTGTCCTGTCTTGCTTGGAATAAACAGTTTGTCGAAATTATTTCTACACGATCACTTATCGAAAGCATTTAATAGTAGCGTTTAGACTTCTTTGATTCTTTGCATGGATGATATTGATTGTATTAATATCGTAGAAAGAAATAGAGTAATTTGATTGCATATTTTGATTATATCGCCATTTTGATGTACAAATAACGCAGAAGAACCAAAACAATGGATTGTATCGGTTCGTCTGCGTGATTACACGCATTGAGTCTGCTGCCATTCCAGCGGGTCTACAACACTCAACGAGATCTGAACATGATTGGACATACGTTCAAACACACGACGTCCAACAAGGTGTCAACAGTTTTCATGTATTAGAATGACAAGCGTTAAGGATACTTGCAAATCAAAAGGCAAGTTTCTATTTTGACATGGAATTTTATATAATAGGTAAACCGTTTCAAATTGCACTCAAATTGGACACCTAGCTGAAGCATGTAAGCGATGTATAAATAAAATAACAAACACATTCATTTTCAGGTTGAAATTATAATACTGATTGGGTTAATATCCTGACTAACTACCGGAAAGTTTTTCGAACTCATGATAAAATCAAAATAATACCTACAAGTTCCTTTCACAATCAAAAGAACCACTGAGTGTTATTTATAAATCGGATGTTAATTCATTGGAATACGTTAAAACATTTATAAGCCTTGAAATTAGGTATAATTTCAAATGTGTAATGTATTTTGCATATAGTTGAAATGCCACCCAAAAAAATATTTGTTGACTGAATCGACTTTTTTTTTCTTTATGCATATTCATACGATTACGATTATATTGTCTTCCAGAAATCGTTACAGAATCGAATAATTGTTTAAATTAGCTATATAGAAAAGGATACGACATAAATTTCCATTATTTCAATCGGTCGTAAACTGGCGTTGTATGTTAATTTGAAACGATTAAAATTCATTCCCAGCTACTCGCATTTATACGATGAATTCAACCGATACAACTATACTTACGATATTCAAACAAAATCATTTTTGCTATACTGTAAACAATTCAGGCTATTTTCATATTTCTTTGATATGCGAACATACTGAGTTCGCATATCAAAGAAACTAACATAAATCTAATAACTCATTTTTTAACCACTTCAAGTATGCATATTAACTTATAGAGTAAACTTAGTAGTTAATAATATTTATTATTTATATTGATAATGCAATATTAATTCCTGTAACCATCGAGTTGATTTGGTGACGTAAATGGAAGACCATTTCCAGATTTGTATCAGCGCGGTAGAAAGTTAAGCGCGCAAAACATAATGGAATGGATCGGCAATCATCACAATGATAAAAGTGTGTAGGTCAGTTTATAGGATATGATGCTGACATTTGGTGATCGGTTATAGGTGAAACAATTTCTTTGAGTATTCCCTCAACATTGCCACAAAATAAGCAAAGGTCCATAACTTGAGCATTTAGGGCCATAACATCTTTTGTCACAGCTAGAGGGGTTAACTCACTGCACACCAATGGATCAGCAACGAAGGCAAATTAAACGCGATGATTTGTATGAACGTTTGTTTAGCTCTGATACAATGTCGGTCTTTTTTAATACCACTTTTGTCATACATCCGTGAAAGTAAAAATCGCTTGATATAATTTAACCTAATCTAAGATTCAATTAAAAAAGAACGACTCTCAAAATGAGAAGCAATTTTAAAACACTTTTCACATATTTCACTTTTAAGCGGGCCTATAGACAGTAAGAAACGAATTTTATTAGGTCAAGTTTAGTTGTATCCAAGACCTCTTTCAGAGATATTTCTATTTCAGACCTAAATACGTGGCTATACTGAAAATTTTCAGAACTGGCTATTCGTAATAAGAACATTAAAGAAAAATTATTAGGGTGTTTGAAAATGAAACTCTCAAAATAGATTTCGTTTTTAGTCTGCGTGGATGGCAATTTATTTTTTTCATTGTGACATCATTTTGAAAATTGTGTGTCAGCATTACAATGAATTTAAGTCGAGATAATACTCGCACTATATTTTCTATTCTCACTGTCGGTCTAGCTCAACTCAAGAAGAATGCTGTAACAGACTTCCATTGGCATTTACTGACGAAACTCGATGTCGAAACTCAGTGCATTCTTGTTTCAGTAAATTCCGACGGGGCGGTGATCACCTTTCTGACGATTTACATAAAGGTTGACCGGCGACTGCAGTTACCGAAATTAATATTGATGACAACTGATTGAAAGTGATAAAAACAATACTTATCAAGAAATTCGTAATGTTTTAGTTACTGACACGAGCCAAGAACAAAAATTTTGAATGTAAATCTGAAGATTCAGACGCTTTGCACTGAGAAAGCTTTATTTACCGCACGACTTAACAAATGACCAGAAATTACTGCTTGTAGAATGGTGGGTAAAATTACAAAAAAAATATAACGGAGGAAAATCATTGGCTGTATATAACATAGTAACAGGCGAGGAAAGCTGGGTGTACTCCGTTGTACCTGATAGAAAAACCCAATAGGCGGAATGGATGTTTCCATTGGAAAATTTACCGACAAAAATTAAAAGTCGGCTTTTAATTTTTGTCGGTAAATTTTATCAGTAAGAAAATGGTTGCTTCCTTTTTCGAAAAATCAGCACATTACACTACGATATCACGTTAAAAACCAAAAAACACTAACTGAAAAGTGGTACGTCAGTGCGTGTTTGTCCAGTGTTCGAAAAATTTCGCGCAAAGCGTACTCATAACAAAGTCGTCCTTCACCACGACGACGCGCCCACGCATTCCGCTAAGTGACGAATTAGTTTTCGAAGACCTAATATGAGGAACTAATGAAGCATCCGCCATATAGTCCAGACTTTGCATTTTGTGATTTTTTATTCTTCTGACAATTAAAGAAGATTCGATATATGCAATTTACAAGCCCCAAAGCGCCGGTGAATGCCTTCCAAGGGACATCCCTCAAGAAAAACTTGCCCAACTGCTTTTTACAATGGTTCCATAGAATGGAAAGTGTGTAAATAGTGAAAATATTATACTATGAGAAGTTAGTACAAACATAATATGTGATCATATTAACGAGAATCCCGAAATTTTTAATATTGCCCACGAAGTTCTATTCCCGATTATTCGATATGTTCCCGGGAAAGGTTAACCCGATCGTATGTTACTGTCACTTTTTAAAATGCATTTTTCATAATTAATATTAAACAATCATTAAGAAAATTTCTCATTTTAAATTCGGCACAAATACTCCGTTACTGAAGGACGTTAATTCTTAGTTTTTTTTAATTATGCTAAAAAGAACTTTGTAATTGCATTTCAGTTTTCAATTAGTGAGTGCGAGAAATTAAATTAAAAAACTTTACATAATATAATGTGTTAAAAGCTAGTTTGGCATTCTACACACAATGAACTAAATTACTAGCGTTTATTAGGACATTAAGTGGAAATAATAAAAACATAATACTCAATTTTCAACGTCAACGCTCGACTTTACATTTCTATCCGTTCCTTTTTGTTTAATAATAATAAAATATTAATAATTCGTAATTCTTAACCAAAAAAAAAAAAAATCAAAGTCCCTCAAAATTACACGGCACATTAAGTCGGAGGAGGCTCGCTAATACGCCGTATGAAGTACGCATGCCCTATAATTAGGCTCTATCGATGCGGTGCGGTTTTATTGAAAAGCGGCGCGCTCGCGGCGGGCTGAATTAACTCGATGGCGGCTCGTAATTTGGTGCGTCGAGGAATCCGGCCCCGGGCGGCGCCCCGGCCACGCGCCCACCTTCAGTCTCCTCGGCGGAGTTGGAGTGGTTGGAACTGTTTCTGCACTTCCGTTCTCAACTCGTGAACGAACCGTTCGTATGTATAAAACCACCTTTTTTTTTAAATAGATCACGGTTCAGAGATTAACTGAAACAATTATAAATAGCTTTCGCATCTTAACAATACCTATTACAATGCCGATACTGGCCTTAGTCTATTGCATACGATTTAATTAGTTATTTTACGAAATTAGTTAATACGTGCTAAGACGGATATTGTAGAGCAGAATAAAATGTAGCTTAAACATCTTTAAAAAATAAAACACAACAAATACAACAGCATAGACGTTGCACATGCAGATCTGGCAATACTCGTTCTCCAACCCTAAGTCTAAAACTTGCGAGTGAAGTTAGCGGAGATGTATCTGTTCGACTATATACCTCTATCCATGGGCGCCGGCACAATTATTTACAGGGGGTTGCATATTAATAATACATGTTTTATTTTTTTTACGTCGGTGTGTTTTCTTCCTAAATAGGCAAAACCAGGGGGGTGCAAATGCACCCCCTAGCACCCTCCTCATGACGCCCATGCCACTATCAATCTCTTAGTAGCCAAGCACACCGCTAAGAAAGTGATAAAACTCTCATTTGAAATAATTAAATGTTAACTGTTAAAGTTAAAAACTAAATACGTCAAAATACAATGCTATAATTGGCAGTTGACTAAGTTAGTCTTAATAATATTCACATTTGTGTTATTAAATTAATATCACAAGTGCCAATATCTCTAAGATTACTGATATTTTGGCATGTTTAGTTTTAACTTTAACGTAACACTCTCAGCGTAGCTACATATTAATGACACTCTTGTTTTATTAAAATATACAGTATACGTAATTTAATTTAAAAATCATGAAATATAAATTTAAATAAATAAGACAGATTTATCGCCCCAGACGAGAAGACACTGGTCAATTAAAACACATGAGTTACGAACAGGCCCGGGGCGTATTAGTGCGCGAAATGGCATTTACTGCGCATACGCATCCCTATAGCCGAACGCGACCTTACGACGTTGGATGAGCAATAATCGTAAACTGTAAACGCCTGTATTTACGCATCGGCAACGCGGTTTTAACGGTTTTATTGCGGTCTAAATAGCTCACGTTTGTTAGTTCTATTCGCCGAGCTATAAAAAACGAACATTGGTATTATTAAAATAAATGAACTATTTGTTTGTTATCAGAAAAACGTATACTTCTGATTTTAAAATGATCTATTTTCAATAGTTTACAAGAAGCAGGTGTCGATTTATGTTGTAGATGACAACACTGTAAAAATTATAAAAAAAACCGGCCAAGTGCGAGTTGGAATCGCGCACGAAGGGTTCCGTATCATTTTCTATACAACATTAGATACTATATTACAACCTCTTTCTTTTAGTTCCATCTGTCCCGATGTCTGTCTGTAACTACGGTGTCTGTCTGTAACCAAATTTTGCAAGTTAAATTTGACCCACTACACGGTGTTCGATTGAGCTGAAATTTTGTATGCATATGTAAATCGGATAATAACAATGCAATATTATTATGAGATGGAGCTGATCTGATGATCGAGCCGCGGTAGAGAGACTGGCATTCCTTGATGGAAACAGTTAAGATTGTTGAGTTTGGGTTCGTTTGTTTTGTTGTCTTGAGCACTTCCCATTGCATGTGATAACGAGGATTCGAAGATTTTATGGTAGCCCCCCCTTAATTTATTTTAATTTAATTTAATTATTTATTTTTGAAGTGAATATTCTTTGAATATTTCAAGCGTCTACCTGTTGCCGTTATTAATATCGAGCAAAAAACAGCAAAAAAAATCACGTCGTCGTGTATAGGACCCCACTTAAATGTTGATTTAATTCTGTTTTTAGTATTTGTTGTTCTAGCGGCAACAGAAATACATCATCTGGCAAAATTTCAACTGTCTAGCTGTCACGGTTCATGAAATACAGCTTGGTGACAGACAGACAGTGGAGTCTTAGTAATAGGGTGTCGTTTTTACTGTTTGAATACGGAACTCTAAAAATGATAGTCATTATAAAATGGCTTAACAGACCAGCGAATGTGAACAATCCATTAATATTTATTAAATATATCGCAATTACAATGAAAACATTATAATTACATATTATACACTAGCGTTCGTCCACGTGGACATAGAATGTGTTTTTTCATCTTTTAAATGGAAAGACTTTGCTGTTGATTCTAATCGCGGTCTCGCTCGTGATTCTAATCCCGCTCCGACACTCGATATCGAGCTCGATCTCGTTCTCGGTTTCGTCCCGGTCCTATTTTTCGATTCTGCTCCCCCATCCCGTTTTCAAATCCAGTATCGCTCACGGTTCCAATTTGTTCGAAGCCAGGACAGTACCATATAACAATTATAACATATAATAAAATAAAATGTAGGCTATATTACTCTAGGATAGTGTAGCACTCGATATGTAGAAGATTTTTTCATAGTTTATTCAAGCCCGCTGGCACACCGATATAACTTTTTTCTTCACATTCGATTTAAATGAATAAAATTTAAATGAAATAAATTCGGCTCCAAGCCAAGCTCTATGTACGCGTAAAAACAGCATTTAAATGTGTTCAATAATTTCATAGATGTGCACGAACAGACAGACGGACAAGAATTTAAAAATAGTTGTTTCCTCTTGTATTATCTTTCTCTTGTCGTCGTGCTCTCCCTATTTTTCATCCATAGCTTCATTGTACACACACCGAGTTTCACTGTTTTATTATATGTATTAAAGCACATATAGAGAATATTTTGATAATAATTACAAAAAAAAAATTAGAAAATCCAAAAGTGCACGCCTCATAACATTCATTCAAAAACAAAAAAATTGTAAAAGTAAAAAAAATAATTTTTTGCTTTAGTTTTAGTTTTAAATTTTGCGGCACTTTCGATATGAACGAAAGGAATACAATGCATGTACAGTAAGTAAATTGTAATTATAAATCAGGTGATTAATAGCGCCCGTCTACAGCCTAAAGCTAAACTTTATTTATTCATAGGCATAGAAATTCACTACCTCAAACGCTTCGCGCTACGAATCGTGCAATATATAAAATACGAGTCGGTTTTAGTTTTTTATCAATATCAATTAAGCGACATTGAATTCAATACAAAATCAGGAGAAGCAAGTCTAAAATCAATAAAAATATCTCGATATGCGGAGTGTATCGTACGTTGTCGTGACCACACACGGATGCCCATAAAAAAATTTTCTAATCAGATTTTTTCTTTGTAGTACGCAATAAATGTTATTTGTTATTATAATTGTGTTCAAAGGATAGTTTTTCTACTATCAGAGTACTCATATTAAAGTTTAAGTACGATATGTATATACATATAACGGGCATTCAAAGTTTAAAACAGCACTTGTTTTCGGCAAGTTGAAAGTGATGCACTACTTTAAACTCTTAGCGTTACGAGGTGTATCTTAAAATAGCAATTTAAAATTTAGGAATGAACATTTTTCAGTTTGGTCTCTTTATTCAATTATTGAAGTGAAACTTCGTTATCGGCGTATGGGAGAAATTTTATAGCAATGTAACGTTTTTCTGTTACGCGCCATCTTTATCTGTTATGCGCCATCTTTATTTCTGAGTAACATTTTTCCGTTACGCGCCATATTTATTCAATGTTATTAATGTCATCGTGGCATAAACATAATTGTTACTAAGGCCACCTGTCACATATACTTTCTGTCAACACCCTAGATCTATTTACAGTTTGTATATACATATTACATTTTCTTATTATCTAAGTTGAAACCTTTTCAACCGACATACATGAACTATATCTCACATTCTTTCATTGAGTGACTCGATTTTATATGTAGCGTTCGATAATTTTCCTACAATTCTATATGGCCCTTTATAACATAGCATTAATTGAAAAGTTTTACCTATCACCCTTCTAGGTACTTATACCATTACCAAGTCTCCTACATGAAACTCTGAACATTTCTATTTCTGAAACTCAGTAGTGACGTGAAAAATAATATTTCAATTAAGTGATTAGCGAAAAAAAATTTATAAAGTTATTGGCAAAAAGAATAAAAGATATTTATTCTAATTCCAGTGGATTTCTAACAGAAGTAAGTAATTAAACCTTTTTTCTAATACATTCAACACGTGGGTGTGATTACGGTATTTATTTTTTTTAAGGTTATTTCAGGTTAACCTTAGTTTTTAATTGTAAATATCAGTGAGTTAAGCCATTAATTACAAAAATATATAATAACGATAACAATAATAGTAATAATTCTATTATAATTAATGAAATGCTATAATCTTAGTAGCAGAAAGGTGATTTTGTATCTACTTCGGTTTTTTTTTTAAATCTTCATGTCAATATTTTAAAAATTATTAACAAATTTTGAAGAAGGAAAATTAAAGTAGAACTAATGTACTTATTTATTTCCTTCTGAAAAAGTTTGAAAATAAAGCTTCAATTTATTGAATCATATTTCGTCAAAGTCCGCCGCTGTGAGCAAAAAAATGTTTTTGTCATATCTCGACGGAAAGTTCGCTTTTCATTCCCGATATCTAAACTTTTGAAAAATTTAGATAACTTTTCATACACGTGTAAAAAAAATTGTACTCACCACTTTCAATTCGTATCGAGATATATACTACGCGTATTGGGATATTACGTCGTCCTACCTTAAAGGAGTAACATACTTTTTTTTTATTAAATTTGAAAATTATAAATTTCCATATGTAATAGCTATGGCTAAATCTGTTTTGAACGACCGACAGAGATGCAGTAAATTTACTCCATGTGGGTTTGATTCTGACACGGAACCCTAACATTAGGTTCATTACCTGTGTATAATTTGTCTTATACATCAGTAAATTAAAGGTTATGTAGTCGCAATTTATAAAATAAATAATTGAATACAAGCATAATATATATTTAATTAGCTTCTTTTTTATAAGCTTATTAAATATTTTGAGTAAACGTTTAGTAGTCATTTTTAAATTGCCATCAAAAAAAAAAAGAGTTCGAAATGAGTCACGTAGACGTTCACATGTCTATGCCACAAAGTATCATAAAAGAGTTTATTACGAAGCTATTAATCTGTTACAAGCTTTATAAGTGTGTTGTAATTTGCTTTTATATTGTTTAAAATGTATACACAGTGGTTATAATCATAGCTATCCGGCTAAATATAATTATCGTATAAAGGCATTCCAATTTACATTTAATTGCCTTATATCTTGTATAAATACATTGTTTTCAATAAAGTGTCGATTAAAAGTTATCCATTAATTTTCGGGCCGTCATATAAGTAATTATTTTGCTACTTTTAGAGCAATAAAATAATATTAAAACGCATAAACTACGTAAAATAAAAACATTTAACCTTGTTCAGTAGTGTTCTATTAAAAAAATTGTAAAATGGAAAAAACACAAGTGGGAAAAATAAAAAAAAAAAATGGTGGTTCGTCCGTCCATCCATGTCACAGGCATTGTATTCAAAAACTACTAGACGTTATATGTGAAATTTATAGTGTAGGTGTCTTGTGTTAGCCGCTATTTAGCTTGGTAGTTGAATAACAAAAATAAATATCTCTAGGGAGGCACTCCATGCATGTAAAAGCTGAAAAAAAATATTTTCAGCAAAAATCAACGAGTGGCACATATTTAGACAGTTCTTATATAAACAAACACCTCAAGTTTTCTAAGCAGATAAAGTGAATAATTTCCGAAAATAATCACTCCGAAATATGAAAAAATTGTGTCCCCTTCTATTTTCTAAAATGTATGTTCAAAAAATATGAAAAAAAGAACGAAGATAGCGCTTAATAAATACTTTCAACGAAAATTCCTTTAACAAGTTCGGATATACTGTTTTCAAGTTATTATCGAAAAAGTGCGCTTCTAAACCAAAGGACGTACGTGCCATGAAGATACGATCTTTTGCTGATGCACTTTAATTTACACTACTTTAATAGTAATAGTCGATATGCCTACTTGTTTTTCTAGTTATAGACGGCTAAAGTGCTTACAATTATTCTATGCAGAAAATATGGTAAAAGTGTAACAATGTACTTTTTTCATCTGTAGTGCTTTTTTTTATATGTCTTCGAAACCCTATAATGAGCATGGTCCGACATGCTCTTGGCCAGTTTTTTAAATCTTAATAACGTAAATCAAATGTAGATGAGCAAGAGAATTTTTCTGTTCAATTTTACATATAGTAGTCCACGTAAAGAAATACAGCAATTAATAAAATACCCTAGAATTTGGAATTGAAAACGAAGAATTTCTCAATAGAAAAGTTTAAAGATTTATCCATTAAGCAAGAAGTTCTCTTTTATGTTTAGAATTAATTTAGAATCCAATGTTAAAATAAATTTATTTACCTACTATATTCAAAACACCCTCAGAATTTCAAACCAAATACACATTTTTATTACTTTTTACGACTATAATTTGAAAAACAATTTTCAAAATCCAAGTTCCACTTTGAGAGAGACCATCAAAAGTGGTTTGCACCGTTGTCACTTTATTTATTCTTCAAAATATTCTAAATCATCAATACCAATGAGTTGAGATAACACAAAATCATTAACTATTTATGGGTCGCACTATCTCAATCTGTATGACCGGATGCTACTTTTTGTAGCCGATAACATGTAACCGATTTGAAACCGAATAGCGCCCAACCATAAAGTCATTAATAAAAAGCTATTAAACTGTTTGTATACTTCCAATCGATAGTCCACTAGTAACAATTTAACAATAAAAATATTTATGAAATCGGCTGTGATATTAAACCTAAGTAGTCACATTTTATATTTCAATGTGTTAAAAGATATGCTTTTTATTACGTACAATATAATTTTCATCACGCACGCAATATTATATTTAAATATAACAAATTAACTTGTATTTTATAGAACGCAAGGTTTCCATACCTAACCACAGTACAACTATCACTATGTTTTTGGTTTCTGGTGGTTGTAAATATATCGGTTATTTCCTTATTGTTGTTATATTTTTCACACGTAAAAAGTTACGTATTGGACGATTATATACGGCTTTTACTGTTGGATGGCAATTTTTTTCATATATATTTTCCAATGTAGAACCCATTATCAATATTTACAACTTTGATCGAGGAGACAACTGTTTTCCACATTTCACTGTTTTCTTTTTAATCTTCATCTTTGCAAAGATAAAGATTAAAAAAAAATCAGACTCGCGTACCGAGGATTCTGTGTTACAACAAAATACATTTGTGTTAAATACTTAAAACAAATTATTTATTCATTTATGGATTCTTAGCGTAAGCCTCACTCACACTTATTGTTTTCCGTTGGCGCTATGGTCACGTCAAGTTTGACGCTTGAAAAAAAAAAATAATACGTGTCAATAATTGTCAGTTTATAAGGGACATTAAAACGAAACGAAATGAAACAAACTATGGACTTCTTATAGGTTTTCCTGTAAACTATAAATAAAGAACTATTTCTTTACTTTTTTCAATATTTTAGGCGCAGTACTTTCGGACGTAGATAAGGAGGGGAATGGTCGATATTCATCCATATCTAAAAAAATACATATTTGGGACTGCCGCAATAAAAGCTTTTATTTGATAACTCATGTGGTACAGTTACCAAAACTTTTTTTTTATTTTCTTACCGCTGAAAAGTGACCCTCATATTTAAAATTCATTTATTTACGTTACACGTCCCTCTTTAGGTCACAGACTTATTTACGTATACCAAACATCAACTCAATCAGTTCAGTAGTTTCGGGTGCAATATTGAATAAAAATGTTGAAAGAGATTCGAAAGAAATCGACATGCGCATCGACTAGTTTACGATTCAGCACTTTCGTTGAGTTCACGTAATATACTAGGGTACAGACACGGCTACATCTCCACGACAGACCTGCCCTACAATTACATATTGCAGCTATGAGACTTCCATTTTATTCGAGCCGAAAAGAAAGAGATATATTTACAATTGAGAGAATAAAAAACGGGTATTTCTATAGATGAGCTATAACAGTTGTTTTAGAAACTTACTGTCATCTTGACACCATGTACATTTGAAATCCTTTGTTTGAGCAATAACACTGCCAGTTATCACTGCTTCTCCTTCTTGGACAACTTTTTCCGCAACATCGAAAAGATGCGCCAACTCGAAGAGCTTTTGGTCTTTCTATGTATTTTGGCCTCGCTATCATTGTTAATAGACCGAAACCGATATTTTATCATTTTTACCGTAATAGATTATAATGAAATAATACATATCGTAATTATGTTTACGTTGAGCTAGGTGACAATGAACATGAGTATTTTTAATTTGTGGGTAACAAGAAATTTTATTTCCCGCTGCGCCACTACCGTCAGCTGTTGTGCTGCCATTTATAATTTCCGCAAATTCCACATATCATGTAAAAAATCATCGGATCGATGTAATAAAAACGTTCAATAAACACACAACAAGACCCCCCCAATCAGGAAATCTAACGCATGTCTAACGGATTAACAACAGACATCTCGTTTCTGCCCTTTCACCGTGAACAAACTATCGTTAGCATGTCGTAAGTGCTGACAACTAGACACAATTTGCGAATGCACAACTTGTCAATGGAATGGATTGGGCGTGTCGCTCCCGCCCACCGCCCGCGTTGGGCGGAATCGAATCGGCAACATCCGTGAGAAGAAACGGACCGGCGCGAAAGCGAAACTAAATATACCACAGTACTGACTATGTGCACGTGACTGCATGTACGCCTGTAATCTGTTAGGCGGCGGCCTATAACGCACATCTTTCCGCATATCAAAATCGGCTTTCTAATTCTCGATTGCGCACAAACAGTTCTGGCATAACGACTCGTGTTAACCGATCAGAGAGAAAACCACTTATCGCACAATAGTCTGCCACGGCAGCTAATATTCGTCCACTCGTAATATTCTGCCAAAGAAAAAACGGAACCCTTATAGGTCATAAGGAAACACATTATTCATAACCTAAGTTGACACTATTTTTAAGTTCGAGTTCTAAGTGCCATTACTGACGCATAATAAATAAAAGGAAAATATAGTTTTATTTGATTAAAATTTGCTTTTGTAACGTATGCAGCGCATCATATTAAAGGAGGATCAAGCATTGTTTAAATTAATCCTCACGAATGTCAGCCCTATAGCTTTCGAGAAAACAAATTCCTTGTCAAAGAAAATGTATGCTTTTATTATTTTTATGTATTCACCGCAAGTAAAGTAGAACGAATCGACGTCCTATACGTTTTACGTCTTAAAGAAATTTTTACACTCGGGGACACAAACACGGTTGGTACAACTGATAAGGGCAAATTAACACAGGCTACGTTAATGATATGCAAGTTGCAGCTATTTCAGTTCAAAGTGTTACCACCTGCTGCGTAAAATATAATCCAAAAATTTCAAAACTTAAGATCTTTTCGACGTAAAATGGAAAAAAGCAAACTTTATAAGCCAAAGCTTTTTTTTAGTTATACTTTTGGCGCGTTATTAAAAAATAACGAGAGTGAATTTTATCGGGTGACATCGACAGTATGAAGTTGCTCGCGCGTTTGGGAGCAACTTCAGACCACTTAGAACTAATGTCAAACGTTTGAACAGGAGAAGTTGCCACTTATCAAAATAAGGCGATATAATTACTCCGAATATGATATGACTGTAAGACAGGTGGAATTAGCAAGTTCAACAGTGACATCAGTCGGTGAGTTTTATGTAGCTGAATACAGAATGGAAAACGGCAATAAAATAAAGTTAACATATTCTAATTTTTTACTTAATAATTGTTATAGTTTCAAATAAAAAGAGAAAATTGATCTTATACTTTGTATAAGAAAATAAAAATTATTATATTAAAGTTTTCAAATTTAAATTATATTTTATCGACTCTTTTGACTCCAGTACTTTTATTATTTTATCGTAATTAATTATTAGCATGTAATTAAAAACAATGTCTTAATTATGCCAAAGAAGTATAACTTCTCACAGCGCGTATATATAAGTACACGCACCGTTTATGTATTAAAATAGAAACAGAAGATTTTTTTTTCTCGACCTATGTAATATGCACAACATTATTATTGGGTTTCATCTTTTTAAGGTTCCGAGGCAAAATATCAAAAACGAAACCCTTATAGTTTCGCCATGTCCGTCCGTCCCTCCTTCCGTATGTTACAAGCATTTTACTCAAAAACTACAAGATTTACATTGATGAATTTTATAATGTAAATGTCTTGTAAAGGCCGCCACTTAGTAGTTAAATAGTAAGAATAAATATTTCTTATGAAGACACTCCATGCATGTAATAAAAGCTGAAAAAAAATTCTGTAAAAATCTGTGTGGCACATATTTCAATAGTTCTTTAAAAAAATTTAAGTTTCCTAAGCAATTTTTTCGCTTAAGTGAATATTTTCGGAGATAATCGCTCTAAAATTAGCATAAATTGTGTCCCCCAACTTTATTTTTAAACTGAATGTCCAAGAATAGGAAAAAAAATTGCGAAGGTAATGCTTAATAAATACTTTCAACTAAAATTATTTTGAACTTTATCTGACTTACCGTTTATGAGTTTTTGCCGAAAAACTGCGTTACCTAACAAAAGGACGCAAGTGCCATGAAGATACGCTCTTTTGCTGGTGCTTTTTAGTTTACACTATTTTTAGAGTAATAGTCGACATACCTATTTGTTTCTCTAGTTATAGATGACTAAGGTGCTTATACTTATTATGTGCGGCAAACGTGGAAAAACGTGTAAAAACTATACTTTTTTTTCTGTAGTGCATTTCCTTGTAGTAACGGCTTCGAGAACTTACATTGAGTATGGACCTATACTCCTGACCGGTTTTTGTTTCTTTCTTTCTTTCTTTGGTGCTTTAGAGAAATTTAAATTGAAGAAAGAAAATAGGATTTCTCAAAGGAAGTATAAAATTCACTATGATTTAAATTGCGAACTAAATAGATAAGATACATACTACAAAATTACGACGACAAACCGCTATAGTGCTTTGTACAATTAATATACCGAAAATTCCATACAGTGTATTTACCAAGAAATAGATAGCAAAAAAATTGCAAGGGATCGAATTGCCTTGCAATTGCAGTGTTTTCAAAGCGATGTTGTTTAGAAACATACCTTTTCGCCCGAGGCTTCGCTTGCATGGATATGAAATATATTTCTTTACTTTTATGTTGGTCGATCTTGCTGTCAATTTCAATCTCGTTCGCGCTTTTAATTCTGAGCCCGTCACTGTTCTCCATTTCCACCCAGTCACGCTCCTTGATTCTAATCCCAGTCCTGCACACCATTTCGACCCCGGTCCTGTTTTCAATTTCGATGCTGCCCGCGACTCCCGCCCCGCTTTTAAGTTCAATTTCACTATCGGCCACGGTTCCGATTTGTATGAAGTCGAGACGAATATATTTATATATTCTTGAATATTTTATAAATGAAAATGACTTTGATGATGAACCGCCAACATTAACACCCCTTCCTTCTCCAGTTCTCCCACTGGTATTTAATTCAGAAACCCGATCAGATGCTGAGCCGCAGCCTGGTCCATCGAAACGACTGAGGACGGAGTAGTTCTAATTTAGAAAATCACCGTGGATTATGCCTATTGGGGATACCACGTAAAAAAAAACGCGCCTCTAGACTCTACCTCGTGGGTGGTGGGGAAAAGAGTCAATATTTAATTATTAATAATATTGCAAAATTTAGAATTAAAAAATTATAATAATAAATTAAAAAAATAAAAACACAATCAATAACTGATGACATATTATAGGTACACACGTATAATATAGGTATAGTTAAGAGTACTGAAAAATAGTACTCACTTCAGAGCTGTAAAACCTTAACTATTGACTTAATGAAAAATGATGCGAATGAAAGTTGTTCCTCAAAAACTATCTATAAAATGGTCAGATATCATTTTTTCGTAAAATGATAAAAAGTTAAATCGAAAAATATAAATTTTTCTCGTATTTCTGAAGATTTTCGCTTATAACTTTTTATTTATAGTTATACGACAAAAAGTTACTGGACCAAAGTTGTAGAGAATTTAATTTGTAACAAAAATGTTAACAAATTTTTTTATCAAATAAATAGTTTAAGGGATATATCGTAAATACCATTTCAACCCTATTTTCAAGATGGCGGCCGTGGGACAAGGGTGGCGACCCACAAACTTGTTTTTAGCTTTACACTGACCCCCCCCCACACATCAAAAAAATAAAATTACGTCCTCTAAAAAACGCAATCCCAAATGTAACTTTTCAATGGACTATAAATAAACAAGCGCATACTCAAAGGCAACGTTGTGTCAAATTTTCTAGTATACTAAATGACTATTTTTCGAGTTTTGCGGCGATAAACATACGAAATTTGAATTTTTTTACATAAAGAAGATAAAAATTTAGTACCTTTCAAGTACACTATCGGGCACTCGATTGATGATACGTACGGGCAATGTACCGGCGAAGCAGGTCGACGCAATCGTGAACCTGTATAACCACAGTGATTTCCTAATATAATCGCTGATATAATATGACTCTAGTATCCATGCCGCGCGTTCCGTGCACTCTCCCGTGCGGCGGACGGAGTCGGGGCGATAAATCGCGGTTGACGGACGCGATATCGTCGGATGCGATTAAAGTCGTGTCGCGCGCAGTAAAGCGGCTGTAAACGGCCCGGCCGGCTCGTGAGAAACGGGATACGCGCACCCTCCGCGTTGTCACAGCGAAAACCTTATGCGACTAACACGAGGATGTACTGTTGAGATAATTTACCGATATTTACGTTAGTACAATACCTGTGGAAGATCGATTGTGGATATTACTATGTGATAAATATTATAACACATGGCATAAATACTCAAAGGAATACGAGATATGATAAATTTCAATGTTCAAAGGTCTTTCATTTTTATCTTTCTCTATTCACCAATTTAAAGAAGTGAAACGTCCGTTAGGGAGTCGTAAGTAGAACGCCAATCGAAGATACCGAAACTAGAAACTTTATCTAAAATAAAATCAAGACAGGAAACCAGAATGGTAATCGAGAACGAAAAAATATCGAGATTTTATCTCTTCATTTATATCGATGAATTAGACATATTTTCTTTTCAGGTGGTTTCATAGATCGATATTAGTATTTTGTTTATTTTTTAAAATTCAGCATTAATGTCTTAAATATTCTTATCAATGATTTTAGTATTAATTTTAATGATAATGTAAATAATACTTTCTTATATAATAATATAGCTCATGCTTATTACCTAGAAGGGCAAGCAGAGACAAAATTTCCACATGGTACGATATTTGCTCTTGCTTCGCTGACATTACTGACACTTTTTATCTTGAAGTAAATAATCTTAAGATTTACTAACATTAATTAATCGAGTCGAATGTTTTTATACAATACTATATAAGTAATTTTATCACTTCAACGTGTTGTCAAGAAGGATTAAATAAGATGCAAGAATAAGACGAGTGATGCGCTAATAAAGATTGCCCAACGAGCATAAAGTCAAAATAAGACCTTTGTTTAGAAAAATTTTAATGAGTTAAATACTGATTTTAGAATTTTTCAGTCTTCTCTTTAACACTGGTGAACAACACTATCCTTAAAAACTTTTTAATTTTTATAAATTCACGTCCGTTTACTTTACGATTTCAGTAAACGTCAATAGAATTAAAAAAAAAAAGAATAAATATCGTTGTATTGGATATTACTAAATTCATTCTTATGGGTAATATATATAAGCCAAATAAGTCAAAAATCAATATTTTCCGTTTTATGAATTGTTTTTTCGAAGATTATTCAGTGAACTTCGACATATTTCATATTCAAATAACAAATTACTACGACTGTTTTCGTATAAAAAATAGACCTTAAGTGTTACTCACTATTTATTTGGTTACATGGCTCCTAAAAATAATTATTGCCCAATCCCAAGTAATGATAACTAATCAAAATTAAAAATAACGCGTATTTTAAACAAAAACAAGAAATTGGCCATGTATGAAGAATTCCTAACGATGAATAGTTTTGTAAAATAATTTTCTATTGCAACGTGGCCCAGTGGCATCTGGATACAGGATGCGTTATGATGATTTAAAAATTACACGTCTTACATCAACCAGGTAGGTACATGCGGCATCACAATTCCTAGTTACCTACTATTCGAATATATATAATTATTTTAATACTCACAATCTACGAAACTGTGAAGCATGAAATCGCATCACGCGAAAATCTTTTGGCAGGAGATACTGTGGACCTATTCTGTAAACCTAAAACTTTCGAATGGATATCATCACGACGTCAAAATCACGTCAAACAACGGCGCGACGCAACCTTTCTCACATTGACGTCACAACGATGCCGACTCGATCGTTTCGTGTTTACAGAATCGACCCGCTGATTTAACTCTGCCACTGTCTAATAAAAATAGGAAAATAATAGTAGTGAGCTCGGTTACGAGTGCGCCGTCTCGCCGCCGGGCCCGGTCATTAGCGAAATGCAGTCGCCTATTTATTTTGGGGCATAAGAGTTTGGCAGGACTCACGACATCGGCATTTCCGTCTGAAATACAACGCGCACAGATCACGTCAGACGAAATTAAAAAAAAAACAGAGAAATCGAATTCGACATGATCGAGGACGCCTGCCATGACCGTTTTCAACTTGAGCAAGGGGTAAATTGCATTTACTCGTCCATGTCACATCCCGCGTAGAACAGATATACGTTGAGAAAGAAATAGGTCCTCGTGTGAGACGAACACTAACCGTGGAAGGTCGACCCTAGACCGAAGACGACATACACCTGAAGGGTCGGAGGCCACGGTTACTTACCAGGAAATCGTCCTTCATAGAAACTTAGGGACGGAGGATTGGTCGAGTCGTGGACGTATAATGAGTGAAACAAATAGACTTGTCACTATTACAAGCTTCCAAAGTGTGATCCAAACATTCGCTCGCTTCATCATTGCTCTGGGAAAAAGCGAGTATAGCGTGTGATTTAACATCCAGCATCGAGGGTACTGCACAATAAAATATTTAAAAGGTAAGCTGGGTTGGGCCGTTAAGAATTTATAAATAAGTATGCCACAAATAGGAAAAACATTAGTCTATTGTCTTTAAAAACTGTAAGTTTATGAAAAATATTTTTTTGTTTACCTAATATATGATAATATAGAAACACGAATCAATTCAAGTCGTTTAGTTTGCAAATGTCGAATATAAAGAGAGGAATGTCATTTGAACGTCAATGACAGTACATAAAACAAGTAAATATTGTATTTATTACGGGTTCTAAAATTTTCCTTCACCAATAAAGGTCTGTAATATTTTCTAAGCTGCGAAAAGGAATTGTAAATCCGCTTAATGGTTCAACGATTGTTAAAATTCAAGTCAACTACAGTAGCACAAAATAACACTTATTTTGTAAGAGTAGTCATCAATATAAAAGGGAAAATATGTACAAACAACCACAAAGTTTCATCATTAGGCTTCCATTTAGAGCTTTTAGATATGAACTTTAAAAATGGGCTTCGAGTTGTTCATAATGTTCTCACAATCATAAAACTTACAATTCTTTATTCAACAAGACTATATTCCTTATTCTTAAGTTATGTAAATAGATTCTGCTACTGATAATCTAGGCGGATCCGTGGTCGAGGGGAAGGTGTCATACCCTCTCACCCTGGGCTAGATGTTACTATTGTAATCGAACTAGACCCAGTCCTGACTGAACCTCGTACGTGCGACTGTCACTGCCCTAACTCGAAGGATGAATCCGCTCTTGTATACATATAACCTTAATAAAATATGAAAAACCATATCTTGTACCAATACAGTGGTCATTTTTAAATGTAATGTAGCGATGTAATAGTATGTCAATCTAAGATTATTTTTTTTTAACAATTTTACGTTAAAAACATTTTTGCGCAATTTTTTTTCATTGATAAAATTGATAAACATTTATTTATTCTGTACCAACCGAATTTCACAAGTGTATTTATTATCCTATACAAAATTTAAGTTATTGTTTGATTAACATCACGTACGAGCATATTATTTACACTTTGCCAAACCATGCACGACGAAACTGAATGGTGTCGTGACCCTCAACACGCCTTAAGTCAATATCGCCTCCAATGAATAATGCCAATATTAATATATAATATGCCGCGACTGTCACGCCCCCTATCAACGGAAAACCCATTTAAGTATCGGGCGTGTCTCGTTATTCCCTTAGAGGCATTGTCCAATGGTAGTTGTAGACGATCCAGCAGCCTCAATGGAAGATGCTTCCGCCGATACCTTAATTGACGAGAGCGTACAGTATCCGAAACCTTAGAGCGCCGCATAATAATGGTGCATAATGCCTTATCCAGAGGCAGGTTTTAAGGTGCGCGTAGCGTGAAGTTAGATATTTTACAAAAATTAAAGGTTTGTGTTAAAATCATGTATACATATTTATTACTATGAATTAACATTATTCACAGACACTTGTTATTGTTAAATATTTATAGACACTTGCTGTTGTTGTGTCAGGTCTTAATCGCCCCACTGTTGAGATTTTACAACCTTTTTATACCAAATCGAGAAGCTTGAACCTTCAGCTCTCCACAGCCGTCGCGCCGTCCAGCAATGACAACGACCGCGATCAACGGCTTATTAAATCAAGACCCTTAATCGCTATTGTTCTTATGAAAATTCGAACATTAATATAAATTGCATAAAATAATAATTGATAAAATCGTAATGTAATCAGATTTGCCAGTGATCGAAAAACGTCGATATTATCCCATAGAAGTCGACTAATTAGTTTTTAATACTTCAATTCAGTATTTCGTCACTTGATAAGGAGTAAAAATAGATATCTAATCTCAACAAAATTATTCATATAGTATATAAAAAATAGTCGATGGATAGTCGCAAGGAATCACTCGAAATATATTTTGATTGAACTGAAGCTCAATAAATCGTTCATACTACAATAATGTGAACGTTGCAAGAATTGAAAATGTACACATAAATCTACCTAATGGAGCACGCCTGCATCGTCCGCTAATTATAAGAAACTTGAATGATCTACCAAAAATTGAGATGTCACCTCGTGACGTTCCCCTTAAGAGAGTTCTTCGATCCCTGACGCTAATAGCGGTAAGAGCACAATACGTTAATTAAAACGTCCGCGCCTATCGGTCGGACGTGCATCTAACTAACGGCCCTGCGTGTTCGCCCCTAAAACCTACCGGAAGACGATGAAGTCCTCCGGCTTTCTTAGGAAACAATAATAATTACATTGCGATGCGGATTCGACTATTAAGGCGAGTAGTACAATGTAATACACTCTGCACAGTGTTCATAAATGAAATATACCTGGGTGAGAGCTTCATTCGGAAATCTAGATTTTTAGGGTTCCTTAGACAGTGACAGTTGACGAGACCCTATTCTAAGACTCTTCGCTGTTTAAGAAATTAATCTTTAAGAAAATATTATGTAAATATTTATTTATAACAAAACTATACAACCATCGCGTCTGTACATTGAAAATATATACCAATATCCGATTGCCAGTGATACAGTGGAATCTCAATAACTCGAATGTCAAGGGAAATGTAAAAAAATTTGAGTAAACGAGTTTTCAACTTAACAAGAACTTCGAGATACATATGACTGTGTCGACAAGGAACAAACATAACGTTCACAGCTGTATTACTTAGAAAGTTTCATGAATGTATTCATTCATTGCACGTGTACAAGACAAAAACAATGGATTAGAAGCCCTGAACCTGAACATTCGTTTTGGAATTTATTGCTATTATTTCGGGGAATTCCAAGTAAGATGTCATTATATTTTACCAACTACGACTTACGGAGACTCCTTTTTGAAATTCAAGGTATAAAGTATAAATATGTATTATCAATACTTCGTACGGAAATAACATTTTGTTCGAGTTACAAAGTCTAAATAATTCGAGATACCGCGTATTTAGGGGTTCATCGGAAAGAAATAGCAGTTTTTTTCGACTTACTAAGGATTGCGACTTAACGAGGTTCGAGTTATTGAGATTCCATTGTATAGAAAAATATAAGAGATAAGATGGTTTTAAGAACTTTGTTTCTCAGTTTGCTTGTTTGAATAGACTAATCTCTTAAAGTACTAGACAAAATTTTATGGGGCTTTCATAGGAAACTTAAGTCTCACTTGGGGCAATATGTAGGCTTTTATCATAAACATCGACTCACAGAAAATTTATTGAGTTTTAAAAGACGCTCAGACATTTTCGGTTGTTTAGTTCACTGAATCTATTTCTTATAAATATATTATTTATACGAATACACATTGAATTTTTAAGAAATAATAAAACTATGAACAAACATTTTATTTTTATATTCACCGATTAATTATAGCTAGTGGTCTCCAAATTCCATCTAAATTCATTACGTTTTTAATTTGAATGATATTGAGACCCTTTTGTTAAAGAAAATCCAGTTATATAGCATACATTTTTTTTTAATTCTGTTAACAGAATTTAAAAAAATACGTACCTTAAGGTACGAGCGTGTACAAATACGAAATTAGCATGTATTGCTTGCATTAATTGCATTGCATTAATAAACAAAGGGATTTTACTGCAAATTTTTACTTACAAAATACAAAAAATCTTTTTCCATGACCTAAAATAATTTAGTGTATGAACACATACTAAGAATATGTATATGAATTTTACCTTTCTGCACTCCTTCCCCATACAAACTTTGACTATGCTAAATTTCCCATTCTTCCGTGTGCACAATATACTGATAAAAGCAGTACAAAGCTTTCTATTTAGGTATTAATATCACAAATTAAAATTTCCTAGTCTATAAATTATAAACGTTAACATTTGTCTTGTTTTCACGTCTATCGGCACTCCGAACGACAATTAGTATTGTCATTCCATATTTTGGTTTTTTTTTTTATAATTAATAATAAAAATAATTAATGAATTAAATGACATGAGAAGGTGCGCAAGTCCAATAAATTTGAAATATAAGTCAACGTGCACATTAATGTATGATTTGCAAAATTTTAGTCTTTTATTATACACAAAATAGCAATAATGTTGAAATGGAACAAAATTTCAAAACATAATTTTCATATTCAATAAAAAGTTTTCACATATACTGTTAATTCACATACATACATTGCTAACATTAACATGCCGGTAACAAGAACTCATAACATTTTTCTTATATAAAAATCGCCCAATGCCCTTAAAGAAAATCCGACAAATACTGCATTAATATAAAATCCCTCAACGCGTATAACAAAGGTTTCACATATACTGGCACTAGCATGTCGGTGAAGCGGTGACGCGAAATCACAATTTTTTACCCATCCGAAAATCACCTAGCGTGCCTATAGAAATTTTCAGGTCAAAAAATCAATAATAAGACTGAAGAATTCTACCATTTATTCTAAGTTCCGTTAGCTCAACGCGGAATCCGCTAATTAAGCATGTACGACAAAGACGTGCTCGACGAATGCAGTTCGCTACCATTCTGGCGCGGGCGAAGGACATTACAGATTTATCTTTATCCCGGCCACCTTAATTGGAAAGTTAATGTCGAGTAGAACATCGGGCCTGCGAAACAATCGTCCTATACCTGCACACGATTCAGTTGAGCAACCGCTGCGCTGGCGCATACTAGTTTTCTACTTCCGACGTTACTTGAATACAGATAGATGGAACCTCGATATTTTGCTTGCCTCATCGTAAAAGAGTTGAGTTTAAGGATTTTCCGCAGGTACAGCTTAAAGCTGGATATCGTGTATAGCATAATATAGGAAATAGTTCATACCGACTTCCGTATTACTTAAACTATCTTATTTCGCAAAGACGGGCATTTGTACCGTCAGTACGTCGACTCGCACTTTAAGGGCTATATTTCACCGGGATACCATGGTGGCGCAACCAGCCGCGCCACCGTGGTGTCCGAAGGCTACCAAACTAGACACCATACAAACACCAGAATAGCCACACCACACTGAGACAGTATCAAAATGGACTTTGAAGAGATAACACTACTGCTGTATAAACGTAGGAAAAAAAAGGTCAAGAGAAAAAAGAAACAGTGGTGGGTTCATCCTTATTTAGCAGATCGCTGTAAGAAAGGACAATTCGTTAACATATACGATGATCTAAGAAGATATCCGGATAAGTTTTTTTAGCTATGTGAGGATGTCCGTGAGGTCCTTTGATGAGTTACTGACTTTGTGTGAAAATGATTTGTTGAAACAAGACACAATATTAAGAAAATCAGTCAGTCCTGAAGAAAAGTTGTTTGTAACATTAAGGTAAATTAAAACAAACTATGAACATTTTTAAAATAAGTTTTATTAAAAAATGTAGACAAACAAACAAGCCATGAACATTTAAGTGCTATACAGATCCATAAGTTGTTCTGAGTCCTATGAATCTTGTGTGTCGCTTGGAGAACTTGCATATGTCATTGTATTCATAGAATTAAATGGAGAATTAGGACTGTCTGTAATAGTTTCATTCTGATAATTCGTGTTTGTCCTATAACTCGATCCAGGATATTCAGCAGCAATTTCGTCTTAGTTGCGTCGAATAACCAGGATGATAGTTCTCATGACTCACCATCCTGCCACCTGTATTAATTTCTGAAGTATGCCGAAATGACCGATCAGCATAATCAAACGTCCTGTTACCAGAAAAACCTGACGCGTCGATCAACAAAGTTAGCATCTTTATTTTGGTAGCCATTTTAACTTGAGGAGGTAGATTTTTTAATGTGGTCAACAATGAAAGCAGAAATGGACGATCTTCGTCAATCTCAGCTGTATCGCGTAGCCTCTGCTCTGTTGTCTCACGGCGTCTTTGCTCAATGGAATTATTTAATGCTTAAACAAAGGGATCATCGTCTACTGTTAGTTTAAGTTTGTTTGTAACTTTTTGTTTAGGTCGCTCGACTACTTCAGTGCTCTCCGAATTTTCTTCTTCGACAACTTCTTCTCTGATAGCTACTACTTTTTGAAGAAAGTGTAACTGCTTAAAATATATGTATGCGGTTTTGCGGTTAGTGGCTCCAGAACCAGACTTTACATTTTTTTGACGTTTTACTCCTCGCGCGTAGCATGATCTGATGCTTTTGCATCTTTTTGCAACACTAACCCTGAAAATTAAATTATATTTTTTACTTTTTTTTTAATTACAGGTACCTCGCAAGTGGATGTACGATGAGGGAATTGCATTATAACTTTCGTCTAGAACAAACAACATTAAGCACAATAATAAGAGAAGTGTGTGCCGTGATTTAGGATAAATTGCAAACATGTTTATCACTTCCGGCTACTGCAAATGACTGGATGAAAATAGCTGATGGTTTCGAAAAACATGCCAACTTTCCACACTGCATCGGTAGTATCGATGGAAAGCACATTAGACTGATTCAACCTGCTTATTCTGGCTCGATGTATTATAAATATAAACACTTTTTTTCATTCGTGTTGATGGCTGCATGTGACGCCAATTATAATTTCATTTATAGAGACGTCAGGGCCTATGGGAAAAGTAGCGATTCAGCAATTTTCCAAGAAATTGAATTGTATAAGAAACTCGTAATACTTTAGATATCCCAGAACCCATCCAAATTTCAGAAAATAACCCAACGCTTTTCCCTTACGTATTTATAGGCGATGAAGCATTCGGGTTAAGCACAAATATTATGCGTCCATATGAAGGAAAGAACCTCAGTGCCGAAAAGAAAATTTTCAACTACAGACTATCGAGAGCTCGCCGTTACATCAAGTGCACATTCGGCATCTTAACAAATAAATGAAAAATTTTCCACAGACCATTAAATGTTCACACAGAATTAGACAAAATCCATTGTGAGAACATGTGTGCTACACAATTTTGTACGTTCTAGAGATGGATATTCATATGATGATACTCTGACAAAAACAGGGTTTCAAACTACAACCCAGCAAAATTTCACTAGAGGAGGACGTGCTGCTACTATAATTCGAGATAATTTTACACATTATTTTGTAAACGAAAACCCACTTCCATGGCAAAATAATTATATACATTGATAAATACATCAAAACTTTATTCACAACGGGCTTTTGGCTGTCCACGTTTCACCATAATCATCATGAACATTAAAAGATAATAATTCGTTAGTAAAAATATATGTTGTTTACTTACCTAAGCTCTTTTTTTGTGCAACGGCTTGCTCCTGTTCTCTAAACAAATCTACAACTTCCTCCCAACATTTCTTTTTCAAATCTCTATCGGAATTATCTGATGACGAATTATCCCAAATTGATGGTCTACTTTTAATTTCGATAATAAACCTCTCTGTATCGAAATTATCCATCGTATGCAATTAACAAACAATTAAAATATTAAAATAGGCAATTAAATAACAAAACACAACAGTACACACGTGTTGCATGGAATGCGGTGGGGGCGTCACTGGCGGCCGGACTGGCGACCGAGTCAGTAAGACACCATATAGCGCTATAGTAATTAGTGGTGGCGCGACCAGCGTGGCGGCGCGACCAGTAACATTCTGTGTACGCATCCCAGCTGGTCGCGCCGCCAAATTGGTTGCGCAACCAAACGGACACCAGGTGAGTAACTCTCTATAGCGTTATATACATTTTGTTGGTAGCGGCGACTTGTTGCGCCGCCATGGTATCCCCGTAAAATATAGCCTTAAAACGCAGACGTTTGAGGTGCTTGAAAAACAACAAAAACCATATGTATCGAACGCGTGTAAAAAAACAATGTACTGAACGAGCCAACGTCAAAAGTCGTACTTTCGCAACGAGCACTTCGGTGAGGTTATGGGTCACGGATGACGGAAGATAGAATTTTCTTTTTGGAATTGCATTAGGAAAACGTACCACATCTACTACGTGGTAGAGCCATGCTATGTTCAACTCGGCTGCAACCCTGAAATGGGCCGGCGCGACGGATGAGATACCGCACTCGCACAGAATACACACACGAACTAACAGCTTCCGCTGTTCCATTTACTCTAGTGAGCGAGAGTTCTGTTGTCCCCCTCTATCAACCCGTGTCTATAGGCCCATTCGCCTTTCCATTAGATGTTCTATTCCTACCCAAAGCAGCACAAGGCCAGCAACGCACTGGTGATTCTCTTCTGAGGTTGGGAGTGTTCATGGGCGGCGGTGACCACCAAATCTCTGGTGGCTCGCGTGCTCGTTTCACATCGAACTGCTATAATGTAAATAAAAGCAGAAACAATATATTATGGAGCTTTCGTAGTGGGAGGATACAGCAGCTATACGCGCAAAGTATAGATATTTATTCTTAGAGAAAATTCATTGTTTTGAACAGAAAAAAGCGTAAAATTGTTCCAATCGGAAGCAGGGTGGCCTTAATCTTGTTCACCGGTCGCTATCCTATTGAAAATTACCGAAACAGTGTGTTGAAACACATATGCATAATTCAAGAGCGTGTATGTGCTGGTAAATTGGACTACATCAGCTACTGGAAACAACATCAGATAGCTGGCCAGCTGAACTTTCCAATTTGGATCAAAGTCCCGAAGCGTCGCTGTAGCGGAAAGTGGTTTTGACACATGCATCAATCTGCCTCATTAACGTTTGAAAGACAAACAAACAAATTAAGCCAATTAACTTTGACCAGCATGGAAACTGTCTCCTTAGTGACAAAAAATGTCTACAAGTAAGTCAAATGGGTGAATTCGCAACAAAGGCGCAAATGACATGCAGAACTTAAAACAATAATAAAGTCCCATATATGACTATGATACAGATTTGAATATATTTGCTTGTCTATTGTTGTGCTTCATTCTAGATTATGTCTATGTGTCATCTCATTCACCATTATGGATTTTGCTACAAAAAAGCGACAAATCCAGTAGCAGTAAAGCAATTACTTTAGATAATAACTTAGTATGAATAAAAACGAGAAAAGTGCTGCATAACTGTAACCGATTAACCATCCTGCGTAACATCAAATAGAACTATAATTATTGCAGTTGTAAAGCTTTGTCTTATATATAGAGCTTACTATTTTCGTATTATTTTAGCTTAGTTTTTATGTCTGTATAAAAAAAAAATATATTATAATGTATTCAAAAGCCATAGACAACTTTAAATAATGCACACATCCTGATAAACAACACATTTACCTAGGCAATTTGCATGACAAGCAATACAATCATGCCTTCTTTCAATCTACAAATAGTTGAAAAGAATTACAATAAGTGTCATATGCAAACAGTAACACTGGCATGGTAATATGAACCAGTTACCTGGTGACATGATTTAAATATGAATGGAATAATTGCATCTATGAAATGGACTGAGTAAAATACACTAAATTTTAATGTACATTTTAATGATGTAAAGTGTGTATAGGGTTCATATTAATAGAGTAAAGATTGATTTCAAACTGCCAATTTAATAAGCCTTCATTCAGCTCATATTGTTATATGAGCATGGTATGTTGCTAGTTAATACTGTTAATGGGCTGTTAAAAATTTATGAATGCACAATAAAATAGTAGATGCTAGCAAAATCTTATGGTTTATATTGATTCCATGTTTCTGAAGGGGTCTATTTTAAGCTCTTTTTTTCGACCATCTATGTTGAAAATAGCAAAATTATTATAATTAAGAATACCACACATAACATTTTTTATAAATCATTATAAATTTTTTGAATATGAACTTATCAGTAACCTTCATAAATAATTGTTGTTCAATATGAATCTAAAACGATCTTTTTGATGAGATGGAATGGGGACCTTTAAAATACTAATAATTAAAATACAATAATTATTGCTATTATTATCACATTATTAGATGAGTGAAACAATATGATTGCAAACTGATTTTTTAAAGAGTATCTTCATGAGAGGCTGCACGTCAAGTTGGTGGCAAACGTTACATGTATAGTATAAAGCCATTGCTTGATATCAAAAACACAGTTTTAATATTCTGAAATTAGTTGCATATTCATAATTTACTTAAACCAGACTTTTTGTTGAAAACGACATGCAAGTTAGTAGTGCAACAAATTTATTTTAAGATATAAATAATATCACTACAAACACTGGTGGTTAGCCATAGCAGCTGAGTTGTCAAAAGCATTGTATGTACCAGAAGGTACTTTATGTGTTCTAGAGGCAGGAACCAAACGTGATCATGGGAGAATCGAGAAATGAATTTTTTATTGTACCAAATTATTATATATACTTATATATAACAATTTAACAAATAAAAAATATATTCTCCACATCATATAAGCCATGTCTCGGAGAACCCAGTAAGCTAGCAATCTTGAAAGTTGTCACCGTATTGGTAACAATGATCAAAGTGACATGGCTTCTAACTGAAATACATAGATTATGGGAAGATATGCCTCAGCAGTAGAAAAAAACTAGACACAATACTAATATAATAGCTGACTGAATGTCAAAGTACTACTTAAAGTATTGAATAAGTAATTTTAAATATGTTAGTATTCTAATATTGTATACCCTCTGTATTTTACATTTTTTTTAAACCCTTAATGAGCGTCTAAATGAGAATGTGAATATTATATTATAAAATATGTAAGTAATGACATCTATAGTGTATAACCTAGAAATAAAATTATGAATTGTCATCCAAGTCAAACATTAAAGAAACTTTGGAAACTTCATATATCTCACGATTCATAAACTAAACTTTTGTTCTGTTTTTAAAAAATGCAGGAATAAAATATAGGTGAGAGTATAATTTACCTTTGATTTCTAATACCAAATAAATTCTAATTCATACACAAAACTCAACTGCAAATTTTGCTTTTTGAAGGTTGTGCCAAAAATTTAGAATAAACATGATTTTAATTGGTGAATCATTCAAACTAATTTTCATATTTTTAATTTCAAAGTACGTACATAGATACACATGCATGTTGGCATTTTTGGAGATGGAAAAACCCATTGAACTTGCGACACTGTTACTGTTACTGTAATCGACACCTCTGTATATAAGTATCGACATATATTGGCTCCATTTACACGGCCTTACTCGGGAGTTGAGTTTGGGTTGAAATACATTGATAATATAACTACACATAATATATATATATATATATATATACATTGTGTATAATAGATATTCATGTCAAAACTTTTCGTATTGTATTTGTAAGTTTACATTTTAAGCAATTGATTGCAATTTTTGTATGTACAATAATATGCATTATTTTTTATGTACAATACAATACAACACATTAAATGAAAATTGTAATATAATTTTGTAGTAGTAGTTTATAATAATGTATAAAAAAAATACTTTGTTTAGAAGTATTTCCTGTACAATAAAATATTTCCTAATTATTCTAAAAATATTTCCTGACGATACTAAAAATACATAATTGTTCAAGTTTTCACTTCTGTCACCACTCCCGGAGATCCACTGTTTTTTTCTTATAGCTATTTCTTATTTATTAAAGGTTTTTATGAGTTAGACTATGAAATAAACATCTGGTGTAAAGTTTATTTCTAATATCAGTTATTGAAGTTCTGCATTGGAAAATCATTTATTAAATTTTTTCTTTGTATATTAACATTTATATTCCTGAATTATCTTTAGTTTAAATTTTCATTATTTAGGATAGAAGGCTATATTGACTTTCAAGGAAACGCATATGTTGTAGATTTTACAATCTATTCCTAAGCCATTTGAAATAAGGTTTTTTTTTTTTATATTAATAGTGGATATAAGACTTTGTAACAATGAAATAAAAATAAAATAAAAGTGCTCTACAAAACATTCTATTATTCAGAGTGGGGACTTAAAATTGATTATAGTAAAAAAATTATTGACATCCATCATTATAAACACAAGTTTTATTAATTATTAAAATACCTAAATCATTACAATCTTAATTTTATATATTCATAGTCCATACATAAACCTTATAAACCCATATTGAAAACTATGTCTTCATAAAATATATAATATGCACAAAGAAGCAAATTTTAACAGGACAAAAATAAAATTATTTTTCATGTCATTGAATATACTGCATGATTTTCTATATATTTCTTATCAATAGTTACTAAATATGATTAATGTGTTGGTACTCCATTGCATCATCAACAACCTAACATTTAAAACTAGCTTTGTCTGTAATACACATGGAAGTTAGTTTCTTTATATTTTACATCAGGCACTCTCTCTTTCAAACATGATTGCAATCAGAGTTCTGTTCTTGGTTTCAACTCTCATTCCATTATATGCTTTAATCACGGTCTCATTTTTAAATTCATTGTCAACCCTGCTCTCAACTTGGACCCTGGTTATGCTTTTGAATCAGATATCAGTCCCCTTCCTAATTTCAATTCTGAACCTGTGCTCTGGATCATTCCTAATGCTGCTTTCAATTTTAAGTATTTGTTACACTAATTATACGCCTGCAATTTTATCTGCATGGTATAACTATTTTATATAGCATTTATTACTGCTCACTCAGAGGCGCAATAATTACTGTAGTATTTATGCAAATATATATATATATATATACATAAAATTCTTAAGTAGTTTTAGAGATTACTTCCTACATTCAATGAACAAACAAATTTTACCTTATTACAACATCGCATATTGCTCTAATAATTAAATAAATATTCTGAGATTCTAATTATATGGGACTAAATCTAATTCTGTTTTTCTTGTTTGTTAACAATTATTTTCATTAAACAAATAATGAAAAAGTATCAAAATTACATACGATTTAGTTTCAAATCATATTTAACCACATTTTTAAATGTACACGACTATTATCAAATAGGAATAAATTTTCTATAATACTCATTATATGAAATATTTAAGATATTTGAGATATTTTAGAGACATTTTTGTAAATAGTTGTACAAAGAAAACGGTGAACTAAACCACTTACCTACACATAAATTAGTGAAATACGACGTAATCATTTTAAAAGCATTTTTAAATAATCTACCTAGCTGAGAAAACGCTAAAAACAAATCAAAACATAACCTTATCACGGCTAACATTATAATTGTAATTACAATCTGTTCTTACCTATTCTGTATGTATGTTTTCACTTAAAGGTCCATATAAAGCACTTTTGCATTTAGTTTTCATACAAACAAATAAAAGATCACTACCACAAAACAATAACAAATAATTACACTACCACAACATAACCTAATGACAGTCATAACCTCTATGGCATAATTCTTATCTATGGTCATAGCTATTAGAATGAGTGACACATTCAAATGAGTGATCGTCGTAGTTTTTCCAGACCGTCGAGGCGAGTTTCTCCGGTCGAGACGGAGCGGCGACCCACCACTTTACCACCACTCCCAGAGACGGCCGTGACGGTCGAGGTGATGTCGGTATACCCACTGACAACTCCTCTTGATCTCCGGCTGGCTCAGGAATTCTCCAAGTTTGGACCCCCGAAATGGGGCCATCATCACTGGACCGTCGGGGTCGTAACCCCAACGAGAAAACGCCCGGGCATGAGACAACGTAAGTCCTCGATCCCGCACCTGCACCCGTAAGAAAAGGGGTGTGAAAAATCCGCGAACGAACGAGTGACACATTCCGCCAGCCTCGGTGTGCCCTCTGTTCGATAGGATGGGGACGCGCCGATATGCCGCACAAAGAATAGAGCGGAGATTCTGGCGGAGCACTTGGAGGAACAATTTACTCCACATTCACCATCGAATACACCAGAAGTAGCATCACACCATGCGCAGGTGGTACACCAGGTGCAAGAGTTCCTGACGACTCTAGCTGGCAAGAGTCCTTTACACCACATGGTTGCCGAACACAACCGGGATCGTCGTACCGATGGAGTCTTGCTCGATATCGAGAAGGCGTTCGACCTCGTGTGGCACCCCGGGCTGCTGTACAAATTGCTAAGGAAAACGCAAATCCCACCTGCGCTCGTGTGGTACCGTCGTTCCTGGAAGGTTGCAGCTTCTTCGCAGTGAACGAGGACGCGACCTCGGATCCACGACCCATCCATGCCGGAGTACCGTAAGGCAGCTCTTTGTCAGCTACCTTACGGAATATACGGAAAATATGGAATATACGCTGACGACATCCCCACTCTCGCAGTCCAACTTCAGGACTGGGAGGAGGACGTCGTGCTCGCGCTGTACGCAGATGACAGTGCGTACCTATCATCATCCCGTCGTGCTGACCTGGCTGTGGCCAAGCTCCAGAGAGTCCTCGACCTATTGCCACATTGGCTGGACCAATGGTGTGTCGCCGTAAATATTACGAAGACGGCCGCCCTATTCATCGGCCAACAGCGTATCATGGCACCGAAGTTGAGACTCCGGAAACAGGACGTGGAATGGCAGATCAGGATACTGTACCTGGGCGTACAGATCAATCGCTCCATGCATATGGCCGCTCAGGTGGAACATGTCATCCGCCAGAGCATAGCCGGACGGAGCATACTGCGCTCAGTTCTCCGATCGCACCTACCGCTCCGAGCCAAAGTTGCCCTATATAAGGGCTACATCTGTTCTCGTCTTATGTACGCGGCTCCAGCATGGTACGCACTCTATTCCACATCACAAAGGAAGAGGATCCAAACCTAGCAGAACATCGCCCTACGGATGATTGTGGGAGCGAGACGGTATGCCTTAAATGACGTTATCGCTCGCGACCTCTGTATCGAAACCGTAGAGGAATTCATCCAGCGCATCGCTCGCCAAATGTAAGATATCGCAGACCAGGACCCCTATGAATTCCTCCGGAACATCGCATCGATGCACGAAAGGTCGCCGAGGGGCCGACCCCTCTCAGAGAATTCATCAAAACGCCTCCTCCCAAAAAGTAAATAGCAAACACCTGTGAGAGCTGGACTCTATAAATAGGACTCCCAAAAGGGGACCATTATAACTCGGATCCATCAGTGTCGTATCTCCGACGAGAAGAAGCCCGGGCATGAGGCAACAATAAGTCCTCCGTCCCGCACCTGCGACCAGGAAAGAAGGTCGCAGACGACCCACGAGTGACATTCAAAAACTTCACAGGCATTGCATTTATCAACAACTTCACAGAATCTATATGCATTTATCGCATTGACAAATGCATATAGTTTCAAAAATAAAGCTGATTTCGTTAGTCATGAACCTAGGCAAAAATAATAACGACTAAATGAAAAGTGACTATTTTGAATACGCCAGATTAATATGTTTTTACAACCTGGTTTGTCTTATTTCGGCTTTAAACATAATGATTTTTAGGAAAAAATATATATGGTGAAATCCCACAATTTTGCTCACTTTTTTCAATTTTTCGATCATAACTTTTAAAAAAAAACGCGTTTCATAGATAATCATAGCTAATTACACTAATAACCGTCAATCATGGATTCAAATTTGTTATTTATAAGCCTCGAAATAAAATTATTTTAGGAGTTATTGAAATATCAACATGCGGCAAAATTAGGTGCCAATGTGCCCAACTTTGCCAACCTTACATTGCTAAGCCATTCAAAGATCTATAATGCTGAAATTAAGATATATTAAATTAAATAGGACAATATTGTGACGCAATGTTACAAAAGGAATAAAATAACAACCTATTAGTTAAAAATCGTCTCTAAAGTCTTTTAGGCAAAGTTAGGTAGCCTTTTATATTTTCTTCATATAAATACATAAGAAGGGCCAGTGTTATGAAAATACAATTTTGAAAAATATTTATTTCTTTAAAGGAAACCCAGTTCTCTCAATACTAGCGAATACTATCATTACTATTTCATAATAGTAATTAGCTATAATTTAGGTATTATTACCTAAATGGTACCTACACTTGCCTACCAAAGCGAAACAATTTTAAAAATTCACAACAAATGCACATCATTAAACAAAAATTCTACCAGCACAGACACAGCAAAAACATTAAAAAAAATATATAGAATTAGAATCATCGAACACTACAAATTACTCAAGAAGTTCGTTAACTTGCATTAAATCTATTTTTTTAACTATGCAATCATTAGGTACATCATCTTAACCAGGTCGCTTTGGTTTTATGAATTTTAGATCTCCTTTCTTCTTAATAGTTTTGTAGAAAGACATATATCTCTTCTCAGTACACTATAGACTGGGGAACCCGATTAACTCGCAATAAGTTGATGCTGTGTATGGTGGGATTTGAAAGTCCGTGTTTTCTTTAAAAGCGCCACCTGTTAGTTCGTAAAATGTAAGTACTATTTTTCTTTATAAGCGCCATTTAAATATCGTAAAACTTAAGACAGTCTTTCCTTTAAAAGCGCCATCTAACTACCGCAAAATGTAAACCAGTGCTTTCTTTGAAAGTGTCATCTACTAGACCGTAAAAGTAAGTTAGTGTTTTCCTTAAAAGCGACATCTGTTAGATCGTAAAATGTAAGTCTGTGTTTCTTTAAAAGCGCCATCTGGTAAATCGTAAAATGCCAGTGTTTTCTTTAAAAGCGCCATCTGTTAGATTGTGTAATGTAAGTCAGTGTTTTCTTCAAAAGCGTCATCTCTTAAATCGTAACATGTAAGTCAGTGTTTTCTTCAAAAGCGCCATCTGTTAGATCATAACATGTTTGTCAGTGCTTTCCTTAAAAGCGCCATCTACTAAACCGTAAAAGTAAATTAATGTTTTCATTAAAAGCACCATCTGGTAGATCGTAAAAAATATATCAGTGCTTTGCTTAAAAGCGTCATCTGTTAAATCGTGAAATGTAAGTCAGTGTTTTCTTCAAAAGTGTCATCTCTTAGATCGTAACATGTAAGTCAGTGTTTTATGCAAAAGCTCCATATGTTAGATCGTAATATACGTCAATGATTTCTTTAAAAGCGCCATCTGGTAGATCGTAAAACGTAAGTCAGTGCTTTCCTTTAATAGCGCCATCCGGTAGATCGTAAAACGTAAGTCAGTGCTTTCTATGAAAGCGCCATCTGGTAGATCGTAAAATGTAAGTACTATTTTTCTTTATAAGCGCCATTTAAATATCGTAAAACTTAAGACAGTGTTTCCTTTAAAAGCGCCATCTAACTACCGCAAAATGTAAACCAGTGCTTTCTTTGAAAGTGTCATCTACTAGACCGTAAAAGTAAGTTAGTGTTTCCTTAAAAGCGCCATCTGGTCGATCGTAACATGTAAGTCAGTGCTTTCCATAAAAACGCCATCTGGAAGATCCTAAATCATATATCAGTGTTTTCCTTAAAAGCGATATCTGGTAAATCCTAAAACGTATATCAGTGTTTTTCTTAAAAGCGCCATCTGGTAAATCGTAACATGTAAATCAGTGCTTTCCTTAAAAGCGCCATCTGGTAAATCGTAACATGTAAGTCAGTGCTTTCTATGAAAGCGCCATCTAACGATCGTAAAATGTAAGTCTGTACTTTTCTTAAAAGCGCCATCTGGTAGATCGTTACATGTAAGTCAGTGCTTTCCTTAAAAGCGCCATCTGGTCGATCGTAAAATGTGAGTCAGTGCTTTCTATGAAAGCGCCATCTAACGATCGTAAAATGTAATACTTTACTTTTCTTAAAAGCGCCATCTGGTAGATCGTAAAATTTAAGATAGTGTTTCCTTAAAAGCGCCATCTGGTAGATCGTAACATGTAAGTCAGTGCTTTCCTTAAAAACGCCATCTGGTAGATCGTAAAACATATATCAGTGTTTTCCTTAAATTCGCCATCTGGTAGATCGTAACATGTAAGTCAGTGCTTTCCTTAAAAACGCCATCTGGCCGATCGTAAAATGTAAGTCAATGATTTCTTTGAAAACGCCATCTAATGACTGTAAAAGTAAAGACAGTTTTTTCTTTAAAAGCGCCATCTGGTACAACGTAAAAAGTAAGTGAATGTTTTCTTTATAAGCGCAATCTGTTAGATCGTAACATATAAGCAGATACTTATCTAAATAATTGCTTTTATTGTAGAATATGTAGGTTTACAGATATATTTTATTTTTTATTAATAAAATTAATTAACAATTAATCCCATCAACATTGTTTACGTCTTGAGACAACTAATAAAAAAATATGTGTGTGTGTGTGTGTATGTGTGTGTGTGTCAGCTCCGGAGCATGACTGGAGTTTATTCTTTACGAACGATTATAAAATAAATAAATTACTGAATGAGGGAAAATGAATGCATTGTTTATATTACTTGAAGCATGCATGATACATTTATTTATATTACAATAATTATTCGATGAATTCATTAAATACATAACAAAACCATGAAAACATAAACAATGATAATTTTATTAATAAAGTTGTAAGCAAGATTGATTTTATTCACCATTTACCTCATCTTGCGTTGTATTTATTCCAGAAACAATATCGACATCATTGTATACTGACACAATTGATTTGTGGTAACTAAAATATGATACATATACTGCTAGGGGAGGCGCAAAATAAGTTGCGCATGAATATAGATTTTATACACGTGTATAGTCTCCATATACACGAGACTGACTTGAACGTAACGTAACGTATCGCCAACTTTGATTTTACTCCCCATGATTTTTCATACCCCGGGCTTTTACATGAAAAATCGATTCTTAAGGATTAAACTCAAAAAACTAATTATACAGTACCATACATTACTTTCATGAAGGTACTAGTGACATGAAAATAGGTAGGTACCTAGCAAATGAACTACAAATCGAAAACAATCAGAAAATGTAATTAATACCTATATATTTTTTAAAATTTGACAACCCTACAGTTCGAAAATTGATGGGCAATGTTGTTACTTTGGATTCTGTGTCTACATGCCTAACATTGCCCAACGCCATAACTTCAGTACACTTAATTAGATTCCTGTTTTGTAATTATGAAACTTCATCAAAATATAACTACATTTTTTTAAACCATATTAATTACTCAACTCTTGATTGCTTCTATCTTATTTCTATAGAGTTTCTAAGAGAAAAATTGGCACCATCAAATTCGATGTTTTTTTGATAGCAAATTACGAGCAACTGATTGACATTAGGCACCATTATAAAGGCTCAGTGCTGCCAGAAAACAGTCTACTTAAAAAAGAAAACAGTAATATTTGAAATAGATTTTTTAGTTAGAAACGTTTCAAGTTAATTTCGCTGTTTGGGCAAAATGAATAAAAATTTGGAAAATCCAAAAGTGCACGCCTCACCGCGGTCATTCACTTGTAAAATAATAAATTGAAATAGAGTTTTTGCTAATGAGATTTCAAAAAAAGATTTATCAAATTCAAATTTCGCGCCATTTCGTGAGATATTTATAATGGCGCATACGCTGATCTCAACTTTTCTTTGGAAATAAATATAGATATACAAACACCACCTCAACGCTCCGCTTGTGAGGCGAGCAAAAGGCAGGATTGGCAAAGTTGTGGGATTTGACGGTACTTAATAAATAATTTTCTTTTTACAAAAACTGACCAACCTTTTTTATAATTTTCTTCAAACGTGATACTAAATGAATTTTGGTTTGTAATATGTTTAACAATAGACGGAATAAACGAGTAACTAGATCGCTCTACAAAAAAAGTAATCAGTGCTTTTCGTAAATCATGAATGTCCGTAGCACCAGAGAAGGTGCCAATGCACTATCCTCATTTTAAAAATAGATGTGTTTTTGTTATCTCGTGAATTCGATCAATCTTTCATCGTCGGCCCTAGCTTTTGATCAGGGTGGCGTGAGATAGTTTTTCAGAGCCCTCAAGTCAGTGCTCTAATTTTCCAGAAATTCTAATTCTGCTTCGTGATAAGTAAATAATGATTTAATTTTTTTTTTAATAAGTTTTTATTGCAAGCATCAACATATATTAAGCTTAAATTAAATTAATCTTTCCGAAAGCAATATCAAAATTTAATTTTTGCTGAAAATTGTCTTTTGCATTTAGTTTTTTAGCGCCCCTATTTCCATGGCGCTCAGAGCAACCGCTCCGCTCGCTTTTGCCCTAGGCCGGCGCTGTCCCCGAAATAATGTGAGATCAGATAGTATATAAAAACTAATAATATATAGGGTTTACGCTAACACTACTTATGTTTTTTCTTACAAATAATGTTAACATCTACCTTATTAATAGGGTCATTCACGACAATTACAGCTATATTCAAAATTATTTGGGGCAATTATACCGACGGTAGGAGATTGCGAGGTTGGTAATTGTCGTCGTTAGTGCTCAGCAATCTGATTTGAACCGATCTTATTTTTCTGTGAAAATTTCTATAGGCATTTGGGGTACTTTCGTGATGGGGAAAAAGCACTGAACTTAGGTGACCGTCACGCTTAGATACGTATATACAGCTATATATATGTGTATATATCAGTGGCCATCATAGGAATTTGAGTCAAAGTAGACATGAAATAGAAAAATCATGAATACTCTTCACATATTTCTCATATTATAAACAACAGAACTTACCCAATAAAAGCGTTCTGCGCAGGTTATCCTTGAACATTTTTTGGCCAAATTAGATATTCATGTAAGTAAAAATTTACCGCAGGTTACCGTTCTACCGCAGGTCGTCGTCGTCGCCGTCAAAGAGCCTATTTTGGCCACATTAGATATCCAAGCAATCTATTGAATTAATTACCAAGTGTTGGACAATCAAATCAACTACTAGATAATTAAAGTGGCCATTTAATGGCCGTTATTATCACTCTGCTAACATTTTCGTATGTAACTAAGTAAAATATACAACAGTATAGAAATTGAAATTGCAAATGTTTGCTTTAAAACTTATAAATACTGTCTTTTTCGAAATATATTTTCAAAACGTCATGGTAAAAATTTGCAGAACGTTTTAAATCCATCAACAGTTTTGTTTCAATGGAAATCATCGACAGTTCTGTAAGCCGTTGTTGTCCCTAGGTATTGCATAATTAGGTATGTACCTACGCGGTTTAGACATGAAAATGATCGTTCGCCAGAGGTGCTGGTTGCACGATCTACTTCGCCAGGCGTAAAACTTTGGGGAAAATTGTCTGTAAATTATTTTCATACAAATGTTTCATTATTTTAGATAGATTGAGATTTTGAAATTCAGATGATTTGAAATGCATTTTTGATTTTGATTTAGATCTTTTCTCAAACGATCTAAATTACGTGTGTGTGTATGTACGATAACTCTATCGTGTAAAAAGGAAAAAGATCCTTCTTTGCCAACGAAAGTTATTTTATTCATTTGTAAACGAGATTAAAACTTTTATTTTCGTTTATCTCTTCCCGGCTTGCCATTTTGACTTGCAGTCGACGTCAGAACTTTCTTAATATATTTTTTATATGATAATAGAGAAGTAAACGAGCAGGCAAGCCATCAGAGAGTAGATAATCACCGCCGCTCATGAACACTTGTAACCACAAAGTAATGAACAATGCGTTGCCATCCTCTTGGAAGGGAATTAGATATCTATTGGAGAGGGAACAGGTTGATAAAAATGGGAGAGCGGGAGTAAGCCACTAGAACTTTTTGGAAAGAAAATAGGAAAATCGGGAAAACGCACACAACAAATTTACAGAAACATGTATACACAAACAGTAATTGCAAAAAAAAATATACAGGACTCAATATTCATTACTGTGTTGACGGTATACGATGTTTTGAATTAATACACGCACCAATACCAACACAATAAAATATCGAAGCCAACATGTAGGATATAGTCATGTTTAATTATAAATCTCGCATGAACATTTTTATAGTATCACGTGCAAGTTATTTTTTATTTCATTTATTTATTATCTATACTATATTGTAGATAAAAAACGATGAAATAATAAATTATTAAATGAATAAAATTATTATCGGTTCAATATTTCAGAACAATACTTATTCCTTCGATATATATATATATATATATATATATATATATATCTTTATTTTCATTTCTATTTTGGATGTATGGTTGAAAAGTTGCTGAAAATATATTTGTTTAGATTATTATTCAATTATTAATTCATTTTATAATTAAATATATATCTCCGCTTTCACGTCGTAAGGTCGATTACTTACTCTCGTCTGTGGTATAATTTTTCCGCAGATAATTCGTTCTCCACCATCAAGAATTTTGACGACCTCCTGAACATGATGGCTTTGGAATAGTTTGTGCCCTATAATTTTTAATTAATTGAACATCCTGTTATTAGTAGTGCGATAATCTTATCACAAATTAATAAATACGTGGTAAAAATTATATACTATCAATCTGAAAGAACGTATTTCATGGTTCGTGTATTTACTTACCTTTTGACACAGATTTTCCGCGAAAAAAGTCTGCATAATTTTTTTGAAATCCACAATAATAGTTTGGCTCATAATATTAATTGAACACGTTTTTATTGTGTAAAAATAAACAATTCTCTAAAACGTGCATTGACTTTTATGCGAATCATATGTTCACTTGCATGGAAAAAACGACCTCGAGTTGCCGCCGCTTACCGACCGATGGCGTTGTCGTAGCTCTGCCATGACATCCAAAAGGCGTATATAAATACAATAGGTAACCATCGAAAGAGTAAGTACATCACATTGGCGGCGACGAAAATTGTAAATACTTTATTTTTAAGCTATTGTATAGCTTATGTAATAATAATATAACTTACGCTATATTGTTTACATTAATATAATGAATTAAGAAACTTTGGTTGTAAGAGATACTTAAAAAAATAGTGGTCCGAGTTCAAAATCGTTTTATGAAGCATCTCTCATTTGTATAAAATATTCTGCAAGCAATATTTTTTTATATAAAATACTGTTTTCGGACTCGAAAGTGTTTATTTTATGAATTTTCCCCAACTCACCCGCGAGTAATTAAAAAAATATTTAGTAATGTTTGATGTTTCGGACGAACATTATGTGATAAGAAATAATTTAAGCCATTGTATCAAGTACTAGTACTCCAGAATGTTGTGTTTGAAGTGTTTTATTCAGTTTCGGCCATGAAGGCTGTACGCGTACACGCATACTCACACGCGCACAACCTCACACATGCATGCATCCATATTGACACATGGTCGAATTTGCTGCCTAAGACCTTAAAACGTCGTATTAAAGAAATCACGATTTTCAAAAATCGTACTGAAAACGATAGCTTCCCTAATATTACAATAACTTTTAAGTCGATTACATACTTCAATCAGTAGTCGATCCGAAAAACTTGATTTTTCAAGTTATTTGTAAAAATTATAAACATATAGCAGAAAGTAAAAAATAGATACGCTATATATCAATACAAACTACAAAAGGAATTTAAAAAAATTAACTGTTTCATATAAAATTGTTTGAAAATATGTAGGCGTGTAAAATATTATACTTATTTGGCATAATTAAAAAACCATTTTCAATCACATTCAAATAATTCATTACAATAAAAATAATTAAAGGATTGGAGTGGGATAGTCAATACGGTTGCTGAGGCTCAACTGAAGTTTGAAAAATTAAATAAAGTAACGTTTATTTTTTATGCAAAGTATAATATCAATTTTATCTTTTTATTTGGAATTATAAGAATTATTCAGTGAAAAATTAAAATACGTTATTTTGTTGTCATTTTCCATTTTGCATTCAGCTACTCAAATTTCACCGACTGATGTCACTGTTGGACTTGCGAGTTCCACCTGTCTTACCGACATATTAATATTCGGGGTAATAATATTGGTAGTCATCTACATTTTCAGAAGGCAACTCCTCCAGCTCGAACATTTGACACATCGGTTATTAATCGTCTGAAGTTGCTCGCTAAACCGCTTGCGAGAAAGTTCATACTGTCGTGTCAACCCGATAAAAATTCACCCCTATCATTTTTTCATAACGAGCCAAAAGAATTAATAACTACAAAAACGATTTATAAATTTTAAAACAAAATATCTATAAAACATAAGTTGAGAGATACAATTATTTTAATATGCGCAGAAAGAAAAATTCCTTGTCGAGGGCAACTAATATTCACGTTTTAAATTTACTCTATACGGTTAAAAAAAAAATAACGAAATAAAATAATATGCACTTTTCATTTCATACCAAAGGAACAATGACCCTTGTTCGCAATTCGCACCTGATTTCTGTGTCTCTTGTTTTGACACTTATCATTCTGAGAATTTGACTGATTTTTATGTGAAAATAAGAAAAATATGAAGTTATTTGTGATATCGCTCTGCAGAATATGTAAATGACATCTTTCAATTTTTCGAATGACGTTATTACATTTATAATCTTCGAAATACAGTGGGTCAACGTCGACTGATGCGATTTTTAGTTTTATTTTGAAATTGTTAGAGGAAATTAATTCTTAAGATAAATTATTTTCTCTTATTTATTACTGTAACATATAAAAATTAGAATGATAACATTACATTTATCATTCTAATTTTTGCATAACATTATCGATATTTAGGGTATGTTTAACCGACTTCAAAAAACGAAGGAGGTTCTCAATTCGTCGTAATATTTATACGTTCACACATGACATTTTTTTATTATGAACCGTGTGATTCATTCCTTTTGGATTATGTTAGTGTAGTTCCATGGTGAATCCATTTTAATTTCTCTGGTACTGGACCTTAAACTTACCACTTTGAACTTAAATACACCAGGAAGCTCCCCAAAATCAAATAAAAAATCTATAACAATTGAGGTATTGTTAAGTTCTTGACGATCCCAAAACGAGATGGTTACCCGATTAAAGTCATAGATGAGTTGAACTGGACTGAACATGGAGTATGAAAGATACAACTGAACACTTTAACTATCATAAAAACACTACAAATGTGCCCATTGAATTGTAGTGGATCGTATCCTCGTAAGTTGTACACCAGAAGACAACGCAGTCACGAGGGTTTGCTGTTACAATGGAACTGTTCAACAGGAAATAGCATAAACTTGAAACTTTAAATACATACTGCTTTGACGATGGATCATGTCTTTATACATCAGAGAACAAGTGTTTCCATCTACGGTAGCACTCTTCAATGGTGAACAGTTATAAATTGAAACTTTGTATACGGGTTGCTCTGAGGATGGTCCATATCCTTGTAACCAGAAAACGATGCAGCCGTAACGGTTTCGTACGGTACGGTCGTACGGTGAAACTTTTTAACGGTAAATAGCATAGACTTGAAACTTTGCTTACGAGCTGTTCATCGTATCCTCATACACCAGAAGACGATGAATCGTATCCTCATATACCGGAGGAATGCAGTCGTGTTGATTTCCTCCTACGATGGAGCTCTTCAAGGTGGACAACCTTAGAATCGCAATGTTACAATAGTTCTGAGGATGAATTGTGTAATAGAAGACCATCAAGTAGCTGAAAAGGTCTTCATTTATGGTAAAACTCTTCAACGGTAACATTAAAATTATAAATAAATAGAGTAAATGCATATAGTGTCTTTCAGTATTATAAAAGATACGTACAATCACCTTATTTCCTATATATATGGAATAGAAAATTGGGAGAGAATATGGAGTAAAATGCTCCATATTCCGGGTCGATATGACGTCGACCCGGAAAATTATTTAAGATTTTTAAAGGGGGTTTTTATTTTTGATTATTGAAAAGATTTTTATTAAATGTTCTTGCAATCAATAGGTATCAAAAATATTAAATTAATATTATATTATTGATATACTGCTAAGATAACATGTGATTATATTATTATACGTAAGTTGAAATAATGAAAATTGGTAATTAAATTTTAAATTACTCATAGAAAATTACTTTTAAAACATAAAAATTATTATAATTTGATATGCGATAATTTTAAGTAGATATTAGACTGAAAATAAAATGACGTGCCTAAAAATTATAAGTAATTGAATAGTATAATCAAGTAGTTATTAAAAATGTAATTTACTTAATAGTATTGTCTCTTTCAGTTGTACGACCCTGAATAATTTAATATGGAAAAAAATATGCAATTGTAAAAACATCCATTCTAAACTGCTTGAATGTTCGCCATTAAATCTAGTATATGCTTTAAGAAATTAGAAATAAATCGGAGAAGAAAATTAATAATGAAGGTTTGGGTATAAATTATTTACTAACAACTAATTCATGACGCTGATAGTAACACAGTTAAGAGATTTCATACTTTTATTGCAAAATATATATTGCATTGAGACAATCACTTATAACCATATTATACCCATATTTACATTACTCTCTTTTTTAAATACAAATTATTAGAATGTAATAATAAAAAAATAATCAACTAGTATACTATTAATAAATTACAACGCATTAGGCCAACGATTCGTCAGCTATTATTGATAATCAATTTTTATTTTTAATAGAAAACATTTTTTTATTGATTATTGCCTATGAATTCGTAAAATTACGTTAAACGCACTTACAGCCAGCGGCGCTCAAACATCTCATTACAATATTTTTCTCAAGTAGTACGTCGTTTTAATAGCGGGAAAATAAAAACACCCGGGAGGTCGACTTTCTCTCTTGCAACATCTATCATATCTATGCAGTGTTAAATAATGAAGATAACTAATATGTGATATATATGTATTACTCAATTGTGATTTATTAATTCGAATGGGACTCATATTTAATTACCCTACAACAAGATTTAATGAATAGTCCTTTTTGAGAAAAAGAATTCGAGTTAAATCATTGTTTAAATTGCAAAATAAAATATTGCTTTAGACTGCGTTAATGAATTTGAGTTAATGCAACTTAAAATCAATACAATTTAAATAGTAATTTGAAGAAATTTTCAGATTGAAATAATTTAAAAGAGAAATCGTTTCAATTGCAACTAGAATTTTTAAAATTATAAACTCTTCTGAACATTTACAGTAGTCCCTAAATCAAAATGTATCAAAAAAATTGAGCACTGATATATATCATTTTAGGTGTAACTATAAATGCCGACACTGAGCAATGCTTCTGGCGACCTGCCGGGAGAAAGCGTACTACTCACAGCTCTGATGCTAATTTTATCACACTATTGCAATGATTGTTCAAAATTAACAAACGAGCATCTAAACAATGCATTCCTGTGTCGTCTGTACGTTGAATTTAACGTTCATTATTTTTTGTTGTAGAATCATGCACTTGTAGAAATAATACTAAAGAACAAATTTAGAATGTCGTATGTTGAAATAAAGAAAAACAATTCTAGAAAATGCTTTCAGTTCTTCAAAAGAATCAATCAAAACAAATTCCATTGAATAGAATGTATATCACCTAAGAACCATTTCGAGGCCACGGTAATGCGCCGCTACGAGCTCCGATTCCGTGGCGGTTCCGTATGTTTTAAAAACGATTCAAAGTATTGTTTTTCCATAATGACTTCGACTAGACATCATTTTAAACCTCAGATTTCAAAATCAGAGATATAGTTATATTAATGTAGTTTAGGAATGGACTTAGTAAACATTTTGTACTGCTGAAAACAAAAAAATGCTGTGAACACTAATTTTAGAAGATAAAGAAGTGGTGAGAAGAACAAACTTCATACTGTTTTTTTCACCTTTCAAAGTATTAGTTGAAAATGTTTTAAATACAAAAATCTAATTGTCTTAGAATCAATAGCAAATGCGTTGTTTTATAATACTGATCGTGCATATACACGTTGTTAGATTTGCAGCATTAGAGCATTGGTATTGATTGTCAAATAGATGCTATAGTGCTATTTTAGATTGTGATTAAAAAACTATACAAAAACTCCAGTTTTTTAAGAAATTTCGGTAACATTTCAAACACTTATATTTGTAAAAGGGCTATGAGTTCATACATTTACATTAAAGAGTGAAAAACGAAACGCACGTATTAGATATATAATACATTATCAGCAAGGAAACTTTTTTTTTGGATCCAAATTTGGGGTCTTCAAATAGTATTTAAACTCGGTGAGACGCCAAATGTTCCCCGAGCTAGAGGTGTTATGGCATGTAAAAGGCAATACAAGAAAATACAGATGAACCGAACTCTTTGACCGCTTCTAAACGTCGGTGGAGTCGGTCAGCTAAAAGTGTTACAATGAAATCAGCGGGCCTAGCGTGACGCCATAGAGAAGTGTATCTGTACATATAGAGCTATTATTTTCACGTCAACCTAATGAATGAAAGGGATATTCCTATGGAAATATTCTAGGGCGCTTTGCTAAGTCTGCTAGATAAGCTAAGATGGAGAAATTAATTTGACAAAAGCGGGACATAGAGCTGTCTCTGGCGCAAATTCAATTTATGTCGTGTAATTTCATTAATTTGTTTATTATATTACTTATGTAGTCGTTTTTTCAGCTATATCACTAATATTTTGTCTTTTTTGTTTCAGAACACTGTTGTAGTACCTTTTGTCTACCGTCCAGCAATCGAAATAAAAGGTTACACGATAAGGCGCTTTTTTATAGCATTCTTGCGAGCCACCAGAGGTTACAGTACGACGCAAGAAACTGCTATTATGAAATTAGTCACAAAAGCGTTGCAATGGCGTAAAATATGAACGCGGAGGAAAAGAAGGAAGGGCTGGGGAGCGTTGAACCTGCGCAGTACATCATTCGCAGGAACTTCGGAGCGACAGAGCTTCGTGCATTGTACTATTAACTATTGACTAACTGGCCATCAGGTCACCGCCGCCCATGAAAACTCATAATGCCAAAAGAATCAGCAGTGCATTGTCGGGCTCTTGGGTGGGAATATTTTCACAAATATGCTAGAGGCTGCTGTGATAAATCGAGATAGGTGTATAGTAGCCCATTTAATTGGAATTTATTTTAATTACAATTAAATGTACCGATATACCAGTTACTTTAGTCCTTCCCAGATTTTAAGTTTAAGGGTATGAAAATGCGCTATATAGTTAAAAATTTTGTTGAAGGCTTATAGTTCAAAATTACGTACGGTAACGTAGTAATTTATATACAGAGAGCATTATAGTGCATAATCACCGCCATATTCTGAGGTGGGTGAAAATGATAACTGCTCAGTAAAAATGCAAATTTACTCATTATCTTGGCATCAACTAACAAATTCTATCAAACCAGTTGTCTTAAAATTGTCTCGAAAATAGCAGGGTCGGGACAAAATAAACATACAAAGGTTTCTTCACAACCTCTTTTTTATTATGTAAGGGATGAAGAACGTAGTGAAATAAGTTCTAGCACAAATTCTTATGGTAGCAATTTTTGTACATTCACTGTAACTGACACTTTATTCGCTAAATATAACAATCCATTATTCTAAAACTAACCAAGAGAGGGTGCTCCTACACAATTTCAGAACACTTTTTCATTGTAATGCATCCTTTATTTACATTAATAATTATTTACCAGGTCGTCAATTCTAATGTTTCCGTTAAAGTGATTTCTTATACGCTTTAGCACGAAAATAGACACGCCCGGGGGACGTTGCGTACGCGCGCCCAGTGCCCGCACCTCCGTCGTGAGATGAACTTGTCTCGTTTATTTACACAAGTGGAGTTTTCGCCGGTTTTTGATTTACCTTATAGATCACGTTTGAGATTATTTTGACTCGTGTCGGTGACGTGACAAGGCCGCGTCGATGTTTGTCAAACATCTATGGTGTATTCTGCGATTGGAGACGTTCCAAGTGCTTAATGGACCGTATTAAGCGCAAGGGCGTATAGAACTTTTCTTAGTAATTTTGATTTTAAGTATTTTTAATTTCCTTCATTCAAACGATGGACAAAGTACAACGAATTGATGAATTAAGCTGAATGCTTAATATTTCGTACCCAAAAGGTGAGCAACTAGACATTACTTTTATATCATAAGTTCTTGTGTACTTAATTACATTTTTATTATTTCAATAGAGTTGCATTTTTTTATGTAAAAAAATCGATACTGTACATATGCAACAAAATAAATTGTAAGTCTTTACATTTTTACTATTTTACATACCCAGCTGTCAAATATTATACTTTTATTAAATTATAGATCAAAAATTATGCAAATAAATACCACTTAAAGCAGATTATTTTGTATCCAAGCAAGTAAAAATTACGCAAACTATACCCATGTAAATATAGTCCGTGCATTTTCGTCCTACTTTAATTCGTATTCATTTAAGATGTGTTTCTATATTCTTATTGTGTTAGTTTTTTGTGATCTCACTGCACACTCCCACAATCCTACATTAGATCGAGGATCCGGTCTTTAAGCCATCTACGATGACCTAACGCCAAAGACTCACCGATGCGATGACAATGTCCGGCTTCGAGCCTACTTAAATGCTCAGAGCGAGTTATGTACCTAACTTTAATTATGTTGGCAACTCGTTGGTCAATTGGCTCATGGCTAGGTATCTTCTGTTATAAAGCAAGGCGCTGGCGATTACCTTTCGGCTATTAGTTCGACTTCTTTACTTCTATAGTCACCTACTATATTAAGAACACCATCACCAACATTGAAAAACGTTTCAAAAATAAGTTCGCTTTGAAGTCTAAATTCTATGTGACCAAAGACGTTTTTTCAAATATTTACGAACACTAAAATTTTAAGACTATTTATGATGGTGCAAAAATAGAAAAGAAATACGAAATATAATCTGGTGGTCATGAAGTTCAATATCATAACGATTCTAAGCATTTTTAGTATCATATCTTTTATAGATTGACTCCTTGATCGTAAAAGGCTATTAGTACAAAAATGTATTAGACAAGGAAGAGTTCCTCTTTTTGAATAGATTATTCATATGTTTTATTCCAAAAATCTAGGGTAAATGGTATAAGCCTAAATAACTATGGAAATCACGTATGATCTTGAGTTTTAGGGAAACATATTTGTTTTATTTTTCAAAACTCTTCTACCTATTTTTAAAGTTACGAACGGTTTTATTCAATTTATTTAGGAACGTCGACGCCTTATAACTTCGTCCATATGGAGAATAACTTTACTTTGAAACTAAATTTACTTTCCACGACTACCCTTATTCCGACACTTACTTTTAAATTTACTGTACCCCCTGTGGTAAACTCTATAAAATTACTTTCTTAAAAACATTTCAAGTCAAAACTCGTTAAAATATTTCAAGCGGTTTATATTACACACAAAAAATGCCGTCACAAAGTTATTGCATGTCTTGAACCCTGATTATAATAAAGTTCACAGTTACTCGAAAATACATTTAAACTAAACACATATAAATTTCAATGAAATCGGCATAGAAACCTGTCATCTCTTTTCAGAGTTTCATAGCAATTCTCCGGAACATATGTTTTTTTTGCGCTCTGTCCTATCGATGTTCAACAACTGATGGGTAAATACGTGCACATGGCAACACTTACTTAGTTGGTTAGAAGTACATCAACCCAATTTCGCTTGTTTACAACAAAGAGAAGGTTGTTCACCTCTACGTTATTTTCAGCACTTCCTCGATGCTTCCGTATCTCTGTGACGGCTCAACAAAATTTATTTATTTATGAAATCGTTTCAAGAGATTTTACATTTAATTAACCCGAACGCGACAATTCTTTTTTGATACCTATATCTATTAATAACACAGACCAGCGATGAAAATAACTTTCTCAATAATTTTGCCAAATTCCTATGTTATTTGGTATGCTGATTCCAAAAATAATAATTAAAAAGTTGTGTCACCCGCTAATTTCAAGTTTTCGTTGGACCCGATATTCATAAATTGATATTTGATTTCAGATTCGAAGCGACGATGAATACATATGAAAAGGCGACTTGGATATCATGCAAAGAAGTCGTGACTAAATTTTTAAGCAATGTCCCTAAGCCAAGCCTCTAAATATGTACTTATCGTACCTAACTTGTCAGACAAGTCTAAAACTCTTGGTTGTCTGATGAGTCATAAAGTCCACTTCTTACACCACCATTTTAACTTTTTCCTAAAGATTTGGGTGATTTGAGTTAAGCGCAGAACAATTTTATCAGGACATAAAAGAGATGAAGCAGTGATACCAGATAATCTCAGTTTACAGAGAACATAAGACATTACATCGGAGAAAAAGCTATACAAGAGACTTTATAGAGAAAAGGGAAAAATAATACAAAAATGAGCACTTAAAATACTCTTATTTTAGTAATTTAATAATATTGTGAGTAAAAATTGTAATTATGTACACCATATATACACTGTAATAATAATATACACCAATTCGTAAATCAATCCAATCCAACAATAAACTTGAACAATTAGAACCGTGTACGCTAGACGAAATCATAAAAATTATAGATAGTCTGAACTGTGACACTAATACAGGAATAGATGGAATATCAACGAAGTATATAAAATGTATAAAAAATGTCATAATTGAAAATTTAATAAATAGTATTAATAATTGTTTGGAAAAGGGAATCTAAAACAGGGAATCTAAAACATCTAAAATTGCTAAAATTACACCTGTTTACAAAAGTGGATCTAAAACAGACCCCAATAATTATCACCATATTTCTGTTTTACCGACACTATCTAAAATATTTGAGAAAATATTGTATTGTCGACTATTTGACTATCTTACAGGCATAATTTTTTTGTTCGTGCGTCAGTACGGATTTTGATCTAAATCAAATACACCCTCAGCAACTACTGATCTTGTGACAAAAATAGAAGTTAGCATCGACAATAGGTAAATAGTCGTAGGCGTATTCATCGACCTAAAAGAGGCAATCGATATAATTTGTCATCACATACTACTGAATAAGTTAAAATTCATAGATATATAAAATAACCGTACAAAATTTTTAAACCATATCTTGTAAACAAATATTAAATCGTAAAAAGGGATTCTTATGAAAGTAAGCCAATTACAGTTGAGTATGGAGTACCGCAGGGATCAATTTTTGGACCATTGCTTTTTTTAATCTGCAAAATTGATATAAGTTATATAGGATTGACTGTTCGTATAACATTTTATGCAGATGACACCTGTCTTTTTTATTTTGGACACAAAATACTTAATATAATAAATGAAATATAAAAAAATATAAATTTACTAAATATATAGCTAAAACAGAACTTAATACCAACATATCAAAATCAAAATACATAATCTTCTCAACCAAAAATAAAAGAATTTCTGACCATCCAGCACTCACTATAAATAAAGATTTACAAAGCTCAAAAAGTAATAAATACTTAGGTCTAATATTGCATGAAAGATTGTCAAGGAAAGAACATATTGAATTTGTACAAATCAAAAATTTTCCATTAACCGGAGCATTACGGATATAGCGAAGTATTTTTCATCCAAAATTATATATAGAATCTATAATACACTAGTGAAACCGCTCTTGGAATATTTATTACAAGTATAGGTTTATTCTGAAAAGTCTTATATCACTTTGTTACAAAGATCACAAAATAATATGATAAAAATCGTAGATGTAAGATTTTTATCATCAGATATAGACTTTTCAGCATAAACCCATACTTGTATTAAATATTCCAAGAGCGGTTTCACTAGTGTGTTATAGATTGTATAGTAAATTCACTTTTACTATCTAACACCAACATGTAAATTGTACATTAAAACTCAATACTTTCATTTAAATCGACTGTTTTTTATTTTGAGCTGGAACGTCTAAAATAAAAGTCTTTGAGTTATGAGAGAACTACATTTTTAAACTCAAAGAGCTCAAAAACACGTCGATAAATATCATAGCAGGAAGCTTTAGGAGTGGCCTGCAGGGTCAACCGTTTTACAGATTTTTAAAAATATTTCTATTTCAATAACGTATCATGGTAGATATTAATAACTGAACCAGATAGAACAGTGTAAACAAGCTTGTTGGGATTTTCATACCAGAAGGTTTCATACTAGAAACAGACAAATTCAATTATTGAGCAATCATTTCTATATTTATTTCTCTGTTATAATATCTGAGTCGGTAATGATTCAGTTTTATTTTTATTGTCTGAATGACTTTATCCGCCGTCACACCAATCTCAAATTTCTAGACGGATTTATGAAGAATCTAATATGTCAATGAAATAATATATGTTTCAAGTAATCGATAGATGATATAAAAAAAATGTAAATATGATAAATAATTGCGACGGTAATTAAATAAACAAATAATGTTTGTTAGAAGTATTTTGGATCGAGTGTAGCATAAAATAAAAAACTTACGTAATAACATTGGTCTACAAAATTTAACTTTTCGTGTGCCTTTCAATTGAATACTATATTTTTATACTGCTTTGAGGTTACTGAATACGAAAACACGAATATTTTTTTAATTAGCTCTAATTTTGGAAATATACCTGATATACATTATTTGACTTTTAATAACATGTTAAAGTATAAACAATTTATATATAAAAAAAAAACTATATTTATTTATTATTATTTTTACTTTTTATATAAAATATTTAAACGTGTTTAATTAAGATTTTCTTTTCTTTTCGTTTGTCTTTTGTAGTCGCTGTTAGAGGTATCTGTTCTCAAATTCCAGCAGTAGTCCGCTAACTTTGACACATTCCCTCGGCCCTGGTATGTCTTTTCCATTGTCGAGATATCTTGGTGGATCGAGATATTCACCACGTTCGTCACTTACATCACCGCAGTTAGAAGGGAAATATCAAGATGAAAATGAAGAAAATGAATTTTTAGAGGCATATTGCAACACAACTGTTGATACTTTTGAAGGAGATTGTCACAAGTTCAACATAATTTTCATTTCTCTTATTGCTCATAAAACCATGAACGACTGTTCTAAAAGATTTCCATGCTTCTTTTTCAAAGTCCTGTAAAACTGAATCAAAGTTTGGTCCTTTAAAATCTCTCTTATTTCAGGTCCGATTAAGATTCTTTCTTTTATTTTGTCGTCGCTTATACGGTAAAATTTACTTTGCAGGTGTTTGAATGCTGGTCCATCCTTGTTGAGAGCCTTCACAAAGTTTTTCATTAGTCCCAATTTAACATGTGAAGGTTGTAGAAGATTTTTTTTTTGGGAATTTATTAGAGGAAGGTGTTTGACTTTTTTGTCTCCAGAGTTCAGGCTTACTCTAGGATTCCAATATTTTTTATATAATGTAAAGATCTAGCCCGACTATCTTACTCACACAAAAAATAACAGTACTTGTTATAGCCCATTTGTAAACTCAACACCATTACTGAGACTTTTAGATTACCACAAATCTGCCTTTCGTGCTCTGAGTATGATACAGCACCTAACATTAATTTCATATTTTCATATGTTTCTTTAGTATGCACAGCATAACATAACGGAATCGATGGTTGTGTGTTACCATTATGGAGAAGAACAGCTTTTAAACTCAATTTTAGGAGTCTATAAGCAGCCGCCATTCCTGTGGATGATATTCAATGTTAAAGCGTTCATCGAGCTATTTATCTTTTATCTTATCTTTTGGCCAGTTTAAATCTCCTATAAGGTCGCTGAGTTCATCTTGCGAAATTCTAAGAGTTTCGTCACAGACAATATTGTCACCCACAAACTGTGACAATTGTGAGGTTGTAGGCTCATTGTAGTCAACTTTTATTGAATTAATCTCTCCTTCAGAATCTTGCTGGTACTCTTCGGGATGTCGAGGACCAGGTAAATTGATTCCGTGTGGTACAGGTCGCGATACAGTGGCTACGTCAGGGTATACCACGCTTCGTTTCTTTTTTCTTGATATACCGCGCTGAATGGGTGGAGTCAAGCAAAAGTAACAGCCATTTGCATGATCGGTAGGTTCCCTCCACATCATTGGAACATCAAAACGTAATGAACGTTTCTTTTTGTTTAGCCACTTAATCAACTTTGTGGAGCAAGTTGTGCAACTAAAATGTCGTACCTACGATTTGTCTTGGTTTTTAATTTTAATTCCAAAATAATGTAAGTAGTAAGCAGTTTCTAAAGGTTGAGTTATTGAGGATCTTTGGTTAATATGAGTCACCTCGGCCTACATGTGTAGCAAAAATTGTCTGCACTATTAACACATTTACACGACATAATGAAAACTATAGATTATTCACTAAATATGTCAAAAAAAAAAAGGATAACAATTGCATATTTTTATTGTTGAACAAAACACAGTCAGCGTTAAACGCAAAAAACGAATATGAAATAATCAAATTTCCGAGGGTAATCACTAAATATTAATGTGATAAATCTATCGCCCTACCCGCCATTGTATTGTAATATACGACAGAAATGCCCACTAAGAGCTAACTAAGAATTTTAACTTGTATATTTGTTTATCTTCAGCGAGTAAAATACAACCAATATAGTACATTTTCGTGTAAAAGGCAAATTTGATGTAGACCAGTGAATTTACCGAACGTTTGTATCTTAAATGGGTTAAAAATTTAGAACAGGCTATTTTAAAATACTTTACGTTCTGAGAAAACTACGTAAGAAAGGTCTTAGTTTAACAATTTATTATCAAATTAATACATAAGAATAAACGAGAATAAAGAATACAATAAGAATAATGAGGATCACGAGGTCGATAAACGAGCAAAATTAATGCGTAGCATAAATTTTTTATCATTACTTTTAAGAAATAGTGTCAAGAAATATATGTCCCGTGGAAAAAAACTACTATGAAAAATTCTTGGTTATGGTGATAATGTCATCATTAATTAATTTATCTAATACTGTTGCAATAAAATAAAAGCATATAATTAAAAATATAGTTAAAAAAAGAACTAAAAAACACGCTTTTAAAGCACATCAAACTAAAAAGTGAAAAATAATTTCACTTTTTAGTTTAATGTGCTCTAAAAGCGTGTTTTTTAGTTTTTTTAAACTATAATTATTTTTCACTTTATAGTTCGATTGATTGTTAAAAAGTTGTAATTTTTAATAATACAACAATAGTTGAATTAATAATAACGCTTATTACTGTTACTAAATTTTATTACAAAGCAGTAATAAAATTTAGTAACAGTAATAAACCACTTGCTTTTACGCAGACGATACCTGACGAAATTATACGATCCTGGCGATCCTGATCGGGATAATGAGATAAACTTATCAAATTATTGTATTGTCACCGATTCTTGATAAGTGTGCAAAGTTTGAATTAAATCTGTCCGTTCAAAGTGGGACAAAATCAAGTCTAAAGGTGTCGGTTACAAACAAACAAGCTCACAAACCCACAAACATAAAAGTGAAGCTAATAAAAAGCATTGCAGCTCTATTCTTTTACATCGGGTAATTAAGCTATTTAGCTTAATTATTATTATTATAAATGTGTTTCATAGTTTTTTGTTTGCGTCGCTGTCACGCTTTGCCAGAATGTTAGGAACCGAGATCAAATTTCAATGTAAAAATGAATACAGGAGTGAAACTAGAATAGTATTGGTACAAAAGATTAGCGTTCACCTGTGGGAGCACCCGCGTGGGAGTAAAATGTCATCTCTTTCAGTTATGATCTGGATTCCGGCTCAATATTTCGATTCTAATCCTAGTTCTACTCTTCATTTCTATTTTAGTCTCGCCTTCGACTCCGATCTCGGTGCTAGTCTTGATTCTGGTCCCAGTTCTGTTCTCAATTTCGATCCGAGTCCCGCTCTCGATTCTGGTCCCGATTATGCTTTGAATTTCGATCCCTACCGACTTTCGATTCCGGTCGTCATTACGCTCTCAATCTAAAACATTCATGATTATAGGCAGTATTAGTCAGGAACTATATCGCTTTCTATATATGAAAGAATTTTTAGAATCGTTTAATTAGTTCTAAAAATTACTCTTTTATAGAAATAAACCAGTTTTACCTTTTTATCATATTAGTGTAAATGACAGAATTTATTCTGTATTCATTGGAAGAGCCACAGCCAAAAGCTAATGCTTTCATAAATGCTTTCAATATTTTTTAAGTCGAATACCAATTAAAATCACGAAACAGTACACTGACTCAAGGTTAAATACCTACTGACCGCTGTTAATCATAACAAGCTATTATTGTTGATCAGCTAACATCATACAGTGTTATTATCCATTTCCATTTTACTTTTAAGCTTACATGTTTTTCTCAAAAGAGTAAGCAGATATCACATACTACTCTGTACGATTTTACATGCCTTTAATGACAATGTTTTTTTTAGTACTCGGATAAAATATAAAGATCTAAGTACATACGTACGAACCGATTGGAATTTCTCTGTTAAGTAGATACTAGACATCGTGATGTTGCAACTCCGAAAGCGCAAGGTCGATCTCGATAAAAATGTAAGATGTCGTTGCCAACAAAAATAGTATAGAGGACGCTATTTCATAAATACTCGGGCAATTCGATTACGATGATAATTATGGTCTAAACAAATTTAAAATCTTATAAGTTTGCAGATCACAAACCGAATAGAGAAGCTATTTATTCCGTCTGGTAAACTATTCAATTCATCGTAAATACAGAAGAATTTCAAACATTATTCCCGATATCGTGTTGGCAAGGCATACGGTAGTATTATTGTGTCGGGATTGTGTATTAATAAATCCTGCCTGCGTTTTCAGACGGTACTAATTTAGTAATTTATTTACCTTACTTGAGGAAACATGTCTTTGTATACGGTTAATGTTGAATAAGTTTGGATAATGAATCATATATCTTTCAGATCGCTTCGTATGCTTACTTGAGCGTGACAAGTGTGTAAAGTAAAACAATGACCGTTGTGCTAACAAAGGTCACAAAAATCTTTTGCGTATAACATGACTCTGTATGACTTAGGCTCACGCGTATTTCCCCAGATGTGTATCAAATCAAAGTCAAATCATATTAAAAATATCTTTGTTTCGTAGATAATGGAATTACATTTGAAATACGTTATTAATGAATTCTTTTCGATAATAACCTTATAACCCATCCCAAAGGTTGATTCAGAGAGTGATGTGGACAGAGATCACATCTTGGTACGATTCTTGGCACATCTCTCTTCCTCAACTCAGAACAATAATTTCATATTAACTCATTGATTCAAAGGCGAAGGGCCTTTAAATACCCGGATCCAACATGCCACCGTTTTGATCAATATGAGATTTTCTACCTTAATCCTTACCAACCCTTCCATCAAATACATTTTCTTTGTAGATTTTTTAATGGTTTTCTTTCGATAATCCTTTGCAGATAGCCAAACCACCACAACAACAATAGACTTATCTATTCTACGCACTACATTATTTTTAAACCATGCTGTAAACTTAAACCATACATCTAAAATTACATTAAAGACTATCATGTCGAAAATGTTAAAAGGTTACCCGAGACCCTAATGCTAAGAGTGCTGAAATTAAATGAATAATGTTAAATAAATTAATTAATATTAAATTAAACACCGAAATTAAATTAAAACAGAGCATTATGAACACATTATATTGTGCGTGTATACGTAATTCTAGATGATAAGCACCTGAATAACCCAGATTTCTCCTATATTTTTCGAAGTTCCCGTGAAAATATAATAACTATTTATAGACAAAATTTTTATATTCACTTCCATCAATAAATATTTAGATATTTACGTAGTATAACACTATGTATTTGCTAAATTTATCTATGTATTTTATCAGTGCCATATATAGTTTATGTCATATAGAGCTATTGGTTTTTGAAAACGAATAGTATAGCAACAATGTAATTATCTCAATATTCTACCAAATGGCTCTAAATAGGATAAGGTTTAGATTATTGAATTCGTTTTTTCCAAGGAAGACACCTATGTAGACAAACTTAAAGAGCAAAACTTTATCAAAATACGTATTAAGATGGTAATCGTTACGGCATTTTCCGAAATTACCATGCATAAATTTATATATACACTAACATTTGCCCTCGGCTCCACTCGCGTAGACATAAATTGAATACCTTCATCTTGTATATCGCCCCATCATGGAATCGAAATTCCTATCGCTACGAGTATTCCGTTCACGATTCTGATTCCGGTCCCGCTTTCGATGTCAGTTTCTTTGATTCTCGATCCGGATCGCGGTCCTACTTTTGATCCCAACTCCCGGTCTTGATCTAGGAGTTTCCGATTTCATTTTCGATCCCGCTTCCGCTTTAAATTTGGATCTCAGCGCTGCTTTTTATTCCGATTCGATTCACGTTCTTGATTCTAATTTTGATTCTACACTCAATTGAGACCTTGGTCTTCTCGATTTTGATCCTGGTCTCAGCTTACAATTCCACTTCTCGTTCTGTGTATGCAATTCGATTCCGCTACCGGTTACATTTCTGATTTGGATAAAGAAGTAGCAAATGACAGTAGTACCAAAATAAAATTTTGTTCTATATTACTCGGGGATAGTGTAGCTTTCTATGAGTGAAAGAATTTTTAGAATGTTTATTGGCAGAAATATGAAAATGAAGCCAAGTTTTTTTTCGTAAGCTTCTCGTTCGCGCGTAAACTATACATATAGCTAGCTTTATAGTCACCGAATAGTGGTTTAAATGTACAAAGTACACATAGCGGTTATAATTTTCCATTAAACATTTCAACCCTTATTTGACTCTCAAAGAGCTACTTTTCCAAAAATGATACTTGACATTATTTTCCATTTATAATAGGCAGCTCTAAAATATAAGTTTTGTGGTCATTAGCTTCAGCAGTTTTGTTTATTTTTTTTTTTATTTGAACCCTTATTAACCACATTTAAGGTTATTTTCAAGAACGGTACATTTCTTTATTTTATTAGTAATAAGTAGCTAAAATATAAATTTTGACTTAAATAGCTCCAGCTGTTTCGATTTTCCATATTTTCATCCCGTATTTTACCCCCGTTTAATTTTAAATTAACCCTTTAGAGTTTTATTATAAATTAAAAAAACACAGTTCGAATGTCCTTATTTCTATAAGTAAGTAAAATGTTACGTTTGACATTTATAGCTTCAACGGTTTTGATTTTCCATACAACTATATTTCACCATTTTCATTGATTTTTAAAGTTCGATTTCTAAAAATCCTTTTTTAGTACTAGCCTACCGTATAACAAAAATCTCTCTACAAAATTTTAAGTCTCTAGACCCAATAGTTTGAGTCTGTGAGTTGATATTAAATCAGTAACTGTTTTATATATATAGATATACAAGAATTGTTTGTAATGATACAATATTTGGGATTATTAGTTTTGTTTAGGGTGTCTATGAGATAAATTAATTTTGCAAAGTATTATTAAATAATTTACAAAATTACAATTAAATTACAAAACGCGTGAGCAATTCGTTCTAATCCAAGTATTATTTAAACAATTAGAAAAACATTAATTTTTTTTTCTCGTCAGAATACCATGAAATTTTAATATATCCCGATAGGTTGCGGTCAGTTTAAAGAATTCGTTAAATACAATAATTGTCTGAGTACAGAAAGAGGTCAAATAAATAGCGCAGCCCTTGCCTACAGCTGCGCCGGCGCGCCGCTGACGCCGGCGGCGACGTCAGCGCCGTCTGCGAGCGGGGCAGACGCGGGGCCGTTGGCCGCGCGCCAGCTCCGTTCGTTAGGAGACATGAGTAACTGAGGACGGTTTTACAATCAGGCATACTGAGAAATCTCGTACCAGATTACATATATGTCTTAAACTCTCGGTTTGAGCATATTAATCAAAGAAAAAATATGTGATTCCGTCTGTTCAAATTGTGTTAATGCCACGTGTTGATTTTATTATATTGTTGCCTAACTAAATTGCAAGCCTAAACTCGTTCTCATCTTTGGACGTACATTAAAATTGTTTTATTTTACTTTCTAAAATAGCTAGTGGTTTTAAATTACTATTTTTTTTTATTGCTATTCCTACAATAACTTATGGTTTTAAATTACTATTTTTTTTATTGCTATTCCTACAATAACTTATTTCCTGCGTACGAAATATCCTTTTTCTTATTCTAAAACTTAATCTGTCTCTAAATAAAATTGAATTACAATCCATTCAGCAGGTGAGCCGTTATTGAAAGACATACATATAAACATATTTTCGCATACATGATTCGACAAGTTTCATTATGATTTATCAAGCTTCATTATGATTCTTTAAGTTATGAAATTTTTAACCCATCTTTGCACTAAAATACAGCTAATCAAATAAAAGCTTTTAACCAACTATTTGATCATCAAACATAGGATACATCCGGTTGACCTATTATCTCGAAATTCAGTCGATAGTAATGTATTACAATGTATCTAAAAGTGAAAATCCCAGAATGTCTCATTTATAATAGCATACAAAGATGTTGTATTTTTTTTATGACTATTTTTTTTTACTTAAAAAACATCCTCTCCTGTCACATATACGCGACAGCCCTTGTATAATAAGTATACAGACACAGAGAACGAACAACTCTGACAATAATGTGAGAGTTGTTCGTCCTCTTTCGTGCAGCCTTTCATTCCGGTTGCGCAGGTTTTATTTTTGGTTTTTCTTTTTATTCTTATTATTTCTCCACCGCTATTTTTTTGTATTCTATACTTGATCTGTTTATATCCATATTCTTATTTATCACATTTTTTTATTCTAATATATACCATATACCAATAATATGTTTTATATGTCTACTTTACATTTAGCATTTTTATGCAATATTTGTCTTATTTTTATTACATACACAATGCTTATATTTTTAATATATATATATATATATATATATATATATATATACATATATAGAACCTGCCAAACTTATAAAGCAGCACTGTTATTTGGATACTGAACAGTGAGTTTCTGTTGTCAATTTTGTCTAGAATTGTGTCGTTTTTTCCCAGTTCCCAGAGGGAGAAGTCTTAGAAAAAGTTCTACAGGAAACAAAACCCGCTGAGCGCCGTGATTCACACTTGACACGTTTTACACTTAAAATTAACTTTTTACTCGGATTCATGAAATAAATGCATTTTATTTTCATTACTGCTTTTGACATGACAAGTTAAGTGTTCTTTTCGTTTCTCCGTCCTGCGGTCGGCAAACGCAATGTTCGTGTTACGTCTGTATTTGTTTGTTTGTTTATATGTACAGATATATATATATATATATATAGAGCAAAGCCCTTTTCCGCCATACGGAACTGTGGTCTCCACCTACTCTTCTGGGAAATAGGCGGGAACTTACGAAATAATACCTATCATAAAAAAAATCTTTGTTTTAAACCGTTGTCATAGCACGATTTGATACTTTATTGAACGAGTTAAGGGTCTGTAAATTGAGAGACTAGATCGAAGATACTCATCATATCGTCTGCATATGTTTTCACGTGTTCCGCGTTCCGAGTGCTCCTTGCCAGTCACTGTTTCCTCTCTTCATCACACTTTCTTACTTTTACTTATATTTATTTTATGTTTTTCTCAGTCATGAAACGGATAAATCAATAATTTGAAATTAGGTACAGTAATGAGGAACGACCCAAGATCAGAAGTGATTAATCCCGTCTTAATTGAGGAAAGTGTTAAAAAAAATGTACCTTCGAGAAATTTAAAACATCGTTTCTTGCAAATAATCTTTTATTGAACTATCATTTTGTCAAAAGGACGTTCGGGCATATAAAGATAATTAATTTTCTTCATTTTCATCTCGCAACGAAATCTTGTTGTTAAACACGTTTACTGTCATAATGTGTCTAATTTAGTTTTTTGGAAACCTAATCATTCATAATAAACAGTTTCTTTGAAAAAAACCTTTTGTCATTTAAATCTAGACTATTAGACGCATTTTCGCAAAACTAAAATTGATGAGGGACTGGCATTAACAATCTGTTGACATTGACACTTCCTACAACTGGCTAATTTTTTTTAGTATTTAAGGAGTATGATCTATCAACTATAGCACAGACCTATAACGTTACACTACAAGAATTTTTAAAAAACATATGTTTGTAAGTAATTCTTTAATAAGTCAGTTTTTAGTAGATTTCATAAAAATCTAGCTATTGTATTTGTCCTCATACGCAATTTTGGAAAAATTTTGCTGTTTTCCGACTTAACTCGACGAGATGAGTCAGGAAATATATATGGTTGAAAAGTTTATATATATATATATATATATATATATATATATATATATAACGCAGGGCTTGCCAGCACTATAGCGTCTACAATTCTTTAGAGATCTTAATGAAACTCAACATACACGTTCTATGGACGGTTACAAAAATCAAGTTCAAATTTGAGCAAAAGCGGTCAACTAGTTTATAAATTGTAGCATCTTAAAAATTTTGGTAATCCGTACATTACATATTGCATATGAATAACATATGAAAATAAAATGAAATCTACTACCATTTCAGCTGCCGAATGGCCGTTTTTTTAATTGCCTTTATTTGCTGATAAATACGACATAATAAATACGACCGGTTTCGTTTGGAAAATTTGCCACAAATAAATTTTAAATATTCAGTACATTTCGTAAATGATAACTTGGTTCTCATGTTCCCTGTGTGCTTTTAGATTTTCGTAGTTAAACTTTCCTAACTTTGATTTAATTTGCTTTTGTTTTTATTTTTTTTTTTTAATTTTCTCTCTATGTTAATGTTTAACAAAAGAATATGCTACTACAATGAAAATTCCGTGAGACGTGATAAGATCGGTCGCCTGCCACCGATTCAAAAATTTTACCTTCATAAAAGAAATTCATTTCTTACACGAGACCCGATACTGTGAAATTGCCCACTCTCATTACACTATATATTTTCTTAATCCTTTCTGGACGCCATGACCCTCGTATTGATTCGTATTCGACACCTAGAACACTAAAAGGAAAGAAGCGACATATGTTAAAAACATGGGCCGGATCTAGCACGAAAAGACAAAGGCTTTTAAAGTGGTTTTTAATTATGACAATTCACTATGATATTCGGTATAAATAATTATGTTGACGTATATTGTTATGAATGTTTTTTAATAAAAATTGAGAAAACAAAACCCAAGATGTAAAGGATTTGCTCTTGAATCTTTCCAAATTATCATGAAAAGGCAAGAGAATAGAAAAATGCATGTCAAAATCATTGATTTAGCTTTATATACGCGGCGGACGACTCAAATTGAAAGCTTACCGCGAGCTTTCTTAGCCCGTAATCACATCTCTCGCGACGGGCTTTTAATTTTAAAATTATTCATACGTCACGCACTTTGAATTTATTTCACTTTATTATTATACGTTGCATGGGACAATTTTTTCTTATTTATTTCATGGTAATAATAACGTTTTTAGGAAAGGTTTTTTTATATATAATTAGTTTTCCGTCCGTGGGTTCGTTCGCGTGGACTTAAGTTATGCTTCAATTCTGGTCCCGGCAATATTTCTGACTTCGACCCCGGTCTCTGTCTTGATTCTAAACCCGTTCGCTGTCTCGGTTTCGATATCAGTTTTTTTCTCAAATTCGGTCCCGTCCTGGCTCTCGATTCTGTTCTCCGTCCAACTTTCAATTTGGATAACACTATAAATCATTATCAATCGTATACCACTCAGGGATCGTGTACTAATTAGGGAAAGAATTTTAAGCGATGGGGCAGTGATTTTACGACATTTTAACTATGGATAAGTGAAGAATATTGTGTCGATGGAAACGGATTTAATAAAATATATTTTAAGTAATACCTAAATACTTTCATTATGAACCCTACGACGTGACATACTATTTAGAAAGCATTACAAACACAGAGTATACGTTATTTTCAGGGAAATGCATATGTCTAGTCCAAGATGAACAGCGGCACCCGCAGAGCCCTCACCGGCTCCATTCACAAGATTCGCGAGTTCGAATTAGAAAAGGTAAAATATTTGTGAGCATTTTCAACGGTCTATAGACTTGTACGATATAAAATTTAAGTCATATCACTACGATGACAATCCTCTTACATATATAGCCTTAAAAGAGAGGAAATGCCAAAAACTCGTATCGATTAAAATCAAACCCTTCCTTTGTTCTACGATTCCTGAGTCAATCGACCGTTCGCTGTTATCGGAATTCCAGGTATGCCTGGTCGAAGAGTTCGACATACTGCAGATAGTCGGCGAGGGATGGTTCGGCAAAATATTACTGGTGGAGCACCGCGCCTCCGACACGGAGATCGTGCTGAAGGCGCTGCCCAAGCCGTACGTGTCCGTGCGCGACTTCTACCGCGAGTTCCACTACGGGCTACACCTCAGCGCGCACAAAAATATCGTGACGACGTTCGACGTGGCCTTCGAGACGGCCGGCTTCTATGTGTTCTGTCAGGAATACGCGCCGTTAGGTATGATTTGTATTTATCTTCGTGTTGTCGTTTTGTTCTTTTCGCTGCCGGCACGATGATTCCGTTTGTCACATCGCCAATAAGATCTTATTGAACAGAAGAACTTTCCAGAAGTTGTGAAGGAATTCAAATTAATCTAAACGTGACTGTACATTGTACAAGTGTATATTGTTTTAATAAAATCATCAGAATTGACGTATTCGCCAAATGTTTATATTTTTATTAGACTAACCGTAATTGACAATTCTAACATTCACTAAAACATTAAACGTACCTTTTTTAAAATATCTAATCTATCTGATACCATTATGCATTTCTATATTTATTTTATGTTTATACTAAAATTAACAATTATAGACATTTTTAAAAGACCGAGTTATCTCTTAAAAAAAAACTTAATCAGGAGTACGAATCAAACTTGAAGATCGAGTGTTGTGTACTATATTTTTTGAATATATTTTACACATTTTAATACGACACATGTTTATGGAAATTGCTATTAGATAACATGCCTGTATAACTAAATAGAGACAAATAAGAGTTAGTTTTGTATTGTTCGATTACAATATGGTTAATCTTATATTTTACGATACTATAGACTTAATGACGTGTTTATAATTTAAAACTAAAATCTTAATAAGAATCAAAATTTTGGTTTTAAAAATTGTTTTTATGTATTTTATTTGTAGGGTTCATACTATGATTAAATTTAAGTCTTTTGGGACTTATCTGACCTTTTTTAAATAAGGTGATGGGAAAGTTTATCATAGCAAATATTTATTTCACCTTAACTAGTATATAAATAAATTAATTTATACAGAGTGGGCTAAATTTATTTTTGTAAAAATAAAGATAAAAAAATCACGGCAGTCGTGAGGGGTCCCCATCACTCGGTACCGTTCTGCGCTTAATCATCATTTCATGCTCAGTTCACTACGCAGTACCGTTTAATGTGTGATAGAGTTGAACCAGTTACGTAACCAAGATTGAGACTGGGATGAGAACTAACAGCGGCATGCATATTAAAAAAGTTACAATGAATTCAGCTTCGTAACTAAGAAAAAATCTAAAATCGGACCCCAGAGAGGAACTAACTTCGGCATCGAATTCAGAACTGGGATTAAAGCCTAAGTTGCGACCAGGATTGAAATTGAGAACAAAACTGAGATCTCAATCAGAACTGAGAATGAGATCGCATCATAATTGAGAATTCGGAAGTAGTAAATGTGTAGATACAAAAATTAAGAAATTTGTTCATTCATTCCGGCGAGACCATAGACATTGACATAATTATTTTGTGTATTTGTTAAAAAACAGACTGTCATTTGGCATGCGACATTATTCAGGCACCTGTGCGAGATAGGTCACAAAAAATTACACCCTAAGCAAATATAATTTATGACTAGGAACTAATAACAGTTAGTTACTTAATAATATCATAATGTACTGAGAACACCGAGTAACAGATTTAAACATACCATTCATTCGATATCATACTTGACATTTGACATGTTTTCAGTCATCTGCGTCTATCAAAGAAGTCACCACAGCGAATGCGATGATTCTCAGAAGGGATCGTCCGTCGTCGCCCCGGCGAACTGGGACTCCCCGAGTTGGCACGGCGCCCGCGCCGCCCGTTCGATGTACACTGAACCCCGCGCCTCGTTTCGTCTAGTGTTTGCGTTGGCAACCGGCACGATCATTAGATTTTATTTGTACAAAAACCGCAGCCGATTGCTTACATATTGTATCAAACTAAACACTAAACGTAAAACGATTTCGCCCATCTAACATCATGCGAATAAACTAATTTATGCTAGTGCGAAAATTACGTGGTAAAACATCGATATCGATTCTTTTAAACTTGTTTAATACTAACTTTTGCTCATGGCTCCGTCCGCGTAGACCCTAGATGAGTTCCTCCATAGTATATCACCTCGTCACAGAATTAAGACATCGATCGCTGTCCCTATATCGATTCTGATTCCGATCCTGCTCTCGATGTCAGTTTTTTGAATTTCGTCCCCGATAGCGGTTTTGCTTCCATCCCAACTCCGGTCTTTATCGAAGGAGATTCTGATTCCGTTCTTGAACCCGGTCCCGCTTTAAGCTTCTCATTCCAATTTCAGTTACACTTGTTTCCAATTTTGACGCTAAGCTCGATTCAGACCTTGGTCCCAATTCTCGATTTCAACCCCGGTCTCGACTTTCAATTCTATTTCTCGACCTATGTACAATTTCGATTCTGTTACCGTTCATGGTTATGATTTGAACGAAGTAGTAGCAAATGCTAGTAGTATCGCTATAAAATTTAGACTATATTCCTAGGAAATAGTGTATTTTTCAATGAATTGTTAAATTCTATAGGAGCAGAAATATGAAGGTGAAGCGAAGTGTTTTTTTTTCAAAGCTTCTCGTTCGCACGGACCATATACAGCTAATTTCATATTTATAGTAACCGAAAAATGGTTAAATCAAGCAAAAAAATATACACACAATGGTTTCTATTTTCCATAAAACATTTCATGCTTTACTCCTTATTCCTCTTAGTAGTACTTTCCCAAAAATTATTTATGGCGTTATTTTTCATTTGTAATAAGCAGCTAAAATGTAAGTTTTGTTGTTAATAACCTCAGCGGTATCGTTCTTTATGTAAGGGGTCATTCATTAATTCCGTAAGGACAATTTTGACCATTTTCGACCCACCCTCTCCCCCATGTAAGAGCACATAAGATTTCTCCGACTCCCCTTCCCCCTTTTACGTAAGATTTTATTTGGTTTTAGAAAAGGATCAATTACATTAAAACTCATGATTTGACGTAAATCAAGATTTTTATTTTTAAAAACATAATTTTGGTTATACCATTATATTATTATTAGATTTAGAGAACGATTATATAATTATCAAATAATAAGAAGTAAGAAAAGGAATTAGTCAAACAAAAAATAAGGAACTATTAGGATTGAAATAATCAATCAAACTCAAAGAAAGTTTATAATTTAAACAGTTACAAACGTTAAAAAATAGTGAGGCTGAAGGCGCCATTATCGGAAAAACATTAAAATTCCGCGAGATTTTCATACATGGGAAATTATAGTAGTTTGAGGAAAATTATATGAGATTGTGAGTCATTGCTATTATTGTGTGATAATACTTTTATTTTCAATTAAAGTCAGATTATTATACGAATAGAACGTAGTATAAATTTAATTTGTAAAAACTTCAAAATGTGTAAAAAAACTACACTCATTATACTTTTGAAAACTAAATAAGTAATAAGATTTCAAAAATAAAAAGATATATTCATAAAATTGTAAGTACATTAAAAAGGAAAGAATAGATTGTTTTCCCCAGAGCTTAGTTCTCAAATATTCATCACTCTATGTAAAAAATCGCATTTTTCGACTTATAAAATATTACGTAAGAATGGCCTATGACCCCGCCCCCAAACCCCCTTAAAGGTATATAAAGATTTTGAGAACCACCCCATCTTCACCCTCAGAACCAGTTCGTAATTAATGAACGGCCCCTAAAAACTTCAACCCATATTTCACCTCTTTTAGGGTTACTTCTAAGATGCATCGTGCATGTCATTATTTCTTATTAGTAATCATTAGGTAGAATATAATTTTGACATTCATAAATTCAGCGGTTTCGATTTTCCGTATAATATTTTGTCCCCTTTAAGATTAATAAAAAAAAATAATGTGTGTATTTTTTTTCATTTCTACAAGTAGCTAAAATGTTAAGACATTTATAGCTTGAACGATTTCAATTTTCCATAAAATTAGTATTTCACCATTTTCACGCCTTTAGGGGTTGAATTTCTTAGTGCACACCTACTTTATAACAGAAATTTCTCTTGAAAATTTCAAGTCTCTAGAACCAGTAATTTAGTATGTGCGTTCATATATCAGACAGTTTACTCTTTGATGTATATAAATAATGTATGTGTATGAACAACTACTACATACATGGTACAAAAAAAAAACACAGATCATTCAATAAAATTCAAACTAGACGTAATAATGAAGCTTACTTTTTAAATAAGCGTAAAGGATTTCTTATTTCATATTTTGGTTTTTCCACAAAAAAAAAATTCGTTCTTATTTGCTATCCACTTCTGAACACAGGCTTCTCCAATAAATTTTTACGATGTGCGATCTTGAATAACCTAAAACAAATGGTAGCCCGCGACTGGCGCTTGCCTATTGCCACTTAAACTCGGTGATTCTGAAAGTTACGAGTACGTCAGTTACTCTGATTTTATTACGGTTTTCTTTTGCTTTCGGACTTCATCTCGCACCGAAATATTTCTTTCCATAGTTTATAGCATAATTCTTTCCCTCGTACTTTGAGTGATTTCAGTTTTTTGTATGTAACTAATATGAAGATTAAAAAACCTGGTATAATATGCACTGTTGAAAGACTTTTGTTTTTAGGCACTGAAGTATATCGGACTTGAAGATTTTCAAGTAACTTTTTTATCGAATTTGGCTCTATCTAATCAGATAATTTATCCCAAGTAGACCTATTCTTCAACATCCTCAATCGGAAAGTAATTAACAATAACTGGAATGAGTACAACATGGGCATGCATTATAATGATATCATAACATTAAAAAATAAACTGTTCATTATATTGGGTATGCTACATTAAAAGTAAATCTCATTGAAACGTTTGTGTATATTTTGTATATACGCATTTTTTGTTTATATGTTGTATAATATGTACATTTTGTATTTGATAAATAACCCGTGGAATCGTCCAATTTTTTTCATCTAAGATATATTAATTACTGTAGAAGTTTGTATTTGTTAGAAACTATAATTTCCCTTAATCTTTGCAGGTGACCTCACCTCAAACATGCTGGACACGGGCATAGGAGAGATACACACGAAAAGAGTAGCAAAGCAACTAGCTTCAGCATTAGAGCACATCCATCAACGCGAGCTCGTGCACAGGGACGTGAAACTGGACAACATACTCATTTTCAAATCGGACTTCTCCAGAATAAAGCTATGCGATTTTGGCGAGACGAGGAAAGTGAACTCAATAGTCCGGAGAAGAAATGAATGGCTGCCTTATTCGCCACCCGAAGTACTAAAGTTACCCATGGATACGAGCTATAAGTGAGTTTTAATTAATCTTCGTATGTTATTATTTTGTTATTGTATTTAGTAGAAGTAAGACTAGACTAATTTAAATATTACAACCTTCACAATACACCACAATTGGACTGGAGAGTCCTGTAGTAGGCAATAGCTCCACTGCTGATCAAGTACCTGTTGATAACTATACGTGTTGCAAATTCTTGTAAGACTTCGTCTATATACTATAATAGTCTCGCCAGCTTCACTGGGCGTAAATTTAAAATTTCGTTCAAATGAACAAATGTTCAGTTGAAATTTTGTACTGGATTTTTAGTTAACTTTCCGTTCAACTAGAGATATGGAACTCTAAATTAGCTAAGAAATTGATGATAATGCAGAATAATGTGGAAGAAGAAGATGAAGTTCTTTTCCTTTTACGACAAAAAGGAGGCAAAAATGCACAACGCACGCCTTCACGCCTGTGCTTGTTGAACATCCATTTAAAGAAATGAATGTTATGTAGTATGTCTAATGAAATGTGCTGTTAGCCTGAGGGCCGTTACAGTTTCACCGAACACGGCCGAACAACACACGGAGATTCTGACGGCGTATGACTTGCCCTACTGGCTAATCCTTAAGGGAATCACCAACACGAATTGGGGTCATTTGTATATTTGCACATAAGCGTCCCAGTAAATTATAGAGGATGACATGTTTAGGCTTAAAATACTATGTGGGTTATTCTTACTGTTTAAGTATTAAATTCGTTAACTTCAATAAGTCTATCAACAGCCTATCAGCCTATGAAGGCGACAGGCAAATCTATTAATACATTCCGTGGGCTACCGATGATATGATATAGTGTCGGCGTCTCGTAAAAGTCTGATGAATAAAGAAGTACGTAAAAATGGAATTCTGCAGCAGCGAAGAAGCACTCGGATGCGTCCCTTATCTATTTTGAGATCGTAAAGAATTAGTTCCCTATAAAGTGAAGAAACAGAAAAGAAGATTGCTGTAATTTTTAGCATAGATCAGATTTGGATGACAATACAAGAAAAAGACAAATAAGAAAATTGTGTTAACTACGATTTAATTTTTTACCCGAGACAGTTTAAAATAATAATAGAAATAACATTCAGTATGTAAATGAACAGCGCCGCGTCACTTGTCTCCCCAATATGATATAATAATGTTTCAGTAAATAAACCAGACTATCTTTTTTTAAGGTAGACTGGTTCATGATTGCGCGCGCGCTTTGGCAACAATGAGTAACTAAATTTTATGTGCGTCGATGATCTTTGATGTCAAATCACAACGAAAATGCAATATGGATACAAGATTTACGTTATTTACTATCGTATCCACACCGAGCATACACTAACACCATATACAAATACTCACTGGCACATAATAAACTCATTATTCACATTGCGCCGCGAGATTTTTCGTAAACATAAGGCGGGTATGCTTTCGAGTCGCGTTGAGTTTAGACTGGAGGAAGGCAGGAGAGTCAGAAGGAAGTTAGCTGCAACGCCGCACAAATTGGAAAGAATTGTATCGGTCAGTTTTCATTGAAAATGTAGCTCGATGTTGTTCATTTGTGCACTGCGTATATAATTGTGAATATATTATATATATTTTTAACCTCTTACAAACTGTTTACAGATTGTCCCGAAAAATTGGCATTGTAAATTTTAATCTACTATTATTATTAATAGTTCAACCAACAATTTAATTGCACCGTAAATAATGTGAACTGATAAATAAGTTCCCTCGTTGAAGCTACTCTTTACACTTCTAGTTGTATATTAAAGGCGCTCCATGTTTTTTTAATGATTTTTATGAAACTCATTCGATATTTGCTATATATAGATATTTGTTATATATAGACTTAATATGTTATTTTTTTATGCTATATTTTATAAATATTCCGCCACGGACCTGTTGTGTATTTTTTGATTTCTCGCTAAACATATGCAGGGCACTTGGCATACATTATTCACACTGCTCAAGGAAAAATTAAGTATTACCAATTCAACTCTATTTAAAAGTGAGGGTTACGCTAATCTTCGTAAAACCTAAATTATTTTTTGTCTAAAAAATTAAAAATAAGAATAAGTAAGCAATCATATAAGTTGATCACGTCGTATTCTTCAATTTATGTTGGGTGAAAACTAAATATACTCATCCTAATAAAGGCTTCTTCAAAGTTCTAATCTAAAGAATCCTATAATAGGGGATGGAAGTTTTTATGAAAATTCATCATTTTACTCCTCGAATGTCCGCGTTCCATCGATGGAAGAAACGTATAGCGCGGAATGAACCAGAACACTTGGCCTTTTAAACCAGGTATGGGCAACCTTTGACATATTGTGGGCCAAACTTTAGTGTGCAAATACATTCGCGGGCCGCATTCAAAACGTTCATCTTAAAGTAGTGCATTTTAAACTAGTGTTCATAATTTTTGGCGATATATATCAGAAATTTTTCAAAATGTCTCGCGGGCCGGATCAAATTTTACAGGGGGCTGATGGTTGCCCACATATGTTTTAAACTAATAACATAAACATCGATATTTCAACTTTTGTTTACAAATCGAAAAGATTATGTGTGGAGCTTAAGTCAAATGTGCCTTTTAATAATAAGTGACGTATTATATGTGAATATTGTTCACAGAGCTGTGATCGTGCACGATATTTGGCAATTCGGCATCGTTATTTTTATATGCCTGACCGGCTGCTTGCCTTGGCAGAAAGCCGCCTTCGACGACCCGCGGTACACGAGGTGCGTACACACATGCCATTTGAATTCCAAGACGTGCTCAGCAACAGAGGAACTATGTACTAATTAGCAACTCCGTTTTGTAGCTATTACAACTGGTACAACAGCGCGAACCCTTTAAAGAAGCAACCGAAACTATGGAAGATGGTATCTTCGAAAGCGCAGAGGATGTTCAAAAAATTCGTGGAGCCTCGAGAGGACAGGAGAGCGGGCAATCTCCAGGATTTGTATCGGTACATGGATGATCGCTGGTTAGCCAAAGGCTATACGGATAGAATTGGTTAGTCTTTACTTTTATGTTTCTGATCAAATCGTTCAAAGTGTTCCTAAATATTTCAAGTAATGGCGCAAGAAGACATTGGTTGTAAATAATTCAATATATACTTGTAAATAATATATACTTCACTGGAGGAAACTCATCTCTTCTAATAAGAGAGTAATAAATTATAAACTGTATAATCTGGCCGAATGCACGTGGGAAGTTTTATATGTCCTTCCTTTCCTTTCCCGTTATTCGATTAGAAAAACGTACATAGGTGGCTGGCTTGAGTTCGAAATCGTAGTTACTATATCGCTTGCTCGCGTGATAACATCTATACTATCAGTACTTTTTTTACTCTATTAGTGTTAGTGTTAAATTTTTGATAATAACTACTTTCGTCTCTGTCTTTGTTTACCTAAACCCTTGATCTAAACTTGACTTAACCTTCTAGTCTTGACATTACTAAATCGCTTATAATAATTATTATTTTCATTTTATTCTTGTTTATGTTAAAAAAAGAACATATACATGTGTAAGGGACAATGCGAGAAACCCTAGTCTCTGTAAGAATTCTTATAACAATTTTTAAATTTGTCTGATTTCAGCTGGAGGCGATATCGACGAACTTTGTCCTTCCATGTATAGTTACCACAGTGATCCTAATGAAAAGAACATTCTATTAAAACATTTCCTTCACAATGGTGTCGAAGTTACCGTCAACAGACAGGAAAAGAAACAGAGAATCAAGGAGTGGATACAGAATAGCGTCATTGAAGAAGGAGATGAAGAGGTGAAAAATGACAAATGGTTTAGTTGTTTATTTAGCACTGTCACTAGTTTCATAGTACGCTTGCAGTCATAGTATTTATTCGGACTATTGTATGTATATGTTTAAATAACAATAAATAAAAATATCGTAATAATTTAATACCAATAAATATTATTCCAATTAAATTTAAATTATGTTAGCTTAAACAATAATTATAATAAATACGTATACGAAAATGAACTCATATAAAAACTAATTGACTTTAGAGCAAAAAGTAATTTTTAATTTACCTTTGTACAGGAAGACTATGAGCCTAGTGTGTACGATGATAGCGATGGAGAATTGGAAGACACGTCTAGGGGATATCCCTTGGATGACTCTCATCGAGTGACGCTCAGGTACGACACGGACAAACACATCAATCCGAGGACGGGCGAAGTCATCGAGGGAGTACAACAAGCGAAGACAAACAATCAGCTTTCTTACGACGTTCAAAACTTAGAGCCCGTAGCGCCCGCCGACGTCGTCCGAAACTACGGAGTCAAAGAGAACGGCTCGCACAGCTCTACCAGAGATAGCGCTTACGGGTCCATGGAGGTCAAAGTTAACAACTCCAAAGCGAGCTCTCAACGCAGCGACAGAAAGATCAGCAAAATGGAAACGTTGAGTAACTCCCCCAGCAGGTCTTTGAGTGGTTCGTCCATTCAGAAGAACAGATCGCCTCTCTCTAACCACGCGCAAAGGATCCAGAGAAGCGAAGAAGTTTACTCCGAAGAACTGAACAGCTCCCGGTCACAGAGCAGTTCAGCGACATTACAGTCTTCCGGTAACGCTAAAGAGAGAGGCACAACTCCAATTTTGACTCAGAGCGGCTTCAGTCCGGGAGCAAAGAATGCATATGTCGCCATGAAAGACACTATATACGACATGTCTAATTCACGCGCTGACGTGAACAACTTGGAACAACAAGAGAATATACCGGTCAGCCCGCATAGTTCTATGATGAACATTGTTCAGGGTCAAATGAAAATCAACCCTCATGGAAAAACAAATCAGAACGTCGTCAATGTATCCGTGACTCCAATTAAGGACAGTAATCGACGTAAATCTTGAATGCTCAAAATTATATCACAGAAAGATAAATAAAAAATTAACATTAGATAGGGAAATTTCAAAATATTTGCGTTGTGATCTAAATTACTTTTTCTACGCAAATTATTATTTATTATGATCGATATTATTTTTTATTGTTGTATCTTAATTATTATTATAGCTGTTGTTAAATGGCGATGTATAATTTTGAATAATTGAATAGAGTATAAAAGAAGATTGTAAATAATAGATAATTATAGAGTTTTATGTGATTAAGACCACGCCTCTTTTTTCATCCTCTCAGTGTTTATTTCAAAATCTTACTAAGAATTCAAACTTATCAACATCTCAGATGTAGAACGATTGATCTGCTACATAAATACATTTGTCCTTTTATTATTGAATAACGACATTACATTTTAATTTTATACATTAGGTGTAATCATCTCTTTGCTGTCGAACAATGCAAGAGATTGTAAATAACGTAATATATGTAAAAGATAATCGAATGTAATGAAAAGAATTATCGAGGTATAAACATTTTAAGCGTCATACAACAGTTCCTTTGAAAAAGCTTGAAAGATTATTTAATATGCAGTAAGTAAATTTCTGCGAACAGTACAAGTTCCCGTTTTTATTTTCAGTTGTGAATTGATTTTAAATCCATTCCCGAACACACACGATTTCGACTACAAACCAGATGTAAATTGAAAAAAAAAGTTATAATATATTACTTCAAGGTCGTGTTCAGTCATTGAGAACTAAACTACTATACTTTAAAGATGAGCGCTGTTTTATTTCTTAAAACTCCCTTCAAAGTTATTAGCAGTCTTCACGTGATGCGTGTACCACAAATAACCAGACAATTATAAAAATAATCGTAATGCGATATTTTAATTATAATACATACTTTTTACTTATTTTTTTTATAGTATGCATAATAATAAAATACATAAAAACACAATATAATACTCATTTACTATAATTGCTACTTATTCGTAACCACTACAAGCCCTTAAAAAGCCTTTTAATGCAGTGAAGTTTAATGAAGTGATGGATGTCTATTTGGTTTGTCGAAGTACTGCAAAGAAGCTGTACGATGATTTTAATACCTGGAATAAATAAAAAAAAAGACAGTTATTTTCTTGTCAATAATTATTTTTTTATTCGTTGTTGGATATGAGCTTATTTTATTGTTTTATGGGCATTATTAATAAGCAATAGGTAAATAATCAGAATTACTTTCAATATTTTTATAGCTAATTAAAATATGTACTTAATCCTATGTTGTTTACTGTAAAATTAAACTGTGTATATTAATTTTTTTTTTTTTTGGATGTATTTGGTAACTTGCTGTACTTGCACTGAAGGAAGAGCGAGTTTGTTTGATTAACCTACATAATTCCAGATAGACATAGTCTATGACTAGAATCGAGATAGGGATAGAAATAACGATTCTGATCGAGAGTAAGCATAATTTAAATAAATACACATGTAGCATATATCATAATTTACTTGTCCACGGGAACATTACTTTGAGTGACCGTAAGTTGGTCCTTCTTTCGTTGTCTTGTTTATTTGCTAAGTATTTTAATTTCATTGGATTTGATTTTGAATAGGGGTATCCAACTAACAGTGATAAAAGTCCCCAAAGAGAGTGGGATAATACCGCCCGCGACCGGACGCAGTGGTCTCTTTGCACGTTCCATGACCAGCACCAGCGACTTCTGAAACCCGACCGGCGTGCTGAGCCAGTCCATGTTGTAAATCGACTCTATTAGACAATTGCTCTGTGAAAATGAATGATAACATTGATTCTATCGGTTTGTATGATAATATGCTTACTGTCAAATATTGACTAAGTAAAATCAGCTGTGCCAATATTTTAGGTGTTACGTGAAAAAAGTGTTGATATCAAAGAAACATTGTATTCCTTACTTTTCTGGAAACTAAAATTTTCTCTCTCTTTGAGCTTACGAAATTGAAAACGCAGGAAGAGTGTAAGAAAAGATTTTAATTTGTATGTCTACAAAATTTATAATGCATTGCGTAAAGAATATAAATATCATCTACTATATAAATAGCTTAGCTTTCTCAAAATCGTAAAGTATGTATTTCAATAGTGTTTATTTTTACTTAATTTAATTGATGTATTAAAATTCATCACCTCGACAGTAACTTCGTTTCCGAAATAACAATATAAGAAGAGTTCCAAAAGGATACAGCCTATGAAGCCCACCATCGACAGAAATTCTATGGACACCAGGTTAATCTGCACAAGAAGATTATTATTCTAGGACAGAATTTTAATCATTTTTATAGCATTTTTCAAGGGTAAACGAAAATGCGAGCCACCAAAGAGTAGATGGTCACAGTCATCCATCACCGTCAACCCAAGAGGAGTCATCAGTGCGTTGCCGGCCTCTTCGGTAGGAGTCGAAATCTAATAAATGTGGGGATGGACTGATGGAGAGGGGGTGTGGCGTTGTAGGTACAATGTGCTACTGAAGGGGGAAGTAAGCCTCCGGAATTCTCACTCACTACACGAAACGCATAGCGGAAGCTGTTATTTCGCATTTCTAGGTATTCTGTGAGAGTATTGTATCTCAGCGGTGGAGCCGGCCCATTTTCGTGCCGCAGCCGCGTTGAATACAGCATGGCTCTACCGCATAACTTAAAGTTATAATTTAAAGAAATTTTATTGACTAAATCAGTCAGCATATATAATGTAAATTAATGTAATAATGTATGTAGTAAGGCTACAGATGTATAAAGAAGAGAAGATGCACAGTCGCAAACTATTTCTACGACGAAAAATGGCTTAAAGTGGCATTTTGTCTCTGCCTCTCATTTTACTATACCGTTTTGCAGTGCCAAAGAAAAATAAGGGGAAGGATGTTAATTATCGTCTGACAATTCAACCGAAACGTTATAACATAAGGTTCATTTTTAAATGCAAAGAGAACAAGTAAGGATCATTTTATTATTGGAAGACAAGAAATCTTTTTTTTTACAATTTACACGTGCTGTTCTAAACAAGACATCAGTGGAGTGGTTTAATATTATTTTGAACCTTTATTATTGTTTTTTGGTTGAATGTATGAAAAGAATCATAGTATATTTTTCTTCATAATAAAGCTTAATAAAATAATCACGTAAGTTTAAAATTAATATGAATCTTTAATTTCATAATATGGGCGAAAATATACATAAAAGTACTTGATGATTTCTAAATATTATATAGTATAGCAGTATAAAACTTTCTTATTATTTATATAATAAAATAAGATAACAATTAATGAGACATTAACATATTTTTGATGAACATAAATACTTTTACATACATAATTTGCTAGAAAATAAATTTAAATATCTTAAAGATATTTTTTTTGAAATAGGTTTAATCTATTGTATAACTTCCCTTTAGAGGTAATTTTAAGATTTTATATATAAAAAAAACAGGTAGAAAATAAAAAAATATAAAAAAAGGTAATTTCATTAGTATAAGTATAGAGTCTCTATTGTTAAGTGACTAAATAATAAGGCAACGTAAGAAATACGAGACCGATGTTGCTTAAGTTTATTTCTTTAAAGTCGGTTTATATCTCGATTTTTGATGCTACTTTAAAGGAAGAAATACAAAATACTCACCAAATACTCATTATAATGGGTGATTGAGCACTTATTACAAACATACTAAATTTTGCTTATCGAAAAAAAAAAACATTACATAACAAAAAAAACCAAAAAAATATTAGATAAGTTAAATAACAATTCTTTACCGTGAGTGACCTGTAAGCAGCCATGCAAAGCATCCACGCGCCGCACAGAAATAGAATAAGTATTGATGTACCAAAAACGTCTTGAAGTTTAGCAGTAAGCCTGTTTGATGTGAATACATATGAATAATTAATTGTGTTAGTAGTATAATAAAATTAGCGAATACTAATTATTGCGTATGTACATACCTGCAAACTATTTCGTAATGTCGTAAACATTTTAACAATTCGGAGGTTAATATTTCATGATTTTTTTTCAAATCTCTGTTCAGATCATTGCAGACATTCGATAACTTTTCGAAATTCATTCTTAAAATAATTAAACGACTTTGTACTTTATTTGCAAGCAAATTTTCCATTCACACCAATATAAACTAATAGAAAAACCAAATGAGATACCTTAAAATTGATAATTGTGTTTGACCTTGATGCAGAAAAGTCACAATAAACACATCTATGGACGTATTAGCAAAACCTAAAAGCGAATTCATAGTGAACATGTACAGCAACGCAATTTCAAACCTGAAATTAATTAATTATAATTATTTTCAAAATACAAATTATATAAGTACCATTTAGAAACGTAAAATACTATACTAACTAGATTTGCTTTTGAACCAGTTGATACAATGAAATATTGAAGGCTTTCACCACGAACCCACCCAATAATTATCAAATGTTCATCAAGACCTTTATGAATTTAATGATCATACGCGCCTTTCTAATACTCGCAGAATCTAGCGCTTATTATGCGCTATACATCAAAAAATGATTTTTTAATAAATATCTTATATAGGACAGGACATCTTGGCGTATTCGTTTGAAAAATTTTGGTAATCCAAATTTTTTTGTATCACATCAGGAAGATTCTTCTAAGTATGAAATTGTAACATGACAGTCAATGTTTATTAACTTTACTATTGAAACTAATTTAAACAAATCGACTTACAATAAACATTTTTTTTTTTTGGGCGAAATTATGTTTTTTAATATTTTTGAGTTATTTTAAGCAAAAAAAGGTCTGTGTATCCATTACAGTATTTCTATGTTTTTATTATAAATTTTTGAAATTAAACTTTTAATTTTCAATTTTAAATTCAGTTGTCCAATTTAGTAGACACATGTATTTTATTTTTATATATGATAGCTAGACAGAAAAAATATATGATGGAGAATTCTTGGGACGCGAATCCGGTTATTCGCTAACATCTGTTTTGGTGTGGATTGTGTTACGGACCGATTAAATTAAACGCACAACGTTCAGTAAATTAATTAAATTGCAGAAGTAAAAATAATGAAACGAGGTCCGTTCAGGTCGAAGTTCAGTACTCTATATATTCATATTTATCTATGTCCACTACACACTGCCATGTAACGCCGCCCGCCACGTAAATCGTACAAACCGACACCAGTATTATCGGTGGTGCCGTACAAACTCGTCTTAACCTGCAAGTGCAAGCTCAGCTCATAATCATAATCAAATCTATGAAAAGCGCGCCATCTGTTGTTGTAGTTACAATCTAGCTCCGGCATATATCTGGAATATAAGCTACCCATATTTTTTTGCATTGGGGGGTCACCTACAGGTGGACACTGGACGTTGTGCAGTTTTTTGAAGGACACGCGATTTTTCTTATTCGTTTGACAGAAATAAAATGTCAGTTTTTATAACAATATTCATTTAAATAAAAAAAATATAAAGCTTATCTATTGTGAAAACTGAATACTTGACATGCATTATACTGTTACAACAATACACTCTTCGTAACAATACAATCTTCTAATACGATCGTCTAAGTCTCGCGACTGTAATGTATTACACGTCGCACATTTGAACACCCTTATCAATTCGAAAAGTGGCGATGTTCCATAGTATGTTAAACGTGCAATTTTTTAGAGGGCTTACCCACAAAGTGTGGAACGAATTTGCATTAATCACTGCGCTAATGGAATTTTGGAATTCAAACAGATGATTCTGAAAAAATATAACTTTAGGACTTTCGAGGATAGAGAATTGAAAAAAGTATAATAGTATAAAAAAAAATAAAAAAATAACGCTTTAATTGGAAATAAACTAAAAAGTTAAAAATAAAAATGCCGTGATTAACGAAAAATGACTTTGTTGAAAGAAAAAGCGCGGGGTGCTTTCTACTATATTTTATAGTAGGTAGCAGCTCTACTTTTATAAATAAATACCAATGAAATGTTCATAACAATTGAAATTAAGCATTTCATGATTTTTCTTTAAACAAAATGAATTTTTCGTTAGTCATTGCCTTCGTATTTTTAACCTTTTAGTTCTATTTCCTATTAAATTGTGTTTTTTAATTTCTCAAACTCAACTTCATTTTACAATGAAACTGTGTTTTGTTGCGATTAAATCAATTCGTAGACCGCGCGCTTGATCTGTCTCTCTCGCTCTCACGCAAAAGGTCTCTAAGAAAAACTATTAATCCTGGCGATCCTTTGAGGCGAAGGTTAATGAGATAAACTTTATAAATTGTTGTACTGCCGTCGGTCCTCGATAAATCTACAAAGTTTAAATTAAATCTGAACTTTTCAAATGGGTCAAAATCGAGTTCAAAGGGGTCGGTCACAAACAAACATACAAGTGAATCTAATAAAAGCGTGTTAAAGAAGGCAACACCTTGGCAACTCCGCCGATGTTGCGGATGTTTATGGGATGCGGTAATCATTGATTTTAGAGTGACCGATATTATATTTCGCAGCTCCGCTTTTCGTGTCCTCTATAAAAAAAAGAAGATTTAACCCACCCTGGCGACTCGGTGTAGCGGACGCCGAACATCCAGAAGAAAAACTGGACGTCCTTCCCTCTCGCGAATTCTATTGCCGGCAAAATAGCCCAAAGTAGACACGTCAGCACTGCTGCACTTGTGAAAATATGCACCAGGCGTGTCGTGCTCCTGGCCGTATTCACTAACAATCTTGTGATGATCTCGCCTTCTTGATTAAACAGAGGCTCTGGCAATTCACAAACAATTTATCGCAAACATAATATATGTATTCGGATTCCAAAAAGCTACTATGATACAATATGAAATGTTAAAATCTTTCAAAGCTAATTTATAATATAACGAATCGCTCATCATGACTTTCTTCTGAGGAATTCGATTAGATAATTTTTGATATCAATCAATAATCATAAGGGCTTACTTAGACTGCAATATGCTTATGGCTATCTTCAATTATGTGTTTTTTTTTCGATCATTTTGTCGGTCCGACATGTGACACATTTATTGTATGTTTACCAATTTTATACAATTGTGTACAATTTATAACGTTGCGTATAACAGTTTATATTTTTTTAAATCAAGGTCTACTCTAAAAAAAAATTACATTTATCACGCGAGAGTCCCACAGGCCCAATGTGTGTTTATAAACTTTACATTATTTCTAGGGCTAGATAGGGAAGGTTCTAAGAGAAACTTCAGACCCTGAAATCAGTAACATGTCAGAAGAAAGACATCCCAAGGACACACCCATGTTTAAATGTAAATTTGTTCAATATATTCTCACTACCATTAAAGCTCATTGTTGATTTATATTATATTCTCTATAAGTGAGAGAAACACTCAGCAATACTGGCCAGCGATTGAACTTACTTCGCAAACAGCACGAGCGCGGTTACTAGTGACTAGGCTTTAATGCGAATGGATTGGAAGTGTTTTAAAACGCATTGAGCTGACTTCTTTAACCCGAACATTATTAGAGGGACCGCATACATGTCTATTAGTTTCAGGGTAGACGTAGATTTTTAACATATATATAGGAAGCGGATATTCAAATACAAGCAGATATATATGGTTTAAAAGTCAAATTTTACATATTAGGGAATTGTATTTAGGACATCAAATAAGAACTAAAACATATTTGTTATGTCATATACAGACATATTGTTAATATTTCGGCGAAGTGTGTCTCGCAAATTATCTTTAAAAAAAAGACAAGGACTGCCACATGAGATATAAAAGATCTCATCAGCAATAATTCATATCATGAGATGTGCCAGAGAAATCGTTTCCATTTGAGCGATTAGATGCGCAATGACTTTGTTACGTCTGAAAAGCAAGGTCATGAAGTTATTCCTATTATGTTTAATACGCGATATCGTTAGGTATACGAAAATATCTTATATTTAGGTATACAAATAATTTACTGAAGAAATCGGACAATGCAATGCAGAAAGGATAATTAAATCGTATACTGAGAAATAAAAGCCAGATGTTTTAAAAGTTTGTTTTGTTGTTGATCTCAAGCAGTCCTGGATTTGTCAATAGGCCGTGTAGGCCGCGGCCTAGGGGCGGCGGATTTCAGAAAATTATTATTTTAGAAAGGTACATGGGACGGCGGAAATAAAGTGGTCTACACTCATAAAAAATATAAATACACCACTGATCTCAAGTGAAATATATATTTGTCTACGCCTTACCATCCAATGTATTTATGAGCTCGTCTATTTCCTGTGCCTTCGTGTAGAAGCAGGCGTGCTTAGCGATTGTCGTCAAATGGCAAATCAGTAGGAACAACACTCTTGAAAGCGTGCCCAGGTCGTAACGAACCTGCAATTCATTCGTTACTTTACAAACAGCATAACACATCTGTGGTGTGAAATGTATTGTTATCTCATTCTAGAGTAACGTATAATAATGGTTATTTCACTTTGTCTTGTTTTGGAATGTGATCGAAACACACAAACAACGTATATTATTATCAAATTACATTGATAGAAAATTTTCGTATTCATTGCGACCAAAATGAAAGTTATAAAAAAATCACATTTAATTATCCGAAAAATTTAATCTAGTGCCGAGAAGTGGGGAATTTCGTATAATCCTGATATTCAACCAGAATTATAAACAATTTATTAACGTTATTTCAACATCCTCTTACACATATTTCGCTGGCTAACCCCAAGTCATAATTAATTATTTATTCGTACGCTTGCAAATCTTGTTGTAAACTTATACTTTATACAGTAATACCTCACTTCTTCATGCAACTGACGAAAGTTTATGAAGTTATATACCATATTTACAGCGTCATGATGCACGGCAGGGTCTTACGCGCTTGGAGTTAATTTTGCCACTTACATTTTGGTAAATGCATTTTATTGGGCACTATTCTACATCCCTTAGCATAACATGTGATTATAGTGACCATGGCTGATGTGTTGTTGTCCAACTTCGGTTAAATCTTGTACCGGATTCGCGGTCAATTCTTCGACCACGTCAACATGAAATCATGAATTCTCCAATTCAAGGAAATGAAATCAGCCATATATAAATAACATATCGGATGGTAATTCTCGAAGTAGCTTAACCACCAATTTATGGACTATGTGGTACCGCACTTCGAGTCCGAGGAGATTCATTGGACTTATCAGGTAGAACAGTTGGACGTTCCCGTAATCTAGCACTTGCAGCAAGCAAGACTTGGTAATGAATATTTTACCCGGCTTCCAAGTTAGCATTAACCACCCATTTATATGTGAAAGCAGCTTTATTTTGAACGCATTCGAGAAACTTTTTCATGTGCAATTTTTCATCAAGCAGCACGCAGAGGTGCTTAAAATTTATTTTGTATGTCATTTTATGCATCATACTATATATCATAAATATCACTGTGGATTGATAAACACACGTTGTTTCTGGAATATGGGGTCTGTGTTATGTGACCATGACACATTCTGTTTTGTTCATGTTGCAGAGGAAGCTCTATTTTTCGATTAGTCGTGATCGGTGTGATCCACCCATTCCATACTTCGTGTGCTTCTGTCTTGAGTATCTGAGGTGTTAATGATGCAGATGTCATTTGTGTATTGCTAATTGTGTAGCTCACAGATACGGTATGCTATAAAATCAGTAAAAATAGTAAATATATTGCTGTATGCGAAGATTTCAATGTAAATCTATTGGACAATTCTTATCTTTATATTAGAATTAAATCCTTGTTCACAATGTTACAATTTAGAAAATCTATATCAGGAGCCGACAAGGATCACAGGTTGCCTCGATAATATATTCATAAACATTAAGCTACAGTATAAGTTGGTCATAAATAAATTATCACCTGATGATTGTAGATTGCTAGCTACAGTACAACACACGAAACTTTGCCGCAATAAAATTAGTCATGAAGGCATCGCAATGGCATAAAATTAGCACGCGGGGGAGAAGAAGAAAGGGTCAGGGAGTGTTAAACCTGTGCATTGGATAATTCGTAGGTAGTTCACAGCGGCAAAGTTTCGTACGTTGAACTGTATGTTTGAAATTAATGCTGAAAAAAATACAAAACGTAAAATAAAAATAGTTCCTGTGAACACTGGTCGTCTTGAGCAGTTCAGAATTAATGTATTAAAAACGTTGTATAATTTCAAATTTTATAACGACCCTAATGAAATGTATGTCCATTGTTGGCTGTGACCGGGTCTATATGTAATAACGTCTTTAGATCAAAAATATTAATGTTAAAATACCTTATCTTTTAGCGATTAGGCGACAGTGGGCATTCATACTAGCAGGCATAGATTATACGAACTTTATGAGGAAAAATTGTATAATAATTTTAATATGTTTGAAAATTATATAAGAAATTATTCTAAAGCATTTAAGCATATTTGCGCAGCCACAAAATCAGTATTTCTGTGTAATAAAATAAAAAAGTACAGGTATGATTGAAATATATTTGAAATATGAATTATATTTGAAATATAATCAATAGATAAACTAGAAAACACACAACGCGCCATTCAGATCTTCGAATAAAAATAGGTGATAAAATTTTTAACAAAAATATAGACATATTTTTTATATTTGAAAATTTTTCACACATATTCCAGCTATAACTACACTAGTTTTAAAGTCTTCTAAAATTTGCTGAATCACAATTGGAGCGTAAACCGTCGATGATTGTGGCGTTACATTTGAATTTGCACATGTCAGTTATAATGATATTCTGAGACCTTTAAATCTATAAAAATGAGAAAGACTGCTGATCTTAATGTCCTTTCTATAAAAATAATTAATTCAATAATAAACTGCACTGCTCCAATTTTAGTATGGGTTTTTAATTCTTGTGTTGATGATATGTTTCCAGATCTAATAAAGCAAAGTAAAATAATTCCAATATTTAAATACGGTAGTATACCTGACCCTTCGAACTTTAGACTGATATCAATACCACCGACACTCAGAACTTTTTTTTTAAACTAATTGTAAATAAACTATCGCGGTATTTTCATAACAATAATTTGATGAAGGTGAAAACCGTTTGGATTTACAAAAGGTTGATAAACAACCTTAGCCGGTGTTGGGCTCATTCTGGTGCCTGGGAGGAGTCACGGGACGCAATTGGTGTTTTTTTCTGTGATTTATCCAAGACATTTGATTGTGTTCATCATGATACTTTGATTAGGAAACTACGTCACTACGGGGTCAGGGGTCAATCACTTGGACTCTTGGAGTCATTTTTGAGTGGTAGAATTCAGAGTGTTGATATTAATGATGAGAGGTCGTCAGGATCTGTAGTGGGTGTGCCACAGAGTTCAGTTCTTCGACCATTTCTATTTCTAGCTTATATTAATAATCTACCACACCCTGTTGAGCACGGGATTATACTGTTTGCTAATGATACTTCCTTGCTTTATAAAGTTAATAGATAACAAGATTTTGACGAAGTATATAGTATTATCTCAGAAGTAGTCGAGTGGTTTACTATTAAAAAAGTGTGTGTGTATTAGTGTACACACGTAAGAAGTGAAACTTCTTTATGACATCATTTTTCGAAAAATGATTTACTATTTACAACTTCACAGAAATAGGTTGAATAAAGCTAAATTAGATAAATTTTATGCAAAAGGCTTTTATTATCATAGACATGGATACAAAAATAATACAATTATTTCACCTTTCTGCTACTAAGATTATAGCATTTCATTAATTATAATAGAATTATTACTATTGTTGTTATCGTTATTATATATTTTGTAATTAATGGCTTAACTCACTGATATTTACAATCAAAAACTAAGGTTAACCTGAAATAACCTTAAAAAAAATAAATGCCTTAATCAACACCCACATGTTGAATGTATTAGAAAAAAGGTTTAATTACTTACTTCTGTTAGAAATCCACTGGAATTAGAATAAATATCTTTTATTCTTTTTGCCAATAACTTTATAAAATTTTTTTCGCTAATCACTTAATTGAAATATTATTTTTCACGTCAGTACTGAGTTTCAGAAATAGAAATGTTCAGAGCTTCATGTAGGAGACTTGGTAGTGGTATATGTACCTAGAAGGGTGATAGGTAAAACTTTTCTATTAATGCGATGTTATAAAGGGCCATATAGAATTGTAGGAAAATTATCGAACGCTACATATAAAATCGAGTCACTCAATGAAAGAATGTGAGATATAGTTCATGTATGTCGGTTGAAAAGGTTTCAACTTAGATAATAGTAAAATGTAATATATACAAACTGTAAATAGATCTAGGGTGTTGACAGAAAGTATATGTGACAGGTGGCTTTAGTAATAATTATGTTTATGCCACGATGACATTAATAACATTGAATAAATATGGCGCGTAACGGAAAAATGTTACCCAGAAATAAAGATGGCGCGTAACAGAAAAACGTTACATTGCTATAAAATTTCTCCCATACGCCGATAAAGAAGTTTCACTTCAATAATATTCTGATCAATGAAAATAAAACGAAAATAATTAAATTTTCCTTATCTAATATTAAATTGGTCAACATAAACGTAGTAGTCAGGGACGAGGTACTGGATATTGTGGACACAATCTTATTTATTGGGGTCTCACTTTAGATATTAAGTTACAGTGGAATTTCTGTATAACTAAATTAGTAAAAAAGCTTAGTTCTGAAACATATGCAATGAAAACAATTCGGTGTCTTACAAATGAAAGCACCGCGAGATTAGTGTATTTTAGTTCCTTTTATAGTTTGATGATCTAAGAAATTTTATTATGGAGTCATGCAGCTGATATAAACACAATTTTTGTACTGACGAAGTGGGCTATTCGTGCAATTTACAACTTGAGATCGACAGCATCTCTCAGAAAAAAATTAAAAAAATTAAGATTTTAACTGTACCGTCACAACATATGCACGAAAAACAGGTGTCTATCAAAATAAATATTAAATCGTACCAATAAATGAGTGACATTCACAATATTGAGACTAGACATAAGACTGATCTTGTTGCTCATATAACCAGACTCAGCAAAGTTCACAAATCATTTGAGGGGCCATATGTGCGTTTTAATAACAAAGTCCCAGTCGAAATTCAAAATTTACCATTTTACAAATTTAAAACTATAATATTAAAAAGATATATGGTAAGGGCTGTTATGCCCTATATATAATAACGAAAAAAAATCTTGGGATTAAACTGTTCGGCTATTAGGTTGTATCTTGTAATTTTCAAAAGTTATTCTAGTCTTGTTGACTAATCTATCCTGTATCTTTGAGCAAAAAAGAACATATCTTGGGTTTCTTGCCTATTTTTCTCAAGATCAATGAGCATTTCGAATGAATGGTAATATTAATACCAAAAGAATATAATAATAACGTATTTCAAGTAATTCATACGAAATACAGATATTTTTCATTTGAATTTGATTGCGCAATTCATCAGTTTTGTTTTACAACTCGAACGAGTTACAGCATAGGACGTGTAATTAGTTAAGCTTTGGAGGGTCAAGAGAACTTTGTTCAGTTCAATGGCTCAGTGTTCACGTTGATCCAACAGAAAATTCGTTTGTTGTGCGTTGTGTCCCTGTTGACAACATGTTTGATGAAAATGAGTTGCGCTGATAGAAAATACGAGACATTTATTTATGGTGATGGAGATGTTGTTTGACTCGTTTCTCAGTTCTCCTTTTGTATGCTTATTTGTATTTTATTGTGCAAGGATGATAGTTTATCTTAGGGAAAAGAACGGTAGTATTAAAATGTCAGAATTTAATTTTGATTTATATTTGACGTTTCGTCGTTTTATAATGACTTGCTCAATAATTTAATCTCATAAATATCATTGTCTTCCATTGTCTGATGCATGAGAGTCGGAATGTTGCAGAGCTACCAGTGGTCGCATTTCGATACTTGGCGTCGGCCATCACATGTTGGTCAATAGCAAAACTACAGCCGATGTTGCATTTGTCTTGCTTTTTTGTAAGTCAGATTTACAACTCTGGATGCTCTTAATGCTAACTTTGTCTAAAAGAAAGAAATCGTTGTGACATAATTTTCAATACGGCTTCAAATATTGTTTTCTAAAATATATCAATAAGAAGTGAACCAATTTATAACTTAATAATTAATTTCATATATTTGTCGTAACTGTAACCCGTAACTGTGTCATCTGTGTGTTCCAAGAATATGAAATAAACATCAAGGAGTTCATTGTCTCAAGTTAACTTGAATTAATTCTATGTTTAATTCCTAATATCTTTTATAAATCTTTTTTTTCTTCACTAGTTTTAAAACACAAGGCCAAGTTTTACTGTGTATTCGGAACTCTATACAGGCGTGACAGACAAACGTGCATTCATCTATTACTTGCACGCGCACGCACACTAAAATCATTAAGAACCCTTGTAATCAAATCAATAACAAAAAATACTATGAAAGTCGCCTAATACTTAACCAAAAAAGCGTAAATGCATTCCTGAGATACATAAACGGTGATAAGGGCAACTATGAACGTTCTAAAAAGTTCATGCAAGTGCCGGCGGCGTCGAGGCTCTGCGGCCGACAACCGGCAGTAACCGCACCACCGCAGGTTCCGCAGGTGAACCCGGAGGCTGGAGCTGGCCAACGAAGTCATGCTAAAAACGTAAAAAGAAAATTTCCCGTTTATTTATTTATTTTTTTCAATAACGATATCCGCCCCGGCTTCGCACAAATGAATACAGTGAAAAATCCTATATCTTATCTTTCACACCTAAATCGCATTCTAAAAGTAGTGACCAAGAATTCTGGTCTTCCTAAAATCATTCTCGATCAGACCCATCGTGGCCTCAGTTCTCATCAGACCTGATCATAATTCACATTATATTATATTATAATTCCATTACTTTGGACCGTAACTAGTCAATTCAAAACCCCTCATCGCCGTAGTTAAAATCTAATCTGAATTAAAGGTATTGTGGTAAGATATGTCTCTGTAAATGGTAATACAAAGCCACAACGACAATTAAAATGGAAATAAGTATTAGCTCTTTCTAATTTTAGATAAATTTAGTTAAATCTGTAATTTTATTGTGAACTCTTTAATTTATCATACGTTTTTTTCTACATCAGCTTAAATTATTTTACTAATGCACTATTTCGCTCAAATCACTGATACTTACTTGAAATTTTCTTCTTCGTTTTATCCCAGTAGCCACTGGAATGACTGGCAAACGTAAAGAGTTATTTCATGCGGTGATTTGAATCAATAATAGATACACAGTACTGTAATTTTCACCTCGAATATGTATTCTGTAGTCGTAACATGTGACGACTGAATAGTTAATATGACAGAATTATATATTAACTTGCTTTAATATTCTGTATGCTTTATAATCATCGTAACAATTTCATTATGAAATGCAAAGCCTCTAAACTTTCTATATTCTGCTATTTAATTAACACATATCCGTACTAATACTATAAATGCGAAAATGTCTCTTATTCTGTCACATTTTCACACCTGAACCACTGTTCCGATTTTGATGAAATTTAGGAACAAGATAGTATGACACTGGGGAACGGACATAAGTTTGTCTGTATGTTCGCTTTAAGCTGATTTTAATATATTTCAGTGTACTAATCGAGCACACCATTTTGTAATATATGTGTCGGATCAGAGACTCCTGCTCTCCCGCGATGTTTTTAAAACGCATTGCATTGGCGACGTCCCCCAGCATCCCCATTGCTGAATGTGCCATTGTTCATAGTGCATCCTCGAAGTCCTCGAATACCCCTGGTCACCTCGAGTGCTCGACATGATCCGATTGCCGGCGACACACTGTGTCATTTTATGAGATGACACAAACAACACTCCGGGATGTTCTCGACCGTAAACCGATCAAATTCATATACAACGGTCGGAAGAGGTCGGCTCCAACGAAGACATCCGAAGGGGTCCGGAAGGCCTCCGACTTAGCCGACAGCATACGTAAACATCATACGGATGTTTTCGAACCCGAGCTAACAGTTGACAATGACACATCTGACGAAAAGCTGTCAGTTAGGTTTAGACAAGCAAATTAGAAATTGAAGTGCAAACCAATCAAAAGAAGATTTAATTGCAATACTTTATTCAGCAATAATAACTAAAATTGACACTCTATTTATTAAGCAGCGAGTCAAAACCGGCCACGCGATGACATTGATGAATAACAACACAATATTTATATTCTAGTGATTAGTAGTGAGTAATAATTAACTAAGAATCTGCCATGCGGCTATATATAAATTACTGTCTAGTTATCTTCCTAGTTTTCTGTGTGTTTGCTTATAACTTGACAACGACTAACCCAATTGTGATGAAATTTAAATCTGATGGAACTAATTGTCACATAAACTATATACTTTTTTTTTGCATGTTTATCGTTTGACTCCTTATAACTAGAATATTTAAAAATCGTTAATTTTATTTTATTTGTCGGTCATGCTTATTGTTTGCTTTGCTCAAAAAGAAGGAGCGGTGTTAGAGAGGGTGATGAGGTTTGAGTGGGAAAGGGGAGAGAAAGAAATGGTTTGAAAATGTGAAATAGACCGAAAATGATAAGTAAGAGATTGTCAATAATTCGATAGTAACCGAATTTGAGTAAAATTTAGCACACGCTAAATTTCATTTAAATCCAATAAAGAAAATCAATACGTGTACATAGGATATTTTCTGGATTATAGGGTTATATTTTTTATCTTCCACTGATGCATTCCGGAATCGGAATTACAAGAGGTACGAGAACCAGAATCGAAAGTCAAGACAAGGAGGAATCAAAATCGAGAACGGGACCAAGCTCGAAATTGAGTGAGGGACTAAAATTAGAATCAAGAGCGTGGCCGGAATCAGAATAAGGAGCAGTACCGAGATCAGGATTGTAAGTAGAACCGAATTCGAGAACGGCATCAGAATCTGAATTTACTTAAATCGAGAACGGTTTCGGAATCGAAAATAAGACAAATTGGCATCGAGAGCAGCATCGAAATTAGGATCGAAAACGGAATAGCGATGATAGCCTGCTCGGTCGAGATACGATATGAAGAAATTCATTCTATATCCACTCGGACGGCATATAGTGTATTTTTTATGTTACCGGGTGGCTGATAATGGTTTTCGATGTGTAAAACGATGGGGTTTTTTTTAAGCTTGAAAGATGGCGGATATTTCAGCTTGAAAGTCAAACGTATAGGCATAGAAATTACTCTTTTATCTATATCTGATTGAAAAAATACTTTGATTTAAATAACTTGGAATCTAATCGTCCCTCTAAAATGTATTTAGATCGTAGTTCGCAGTTTTACGATATACACCCATTCAACGACAAACAACTTAATTGGTTCTTTGGAAACGTTGTCTAGTTACGTTCGTTGAATTTAATTGACAAAATGACCATAAAAGGTGTAATTATACCATGAATAACAGTTTGTGAACGAGGAAATTGTATAAATACGTCTTACAATGCCTTCAACGATTCATCAGTTTACACTTATAATTTGTTTTGTAATGGTCATTTTCCTGATATTTTCCATCCTAAACAATTATCAGTATATATATATATATATAACACAAATACATTGACAATTATTTCGGTCATTTATGACACTAAAAAGTAGTTTACGTATATAATAATAACAAAGATGTCTTCAAATTCGTATAGTCATTAATGAGAAAAACTAATTGATTTTTTTCGAAATTGCATACTTTGAAAGTCAAAACGGACTATAACTATATGGACAAGCCACCCACATGAAAGGGCGGAACAACATCTGCCTAGCCAACTAGTACTTTTGATAATTATTACTCAAAACACTGATTGGTAATTGTTTTTCGTGGGCATAAAATTTTAAAATTATTTAGAATATACATTCAATATAGTCAGTATACTGGGATTCTCATAACGAATGGGCGCTCATAAGAGAATTTGTTATATATACATTTGTCATTTTGAGTTCTGTGCCTTCAAGTGACACCCTTATAGGATCATTCGTAAGTTTGTCTGTTAGTCTATCATAGCCAATTTGCTCTGAATCTACTAGTTCGATAAAGTCGACATTTGGTGCACATATATATGTCTGTGGCCCAAACATGAACGGTGTAATAATGTAAATAAATGAATTATAATATGAGGGAAACTTTTAAGGATAAATTAGAAAATTAAAAAATCGGTTGACCCTGCAGGCCATTTCTTAAACTTCCCACTATGATATTAATAGATGTGTTTTTGAACTCCTAAAGTTCAAAAATATTTTAAGATCAAAATTCCTTAAACTAGAATAGTTGTCTCAAAGCTCAAATACTTATCTTTAAGCTTTTCGAGTACAAACATTTAACAAAACAGTTGACCTTGTACTAAAGGTATTCCAGAAATTTTTTTTTTACTTTCAAACTTTGTAAGTTAATATTTAAAATGTTCTTTCAAAATGATTCGATAATGATGTTTCTTCAACAAATTGATGAAACTGATTTTTTTTAAATTTTCAATCTGTTATAACTTTTGAATAAGCCAACCAATCTTCATACGGTTAACATTAATCGATGCAGTTTTGCGAGTCCTATAAATAATTTGTAAACCAAAATTGATCAGATAAAAAATTACGGAGTTTTTTTGAATAAATCAATTTTTTCGATTTTTTTTTCGTTCACGATACTTCACAAATGTATCAATTGATTTTATCCGGACAAACGACGATTGATGTGGCTTTTTGTTGCTTAAAGCTGATTAGTTTTTGGAATCGACCGGTGAAGCCGTTTAAAACCACATCGGAAGAAAATATTTTTCGTAGTTTTTTTGAGATAACTTCGAATGTACCAGATCGAATCGGTTTAAATTTTCAAGAAATCGAAGTTTGATAGAACTCTTTGAAATCCTAATGTTTAGTTCTAATCGGTGAATCCGTTCGAAAGTTATAAGAGGTTTACATACTTACACACACATCCACACAAACACACACACACACACACACACACACACACACACATACACACACGGACATAGTGACACCCTCTTGGGAACCGTCAAAATAGCTTCCAAGGAGCTAAAAACGTCGAGATATAGTGATAACTCGATTTTCGAAAACGGGGTAAAACCAATAACTTCCCGATTTTCGAATTTTTTTAATTTTTTAGCGTGAAGTTAAAAAAATGCAAACTGTGCCATGTGACACATCAAATCAAAGCGCTTATTGTGAGGATCGCAAATATTTATTTTATATAGTTTTAAAAAATGGTTTTAATGTATTTAAGAAAATATATGAAAATTTACCACTTCACGTTTTCTATTTCTTTACTTATAGATTAAAGGAAAATTTACAAGAAGTCTATAGTTTGCATCGTTTCGGTTCGTTTCAATATCCAGTATAAATGATGCTCATTATGTATGTTAGCGCGTACTTAGTACTCGTAACAATTAATTTATTTTTATATTCTGTCAATTGTAAAAGTAGTATTATATGTATACAACACTCAAACTTGTCGTAATCATAGAGTAAACTGAAGAAAAAAAAAAAGACCAAGTGTGAGTGAGGCCCTTGCTAAGAATCCGCAATTGAATAAATGGAAATAATTTCCCTAAAGTATTTAACACAAATATATTGTATTGTAGTACGAAACCCTCGATGCGTGAGTGAGACTCGTACTTGGCCGGTTTTTCGTAAGCAACATCCTTCCTTTGCTTTAGGCCAACACCTATTGCAATATTTCTAATTCTTGATAAAATCATGGTATCGGTCTAAAGTCTTGGTGTAGATTGGAACGATGGCAGATTATGCTTTTGTTACGAAAAGTATAGCTTTTCTACCACGATCCATAAAAGAATGGAGTTACTGATTAGGATGAAGCAGTAGATCTGGAGAGTGGCTACTGGCTAGAGGAAATCGATCTTAGATACATAAAATTATGTGTGTGTCACTTCAGACGCACGACTGGAGTGTACTCCTTACGAACGATTATAAAATAAATAGATTACGGAATGAGGGTATATGAATACATTTTTATATTACTTAAAGCATGCATGACATATTTATTTATATCAATTATATAATGAATTCGTTAAAATATGTACGTTACAAAACCATGAAAACATAAACAATGATAATTTTATGTAATAAAATTTTAAGCAAAATTGATTTTATTCACTTTTTAAGTCATCTTGTGTTGTATTTGTTTTACAAACAATATCGACATCATTGAATACTGAGACAATTGATTTGTGGTAACTAAAATATGATACATGGACGTCGGAAGATATAAGTGTAGAGATAATTTAACTTATTTGTAAAAATTAGTTATACACTAACCAAATTACCGCATCCACTTGTTTTTCAAATTCTGGCTCACTATCACTCAAAGAGGTTATTTCCATATTTTATAATATTTTGTAAACTTTATTTATCTGTCAATTCTCTTAATCTACACATAAATATCAATTTAATAGGTATCAATTGATATAAATATAGATAAAATTTATAATTTGAGATGAAAACTCCCCAAGTTGACAGTTGTTATTTATTAACATTAAATGAATAAAGTATATACTGATGTAGTTATGTCGGCTCTATAATTTACATATACTGCTATGGGATGTGCAAGTTACGCATGAATATGGAGACTATACACGTGTATAGTCTCTATACACACGAGACTGACCTGAACTTAACTTAAATTACTACATTATATCCATAAATCGATGGTAACATACGCATGTCCCGTTTTATCATGCAGGCCCTACTGCGCTATATGATGGTGCAGAATAAAGTTTGCAGGGTTAACGGCTCCCTATCATCATAGAATTCATGAAGGATAGATGCGAGCGAATTTTGATCACCGCGAAAAGACACAGTTAAGACTGTGAATTCGTATCAGAATTTTGTTTCAATGAAACATATAAAATGAATAATTAATTGTATATTTCTTAACATATTACTCCTTTGAAATAATCTCGTAGTGGGATGGCTTTAAGGAAAGAAGTTACTAGTTATTGGGTGCACCTAACAGTTTTATATTAAACAGAATTTATATTAGGGCTGTTTCATATTCCATTATATAAGTGAACGAATGAATGCCCCAAAATGGATAAAATGGTTCTTCATATATAAGAATATTCAATCCAATTCAAAATACAATCTTAATATTGTATTAAATAACTAGTAATTATTTTAAAATTAGTGGCTACTAAATTTAAAAATTAAATAATGGCTTAGCGCCATCTATTATAGTATAGCGATTCATAAAATAAGAGGACATCGGTATTTTTGTCGTACTACAGACAACAGATAGTTAAAAATTGAAAGCCTGTAATTAATAATTTAGAAGCCTTAAACTGCCTTTTGCCTTTGGCGCCACTCGCATAGAAGTAAAATGTATTTCATCTTGTATACCGCCTCATAACGAAATCAAGATTTCGATCTATCTCGTTCTATCGGGTTCTATCCCGTTCTCAATGATCTGATCACAGTCCTGCTTTGCTGTCAATTTCTATCATTCTCGATCACGATGACGGTCTCGCTTTTGATTCCAACTCCGATTTCGATCTAAGGAGATTCCGATTCCGTTCTTGAACCTGGTCCCGCTTTAAATTTTGATCTCAGTACTGTTTCTCATTCCGATTTCGGTCATGCTCTTGTTTGTAATTTTGATGTCACACTCGGTTTTCACTACGGTCTCATTTTCGTTTTCAATCCTGATCTCAACTTTCAATTCTATTTCTCGTTCTGTGTGCAATTTCGATTCTGCTGCGTTTTTGATTTAGACGAAGACGTAGCAAATGCTTGCAGAATCAAAATAAAATTTAAGTTATAATACTCAGAGATAGTGTAGCTTTTAACTAGTACTTTTAGAATTTGTAGTAGTATAAACATGAAAATGAAGTCAAGTTTTTTTTTCGGAAGCTTCCCCTTTGCGTCTACAATATATTATAGTTAGTTTCGTAGTAACCTAATAAATGGTTTAAGGTGCAAAAAAAAGGATACAGTACATATAGCGCTTTAATTTCCCATAAAACATTTCATTTTTTACTTCTTGTTCCTCTTAGAGCTACTTTTTCCAAAAATGATCCATGTAATGTTTATTTGTAAGAAGCAGCTAAAATATAAGTTTCATTATCAATGGCTTCAGCGGTTTCGTTTCTCTTTTTTATGTAAAAATTTTAAAACCGTATTTAATCCTCTTTAGGGTTACTTTTAAGAATGATTCATGCCATTATTTCTTATTAGTAATGATTGGTTAAAATACAAATTTTTACATAAATAGCTTCAGTGGTTTCAATTTTCCATGTAACATTTCATCACTTATTTTACGACATTCAAGGTTAATTGAAAAAAAATGGGTGTGCTTTTTTTTATTTCTATAAGTACACAGGTCTGCAAAAAAATTTTTTTTCAGCTGCATGAGATATTTTTACTGAATTAGATGTTTAAAGATACGATTATTTTAAAAATAACTTCTATTACTCTCTATCACATACAGCTTTTTTGTAAAATAAGAAAACAATAATGAGAAAAATCGACTATTTATTATAGCAAACACACGGCATAATATTTATCAACATCTGTCAATCACAATTTTTCTTATTTAAAATACACAAGTTTATGTTTACTCTTTTTCCTTGTGAAACCTTTTCTTCTTTTCTTTGATGCTTCTCCGAACTTGTTTTAGGTTTCCTTTAGTTTCTCGTTTAAGCATTCAACAGTAGTCTGCTAACATACTGACATCCCATCTTCCCTGGTAACGTCTCTCGATATCACGCACATCCTGGTGAAATATTTCACCTTGTTCTTCACTGTAGGCACCTAAGTTTTCAGGAAAATATTCAATATGGGAGTGCAAAAAGTGAACTTTTAAGCTCATCTTGCACCCTTGAGCGCTATACGCTGTCAGCATATGCTGTACAATAATTTTATATTCGGAATCCTTAGTATTGCCCAAAAACTTCTGCACTATATTTTTGAAAGAGTCCCATGCTTCTTTTTAGATTTCTCCCATTGATTCCGGAAAGAGGGGATCAGACAAAAGTTTTCTTATGTCAGGGTCAGTGAAAACTCCTTCTTTTAACTTTGCTTCAGACAATTTCGGGAATTTAGAACATATATATCTAAAACAATCTCCATCTTTTTGAAGTGATTTTCCAAACTGCTTAATTATCCCCTATCTAATATGAAGAGGTGGTAGTAAAACCTTTTCTGGCGGAACCAAAGTGGTATTGATAACGTTTTTCGCGCCAGGAGTTAAATCGTGTCATGGCGGCCAGTCACTTTTTGTCCAGTGTAGCTCTCTGGCACTACTATCCCACAAATATAGAAAACAAGGGAATTTTGTATAACCTGACTGTTGACCCAACAACATTGTTAGTATTTTAAAATCTCCACAAACCATCCATTGATGTTCTTGACATTTGATTTTCTCAAGAATGATAGCTAAGTCATTGTAGTTTTCTTTCATATGAACTGAGTGTGCCACCGGAAGAGATGCAAATACATTTCCATTATGCAGCAAGACTGCTTTGAGGCTAGTTTTGGATGAATCAATAAATAGGCGCCATTCTGTTGAATCATATTCTATTTCAAAGCATTTCATGAGCCCTCGAACATCATTACAACAAACGAAATATCCCTCTTTAGTGAAATTCTGAGAAATTCTCTCTCTCGATGTCTGTACCAGGAAAATGAGGTACCAGATGATAAAAGGTTTTTGTTTTTGAGCTTTGAACCTAGCAATTCGGTTGCATCTTTTGAAAGACCCAAGTCTCTGACTAGGTCATTGATCTCAATCTGAGAAAAAAGTTGAGGCCCTCGTCAACTAAAAATCTGAGCTAGATTCGTTCTGGGGAGCAAATGTTTCTGTGCCTATGTAGTTAACTTGCAGACCTGTGTGTTTGACGTTTATAGCTTCAACAATTTCGATTTTTCATGCAACAGTATTTCACCATTTTTACCCCCTTATGGGTTGAATTTCTAAAATTACTTTGTTTGTGCTCGTCTACGTTATAATAGAAAATTCTCTACAAAATTCAAGACTCTAGACCCAGTAATTTTGGCTATGCGTTAATATATAAATCAATCAGTACATATACACGAGCTTTTATCCGAGGCTCTGGCCGCGTAGACATAAAATTAACTCTTTCATCTTTTATATCACGTCACTACGAAATCAAGATCCTGCGACTGTATTACGTAAAATCAGAAATCGATTGCGATTCCGGAATCGATTTGCGAGTCGAACTTATTGGTTATAAAAAAACGTTATTTCCTTATATGCAATTTTAAACAACTTTAAACCGTTAGATAAATTTAAAATTTTGGACATTTTTCGAGAACCGATGAGTATACAAAAATATGGTATATTTGGACTGATCTGATGATGGACTCAGAAGGTAGGCGCAGGAACTCCATATCGGAATGACACATCCTAGTCATAATTGAGCTTGTCAGAGTTTGTCTTGAGATGTACCAAGAGTGATTTTTCAGGGTCTAATGATGGAGCCGGAAGATAAGCACTAGCATTCTGTAATAGAACAACGTAGTCTAGCCGTGTTTATGCTTGATCGAATTTCCTTCAAATGCACTTTGGCCATGATTGGCTTTTTTGGCAATTGGCAAGCTTGTCATGGCTGCTGTGCCGCCTGCCCAGCCAGCCAGCGTGCGTGAGCTATGGTGAGTATTTTTCTTTCATACGGGCCTGATAAAATGTGCGTCGAACTATGTGCTACCCATATCAACACAGAGGCGCGCTTGTCGTAATATCTTTTCGTGAAGACATACCGTTAAAGGAGAATCTTCAGCACATTCTTACTTATGTTTATCAATTTTTTTACACAGAAACTTTACTTATTAGGTACCATATTCTCGGCACTGTAACAATAAACTTAAAGTATTATTGTGCTACATCAACCAAAACTTATAATACCTAGTTAAGTTTTACTGCAGTTTTCTGGTATCACATCAATAACGTCAAATGCGAAAACTGTAATAAATGGACTACTAAGTTACTGTTCCATTTTAATTTAATTTAATAATAATAGCCTTTACTAACAATCTTGAAATTACATTACATCTTATATCTACTTAGTACTACCAAATTAGTGTAGGTTTTTCTAAACGATATTTTTTTCATACTATACACCGGTTTCTTGAATGTCTTGATTTTCAGCATAGGCCTCCCCAAGTGTTTTCCTTAAGGATCTATCTCATCACCTGCCACTTTGTAAATGTCGTCTTTCTATCTGCGATACTGATACTTTTTACGATACTTTTTTATATCTAAGACACCATTCTGTGACTTCTTTGGCTCATTTTTCTGTTTTACTTTTTATTGGATGTCCAGCCCATTTCCATTTTATTTGGTAAATTCTTAATTTTATATCTGTAATTTGGTTCTGTTTTCTTATTGTTATTAATCGAACTATGTCTTTTAATCTTATATTGAGTATACTCCTCTCCATCCTATGATGACAAATTTCTAATGATTTAATGTTTTTATTTGTGCAACTCCATGTCTGACATCCATAGGTCATGCTTAGTGGAATACATGTATTAAATATTTATTTTTTCCTTTAATTGGCATATCCGAGTTTTTGATGTGATAACGTCTTATAAATTGATGAACGCCGGCTGCACGCATGAAAAAGCATGACTCATTATCGCGTTCCGCCTGAGCCGAGCGTGCGAGCGAGAGCGCGTAGCGAGCGATTTCTCTTCCACTCCATCGCCGATGCGTCCGAGCAGAAGAGAGACAGCAACCGCACACAACCTACATGTGAACTGTTTTGTCAACTGTTTATAAAGTGAAATGAAAAGTTAATGTGGTTTCCATCGTTTATTACAACAATTGCGGCAAGTGAAAATAATTCAATTCAATTCATAAAAGTATGCAATTTTTCATCAATCTTTTCTTATGACGTTATCACGTAAAATTATTACTCGTAAACCGACTTTACAGACAACTAATTTTTATGACTTCTTTTAGAGCCCAGTATCTCTTCGATTCAGTGTTTAGTCTATTATTGATTTCTTTTGCTGTCTGATCTGTGGGAGATATTATTTAGCCAAGTTATATATATTCGTTTACGAATTCCAGCTCAGTAACATTGTTCAGTTTAATAGAAATTTTAATGTGGTTTGTCATTAGCTTTGTTTTAGCGATATTTTTGATAATCCATCCTTTTTGCTTTCATGTACAAGTTGTTGAGTCATGTTCTGTAGAGTTTTTGGGTCTTCACATATTAGTATAAGATCATCGGCAAATCTTAGGTGGTTTAATAATACTTTATTAATATTTATACCATATTCACTACATTCGAGCTGGCGAAATATATGTTCTAGGGTGGCAGAAAAAAGTTTGAGTGATAAAGACCCCCCCTGTCTAACTCCTCGTCTAATGAATAATTATTCTCCTACTTTTTCTGTGCGTATTCTTGTTCTCATATTTACATTTATATTTTTAATTATGCAAATGTACTTATTATGAACACCTTGTGAGATAAGAGCTTCCCATATTTTCTCATGCTTTATTATAATTGTTGAGGACGGATATTGTTCCACTGGAATGGTTCTGAATAAAACGCCGTCGTCGTTGCACTACACTGGCTTCACTCTCTTCGGTGGGCTGCTTCTCCTCTTCTTAGGGGTTATTCAGTCGGCCTCTGCACTCGAACTGACAAAAAATCCCGGAAGTGTTCCGGCTTATATAGGCGGGGTAGTATTACCCCTTCTACCGTGCGGCCGACGAGTGCCCCTCCCCTGCAAGAGATCTGCCTTCTTATCGTTTATTTTTCATTTATTACACGATAATAATATTTACACACTATTATAAGACAATTATTATAAATTTAGACCGTGTCCGTGATATAGAGCGCTTATAACAGGTTGCATGCGGACACCGTATACTGTGCTTATCCCGACCTTCTTTTATTTCTATCTCAACCTTTGTCCTTTATATCCTCCGTGTGTATGGTAGCGAGCTGGCTGTATGCCCTAAACGCTTAATTCACCTAATTTTCGGATCATACAGCCATACGATTCTGGCTGCTACCAACAGCATGGATATATCTGTCCAGTATGACACAAGGCATACTGACAGCTTGTAGGACATGCAATGAACTGAATATGTTCATTCTACATTTCAAGTATAATGAAATCACATAACAGTAACGATTATTTATTCTCTGCCTGAAATCTATCCTAGATGTCCGCGTCGCCTATCCCCACTCTACCTGTCAAGTATTTCCGTCTCACTCACACGAAAATGATGCAATACTTTACGCTATTGCATCATGCTTTTTTTCATATGTACATTCTCTACGTTATATTACATACAAGCCGATATGTTAATTACTACGATTACAAACTATAATGATAATGCACTTTACGGACACGGTCGCCTATAACTCACATATACCTATTACTATCCTATGTGAGCTAGCCTATATTTACATTCTCTATTTGTGTTAACCTTCATCTCACCAAAAACATAAACGTAAAAAAGGAGAGCCAAGTTCAGTACAAAAGTTATGGTTGGCTGTGGGCTTCGCCGCAAAAAGAATGGAGATCTAAATGAGTGCCAAGTTCTATGCGAAATCCAAATATGTATTTATAGGAACAAAATAATATTATTAACAAGCATTAAACTCTATTTCTTTGCTTTTTGGATACCTATGACAATTGCTGTAATTTTAAAAAATGTGAGATCTTAAAGTAGGTTAGATTTTACTTGGTTAGTTTTCATTACATCAGTCATTTTATAAAGTTATTCAACATATATATATATATATCAGATTTGACTTGGCCAGTTTTTATCAGAATTAAATATATATATATATATATATATATAAAAATCGAATTCGATGTTATGTAATTTGAACGATAATTCCGAATATAGTACTTTCAAATGAATTTTGAGGGTATCTTTATTTTTAAACCATTTACGACATTCCTCATTAAGCCAGATCTTTTTGAGATTTTAGTAATGTTATATTAGCTGCTTTACTTTTATTATTGATACGAATATTGATATAATTAGGAATAACGTTAAGAGGCTTGCATTCCTGGTTAAACCAAACATTTTGGGCTGCTAACCGGTGTAATTTGGTCAATCTAATATATAATTGTGGGTAATGTTGGTGATGGTTAGTCTGTGATATTTGACAAGCATGTCTATCGGTGGTGGTCTGTGGCTGCCTTAAGAATGTTTTCGTCGCTCTTTGACCATTGCATGACAGGAGCCTGCCTAACGAGGTTGTGTTGGTGGTTTTAACGCTCCTTGCACCCTGGTGGATGTGACTGTCGGCAATTTCCTGAGGATGTGCCTTGTTGGCATGAAACATACGTAGAATTAACAATTTAACAGTTAGCGGAATTAGATAATTATAAAAAATAAATAACACTTGCTTAGGTGTTCGATATCTGTCAATCCTCTGGAATCAATCATTTGGATAGAGATTCGTAGTGGAGAGGCAGATTCGAGGGTCAGCGGTGGGTTGCATGCTGCATGTTAATACATGTTGCAGGCGAGCGTCTACTATGGATTTCCGCGAATTAACACCTCACACAATACAAAATATCGAAGTGCCTATGTCTAGTGGATTTCCACTAGACAACCAGGCATAACGAGGACGCTGGCGCTATTATGTACCACCCATATTGTAAATGTTATGTACCACACATAATCTATGTACACCCATATTATAAAGACTCTGTTATTTACACGTGTCGAATTTTGTAATGAACTTTTATCATTTTGTGAGCTCGCCGCCTATGGCGCCGACACTTGATCTAAAAGACAAAACCCATAATGTTAATGTAAGGCTATGATCCTCCTAGACAAAGATCCCCAGAACTGAATTATCTAAAAGGGATGCCGACTCTCGAAAGCACCAAACAGATACTCTCTGTTCAAGGGACGAAAACTAAGTAATTAAACTTATAGATAATTTGGGATCGACGAACGCAAGCCGCATGGCGACGGCTTATGGCGTCTTCTTTGTCCACCATTTGTTATATAAACAGAAGCACCTACTCACTCCGAGAGAGTCCACGCATAACCGTACTACGGGCAACATCTACCCCTAGTATTAATCAGTAATTTTATAAAGTAATTGTAAAATTTGAATTTAAATAGAAGTAATTCTCTAAAATAAAAGGGACTTTATTAAAGACTCGTCGATCACCTAACTCGGGCTACGAAACAAGTAAAGAGAATATAATAAAGCGAATGAGCGCCGCTAAGAGCATACTTTGGTTCGTTCGCGGCGCGAACCCGAACGGGAACCTCGCTTGTCCCTGCGTACAAGTGCAAGACACGAGCGAGTTCAACCAGCATTCTTAAATTAGTCAATACATATATATATATCGATAACAATAAGACATCGCTATTGTTTTGACCTTGGTATATATACACATTGGACTTTCTTTTAAGGTACAAAGAGTTCGAACTAACAAATTTATACCTTAAAATATTATTAAGTTATTGCATAGCTTCTATCGCGGACCTTGAGCGTGGAGACCGAATCCAGAAATTCCGTAACGAAAATAACCTAACACCCCCCACTCCGACCAGCACAGCGGTGATACTTTTTACTTTTGCCATCTATCGATGAATAGCAGAACTTTTAATGACTTTTTTGAAATATCACGCTTGGTTTTTTAGTTCAGCAACTCGCCTCTAGGTGGCATTGGTTGTATCGGCGTTACTGGGCATGCGTAATCCCCCTTTTCGCCCCGCAATCTGGTGACTCATGCCTGCTTAGAGTTTCGGCGTTAGGGCACCTCCTCAAAAAATATGTTGCATAAATAAAATAAATAAATAATTATAATTATATTATTTTTTTATTTTTAAAAGAAATCATAGAAACAAACCTTGGGCACTGATTTTTATTATTTTAGTGAGCCGTAAACTATAACATCACTACCATGCAAGTATAAACTAACCGACCCGCTATAAATTTTAACTAAATCGCTACCGCTTATATTTCGAACCATTCGTCAGAGCCTGACGCTGATTAGCTGGGGCGTCGTTACAACATAAGTTTGCTGCTATCAAATGACGTCAGTATAGCGTTTTCTCACTGGAACTAGAACTGAGTGAGTAAAACAACGCTAAACGCGTGACAGTTAACAGCGGCGTCGACAGCGGCAAACTTATAGCGAACGGGTTGTTTATAGTATTTATCTATTCATTGAATCTCATGTATGTACTTCACTTTTATACTGTTACTGATTTAGGCACGAAGAAAGTTTGTGGTTATAATATGACAATCATTTAATTCATCGTTGAGAAAGAAGCAGGATGAACATAAATGTAATAAAACAATAAATAATTACATTGGTATTCGTAAGCGGTGCCTATGTTTATGTGTTGCTCGGGAGCGCTTTTATGTAGATTTACTTCTGTTCTGTGTATAATTATGTGGTGCCGCGCGCCGCCGACGACATATCGTTGGTCGGTTGTTTAGCGGGTATTACAAGTTTTTTGTATGGGGACACCACTTATTTTTTGTCTTAACTTTATTTTTATATTTCTGTTATATAGCAAATATAATAATACATATACATGTGACGGTTCCAACACTACATCTAAAAAAAATTGTATGGGGACCCCCTATTTTTTAACTTTTTATTATTTTTAGATTTTTTTGCACGTTTACACACAATTACCGAGCTGGATTCCAAATTTTATCCTTCTAGGTCATCTGGAAGTAGATTAGATTTAGGTACTATATGTCAGTCAGTCAGTCAGTGCTAAAATTTACGACTTTTGGACCTTCAAAAAGTCGTAGTCGTTTGAGCTAGCTTCATGAAATCTGGGCTTCTAGATGTCCTTATAATTAAACACACGTAGTTTTATGTGTTTACGTTAAAGAGATTTTGAGTTATACAAGGGTCAAAAGTGGCACCAAGTGGTTCTTGTAATATTACACTCGGCGCTGGCTAGCCAGTTCCTTTGCTTGAACTTGGCTTGACACGCTGCCGCGTGTCTTAATATCTATACAATCCAACTAATTTAAACTGTTCTATGATGTCATTGTCCGTAACAGTAATATTTAAATGCTAAGTAATATTTTATTCCATATTCGTTGCATTTCTGAGTTATTTGTTTTATGGTATGAATGTGGTCGATAGTTGAGAAGCCATTTCAAAATCCTGCCTGTCCTTTTGGCTGATTTTCATCTAAGGTCTTTGTTAATCGCTCCAGTATTATCTTGGAAAATATTTTATATATAATAGACATTAGCAATGTCAACTGTAGTTGAAATATCATCTATTTTTTCTTTCTTGTAGAATAAGGTTATAGTTGAAGTGGTCCATTGATGTGGTATATCCTCCGTTGTCAAAATTTCATTGAATAGGTTCGTGAGTGTATTCAAAATAATTGGAGACGTTCTAATTAAAAGTTCATTAGAAATATTATCTTCGCCTGGTGCTTTGCCTTTCTTTAGTGATTTAATGGCTTTCATAACTTCGTCTCTTAATATATATGGAACTATTTCTTCAAAATCTTTCTTATTGCTTATAGTTGATGTTATTTGTTCATCATTGTAGAATTCACGATAGAAATCAGTTACTGTTTCTAGAATATCGTTTCTTTTTGTAGTATAATCTTCAGCATATTCCTATTTAAATTTACAAATTTCATTACACACTAACTTTACTTGATAAGTACCATATTCACGGCACTATAACAATAAACTTGAAGCATTATTATGCTACATCACCCAAAACCCATAATACCTAGTTATATTTTACTGCAGTTTCCCGGTATCACATCAATAACGTCAAATGTTAATCACATCAATAATCTCAAATGCGAAAACTGTAATGAATGGACTACAAAGTTACTTTTTCATTTTAATTTAATTTAATTAATACTAATATCAGGGTTCAACTGGTTTGGTGCAAATTAACATTTATATTATTAATCATTACCAGAGTTCACTACTACAATTTTCGCGAGAGACCTCTTTGAACACTTAAAAAATAACTTCAGGACAATAGGTGCTCGAACTGCTATCCTTACATTCCAATACACTTCTCGACTTTATATGATTACGTCATACATGCGAGATAAAAAAGTACTTTTCTTGGTCTTTAATGATGTTCAATTTTGAAAAGCTTCTTCAATCTTTTCTTGTATTTGTTTATGTGCCTCAAACAGCGTTTCGAAACGATTTGTTTCATATAAGCCCATAAAAAAGCCTATCGGCGTGACGTCCGGTAACCTAGAAGATCACCTAAATATCTGTCTTCCGATCTATTGTTCTCCAAACTCTATCTCAAGTCTTATAGTGACATGCTGTGTCAGTCGATGCGCCATCTTGCTGAAATCACATAGCATTTATATCTCGTAGTGGCAAATCATCAATGTAGTCAGCAAGAGTATTTGTATGAAATACTACATATACCGCACTATTCATTCTACTCGGCAAAAAAAAGGTCCTACTATTCTTCTGTTGTAAATACTTGTCAAAACATAAATAGACTAGCAAACTTGATGACTCGTTTCTTGCATTATTTGAGGATTCTCGTATACCCATATAACACATTTTGTTTATTTAACATGCCATACTTGGCAAAAATTTTTTTGTCACTCCAGAGTACTTTTTTACAAATCCTGAGTTTAGTATTTCCATTCCTAAGATTTAGTAGCAATACTCCATTCTCTTTTAAAAATCGCTCCATATAAAAGCATGTATTTTGTGGATGTGATAAAGATGTTGTTTAACTTTCTTTAAAACTCGTAGAGCACTCAAAATCTCGAAATTTTATATTGTCATAATAGAAGTAATAATAATATTATGATACGGAACCACATCAATTATAATGACTGGATAAAATGTTAGGTTTCACATAAACATTAAGGTGGTCGGTTTATGTATGTGAGAGAGAGACTCGATACGTAAATATTAATGACATACGGGCGACAAGATAGTTCTTCACATTGCTTAACAAAATCAAATACACGACAACAAAATTACCAAAAGTGCATTAATAATTTATAAAATCGGCAATAACAATTTATACATTTGTATGTATACAATCACATATTTTTAGCGTTCATTAATAAAATTCGTATCATTTACCGAGATGTGATATGTAAGATTCATAGAGGTACATTTATTTATTCCTTATTTTGAAATTTATTTTGACATTATTAAAAAAAACTAAAATAGACGTACCACTTGGCCATTATAAAATGCTGCTATAGACGAATTTCAATATTATTATATGGGACCTTCTTCAATTACAAAAAATCCCGCGCTTAATCTGGCACAGTAAGAAATCAAGCTCTAAAGTGCTACATTTTATATTGAGTTCCAGTGGTTCACTCCCCCTCCACCACCTCAGTCCCCCATCTATCACCCGCTCCCTTTTCATTAACCCACTCAACCCTCCTTCAAACAATCTGTTCCTGCCCTGGTGGAAATATTTATTTATAGTCCGAAATCTCAGAGAATATTTGACTTTTTCAGAGTTTTTCAGACTTTTTCGGACTTAATAACATTTTAAATCCGAAAAACTCTAAAAAAGTCAAATAATCTCTGAGGTTTCGGACTATAAATAAATATTTCCACCAGGGTGCTTAAGAGGCAGGAAAGTCTTTGGTGGTTTGTTTGCCGATCGATCTGCTATAAAAAATATTGAAATGTAGAACATCCTGCCACAAACACGTCGATACTATAGAAATAAGAACATAAATGTACCGAGACCAGTTGTTCAGGAAGTTAATCTATGTTTAAAATAAGTGTTTGACAAAAAAAAGGATTTTACATAGTAATCATGTTTTATTAATAATCTCTTGTACAGTAAATATACAGAAAGGACCACATAGTGTCATTATTTCCAAAGGGGGGTTTAAGCCATAAATATACCCGCCTGAGTACGCTCCTGAACAAAAATGTTATTATCTGAAACGACTTCACAATTTTATATAACTAAAAATTAGGACGACATTATTCCAATTCACCTATTTAGATTTAAAGTTTAAATTATTGAATTTAATAATTGCAAAAGTGGAAAAAATTACCTAGGTGTAGGTTGATCATAAATAAAGTTATTTTATTAGCTGTTAACATAGAAAATTTTCTATAAATAATAAAGCTTAAGTCTCGAACTTCAAACTCTAATTATCCTATTGTAAAGTATTTGTATGATGAATTATCGTCTAAAGTATATAAATTTTGAACCAAGTTCTTAAGTAAGTAATTGTATCTTAAACTCATTTGTGTAATCGGTAACTAACTTTGATCAAATAATGCAATTTTAATTTATTGTAATAGCCTCCTTCCCTTTATTAATTTCTTTACTAGCACAAAAATATGCAATCTATCCATTTGTTACAACATATATGATCAGTCAGTTCGGGTCAGTGTAGGCCAAATTAAGGGTGTCAAAACGTATTATATGATCCAAATAGACCGCTATGACAAATCAAAAGAGAACGAAGTACGTATTTTTGTATTTTGTATATTATAACTTAATTGATTGAACATTCAAATTCATTTTAGGTTTACTAATCTCTAATTTTACATACCATATAAAATATACTATAGTTTATATTATGTGTATATTATACAATGTATTTCTTTTTAGATTTAGAATTGGTATACCAAACCAACTCGTAGAAACTCTCGTTGAAATATCTAAAAAAACCGATAATTTTATTTCGATATCAATTTATCAACGTCAACATAGGAGCAAATTTTAATGAAATATAAATACCATCATAAACCTTGTAAAATTAAATTTTGACCATTAGTAACACACAAATGAATAGAGGCTTTAAATACTTGTATCCATGATATTTACAATGTAATTGTTGTAGTTCTGTTACTATCAAAATGTTTTTAGAGTATATGAGATAATATGTATATAATTGAGATTAACGCTGAAGTAAATTAACCTCATAAGTATACTTCTATCGTTTATATAACTTTTCAAGATTGCCAATAGCTTTTTCTAAAACGTTACAAAACCCGCTTAGTGTATAACCTAAAATTTCGGCATTGCATATTTTTAACTTGCATACTATGCTTAAATAACGACATACAAGAATGCAAAACTTTCAAGAAAGCGTTTTTACAATAATTAAAACCACTAGTTTGTCACCAGCAGTTTTTAACTATCTTCAACCAACTGAAGAATATTCAGGTGAGTGTTGTGAATTATAATGTAAATATATTTTCTATTCAATTTTTATTCTTTACTTCAATTCTAAATTTTAAAAATGTTATTGAGTAAGAAATACATTGTAATATTAATGTTTCAGATAAAACTCCTCTTGGTGGCATATTAAAAGATAATAGATATGGCTGGCTTGCTTTGGGACCGAAATTTTGTGTAGTAAACCTAAAAACAGGGCTTAAGATAGCAGCGTGGACATTTGGAGGTTTAACTAGGTAATTAACTTTATTATATAAAAAACCGGCCAAGAGCATACCTTTGTAATTTTATTCCATATTTTTTGAATACACAGTGTAAAAACTAAAAGAGGGCACACAATTTATACTAGTTTTGGAGTGATTATTTCCAAAAATATTCACATAATCAAAAAAATTGCTTAAAAACTTTAGTGTTTTTAAAATAATTATCTAAATATTTGCTATGCTGAAAAATTTCTTCAGCTTCTGTTACATGTATGGAGTGCTCGCTGTAGAAATTTTTATTTTTGTTATTTAACTGTCAAATTAAGTAGCAACTTATACAAGGCATATATATTCCAAATTTCATCAGTATACACCTTGTAGTTTTTGAGTAAAATGCTTATGACTTAAGAATGGGCCGATGGACAGATGGACATGATGAAACTATAAGAGTTCTATTTTTGCCATTTTGGCTGAGGACCCTAAAAATACGCTATTATATTATTTAAAAAGGTTGCCACTTGTTTTATTAATGCCAATTTTATGAACAATCTAACAGGGCTAGCCTCAAATTGAAATTAATTTGCACCAATTAGCTTCAGCTGACTAGTCTATAATTTTGTGTGAATTATTAATTAAAGAATTGTCCAACCTGTTCAACATGTATGAGCTTCTTTATGAACATCAGCCCCGGATCTTCAGTTTTTTTTAGGCGGGGCAAAAACTGAAAAATGCCGCCCCCACCCACATATATTTTTTTTTTTGACCTTTATCATCTCTATAATTTCAGCTATCAGATGTCCACTAATTGATTGACATTTAGACATAGCCTACATAAACCATCTGGAAAAAATGCATCCATTGCTCTTCTTTCTGGGTTAAACCTATTTATTTACAGATATATAGACATAAACATGTAGGATATATATTTTAGACACAACACAGGACAGGATTTAAAATAATAATATGTATAATAATAATAAAAATCAAATATATTATTGCATTTGTGAAATGAAATTACAATTTTACTCTTCGAGCTTTTTGTTCAGCAAATAAATCTATGGCCTGTCATAATTTAACTCGTGTGCAATTCGATTTTCTATCACTAAGATTGCAAGACTCGATAAGCGTTCCTGGCTCATAGAACATCGCAAATAATTTTTTATTAGTTTGAGTTTGCTAAAACTTTGCTCACAGCTTGCGGATGTAGTAGGAAGCGTAGAGTAAATTCGCAGGGCAATACAAATATTAGGAAAAGCATCCTGTAAATCATGCTCATAGATCTGTTGCAATAGATAGAAACCGTTAACCTTTTCTATATCACCAAATAAAAGCGGAGCTTGCTCTTTAAAAACGTAAAGTTCCTGGCAGAATTCAACAGCGCTTAAATCTCGTTTGTATTTTCGAGCCAGATCTGCTCCATATTTTTGCAGTTCTTCAATTGACATTTTTAAAATATTAGTACCATTAAGAAAAGCAAAATTCAAATTTAGCATGGTAGCACAATCAAACCTCTTTTTAATTTCTGATATGATTAGATCAAATACCATCATTATTTTTTTAGAAAATAGTTGAACAGGTTGGAGTGTTTGTAATTCATCTTCACACATCTCATCGAAATGTTTTTTACGTTTCGAAATTCGTTTGTTTTGCAAAATAGGGTCAACACCACTTTTTTCAGCAAATTCTCCAGCCTCTTTTATCCAATATTCCATTGGATTTTGTCTCATTTTTTGCAAAGTTTTGAGCAGACTATCCATTAGTGCGACAGAATGGGAAAGGATAATATCTTCTTTCTGAATTTCTATATTCACTCGATTGATTTCACGGAGAATATTGGCCCAAATAGTTAAATTAAGAATAAATTTAAAATCCTTTATAGCAGGTAAGAGATGACCTGCCTCGCACTTAGCTTCTGGAGCACGAGAAGTTTGCTTAACTTCTTTTAAGGCTTCCGCTATTTCTGACAAATTATTTAATAAGGCATTCACAGCAACATGTTTCGCCGATCATCTCGCCTGACTACTTCCTTTTAAATTTGTTTTAACATATTTTTTCATAATGTCCCACCTAGTAGCGGAGCCAACAAAAAAGCAATATACTTTTTGAATCAGTCCAAATAGGTTAATAGCTTCCTGGCGATGAGGCAGAATGAACCCGTACAAGATTTAAGGAGTGAGCCAAGCACGGTACGAACTCGGCCAGTTCATTCCTTTCTGCAATCCTGACTTGTACTCCTTTATGGATGCTGGCCATATTGGACCCATTATCATAAGATTGGCCACAACATTGTCCAATATCTAAATCATCAACTGACAATTTTTCTAAAATCTGTTGACAAATGTTCTCTCCTGTCTTTCCAGCAACTTCTATGAAATCAATGAAACTTTCTTTAATTTCACACACATCGTCAGTTCTTTTTACATATCGAATTACCTGGCTCATTTGTTCTGTATGGGATACATCTGGAGTGCAGTCGAACATTATTGTGTAGTATTTGGCTTCTTTGATGTCATTTAAAATGATATTTTTAACTGTTTTTGCCATTATGTCAATTATTTTATTCTATATTGTCTTGGATATATATGATACTTGTCCCTTTTTTAAGTGTTCTAATTGAAACTTAAGAGTTGAATTATGTTTGGCGAGCAGGGACATTAAGTTCAAGAAGTTACCTTGACTAGGCCGAGGATATTGTGTGATGAGATCGCTAGGAGTTTCGTGGGACCTGCGAAAAGAAAGGCAGTTTGTGGATATATACAATACAGCATCCATAATAATACGCAGGATCTGTCTCCATTTTTCTTTCTCTGAATGAATTACTCTCTCAATGTCTTGATCAATACCCTGGCATGATTTCATTTGTTGTACCCGTGTTTTCCACTTGATCATACACTCTTTGTGTATTTGAGTTGCCTCGTGTTCGGTGTTTTTCCAATTAATAAACTCTGTAGAACACAATGCCGATATGGTGGTAGAAGATGGTTTCTGGTAAATCTTGCAGCACGCACAAAAAATTGCATTTTTTGTCTTAGAATATATAAGTCAAGATCTTTTAACCCTTTCGCAATCAGCTAATGTCCTGTACCACATAGAAGATGTTAAATGTCCGCCATTGCATTCAGTAGATCTAAATTCAATGTTCTCGCGGTGATTTTCTGCTAATAATACAGCCTGATTGCTAAAGAAAGACTGTTGTTGGTCAGTCATTTTTTCCACCCCTGGATAATTGCTTGGGCCATCAAATTCAGTTTTTTGCAATCCATCCGAATCTGAGTGCGGGGATTTAGATCCTCCATATTCTGGCTTTGTTTTTTCAAGTTGCTCAGGTTGCTCTTTGCACATCGATAAACATGGTAAAGCTTGCACTGTGAAATCAGACTGAAAAATCTTGATCCGTTTGAATGGGCAAAATGCCAGGAACATCTTCTAACTCAACAACAACTTCGGAAGTTGCAGCAGATACTGACGGGTCACCCCCTCTGCAAAGCCAATTTTTCATATTATCTGCACATTATTTTCCCTTAACACCTTATATTTAGCCTTTTTCCTGTATTCCGCTCCCGATAGCTTTTTCCTTGGTGCACTCATAATTACAACCTGTAAATAAAAATAATCAATGTCCTTGTTGAAAACATTTCAATGTAATAAATATTTTTACTAAAAAAATCGACCGGTGGTTGGGACAAGATCATTTCGTAGAACAATTAAATTTTCAACTCAACGCATCGTAGGTGCTATGATCTGATGACAATTTCACTAACACTACAATTTATGAGTGAGGAGTAATGATATCGATAAGTGTGCACGAGTGCATGGCAACCATCCGAGTTATAGGTACCGTCGTCGACGGCGTATGAATAACGCAAAAGAAGTAAACGAGCAAAAAGTAATAATAATGATATTATGATTATTTTCCTTAAGGGGCTCACTTTGCCACTCCCTGCTCTATTTATTTTAACTACTTATACCTATGTATAGTTAAGTGTTTGTAGGTAATAATATGAAGTAAAAAACTGTAGCATGGTAAACCTCTGTGCTCCGTGTCGCAGTATTGGCCGCCAATAAAAACCTTTTAAAAAGGAATTGTCTGTCCGCGTTCGATTTTCCTCGCGCGGCTTTTGTTTTTTTGTTTTTTTTTTTAGGAGTGATTAGAACAGGATTTAACCACGGACTTTTACATGGCTCTATGATATCAAAAAACAATCAGCTAGTAATCTTACATTCATAAAATTATAAACCCCTAACTTCTACCATAATTATTATATTCACCACATTCTAAATTATCAAATGATTCACACATTATTTTCCAGCAATAATTTATGGAATGTAAGAAGTGTGGTGGAACTACCAGCATCTTTAACGGAAAACTCACAACAACTTATTATAAGTGTAGAAAATGAAAACTTTGGTGGAATGGTGTGTATTTTCCATGTAAATGGCTCACATGTACTGCGTTGTATCCAGACCGATGCAGTGATAACTTATTTAGATGTACTCAATAGTGTACCGAATGGTGTATTCTCTTGCTTTGACGGTATAGTCGTTGCTGGAACAAAAAATGGAGAAATTTTTGCATTTGACTTGAATAGGGAAAGTTTGTTACAAGGTAAATTGCAAGAAATTTATTACTTATTACATTATGTATATTTAAAAACAATCAATATACAGTTGCAGCTTTCATTCAAGATTATGTCATGAGTAGTAATATTCATGTAATTGCTTGGGAGCAATTCATTTGTTGTTATTTTTCTATTTAATGTTTTATTTATTTGCAGCTCTTAAATATACCTCTCAAGGATGTGAAAATTTAATACATAATGAAGCCAATGCTGCAGCTCTAACATTTTTACCACTTAACAGCATATCTCAAATAGAAGCACAGAGAGAAATTGCCTTAGAAAGCAGTGACCACATTGCTGTTTTGTTGAATGAAAATTCTTTTCTTGAAAGCCAATACATTTTCTGGAATCCCGATGGCACCGTTCGTATGAAAGCCAAAAGAGATCACATCAGAGTGTCAACATTGCAATACATTCCTCAGTTGGGTAGCGTCGCAGTAGGTTATAACTTTGGTGCATTCCAGATATGGAATCTAATGACTCTCGAATTAGAGTTCACATCTCAAGTAAATGTTGAATGCTTGCCAGTCACACATTTTGGATTTCAGGTAAGAAAATAATATTTTATAATTTTGTATTCCACAATTTCTTGTGAATTAACAAAATTTGTGTGACACATTTTCTATTGCACTGGTAATTCTTTTTATAAAAAAAATTATGAATCTAAGAAAAATGCTGCCTTTTTTCAGGAACCTTGTGATGACCCACGTGCATTTTGTTATCTGTGGGTAGTTTATTCGGTCTTAGATAGGTTTGAAGAAGAAGAATTTCCCCTGGCTGTGATGTATTCATTAACTTACCATGGCAAAAGAATGCTGATGGATTCAAAATGTTTATATGAGGTATATCTATTTATTGTCATATAAATTATATCATAATATGTACTAAAAATTGTACATATTCTATATATGTATGTCGGGATCAATAAATTTGTCAGTGTGGTTATGAGTAAGATCCAAATAGAAAAAATAAGATTTTCATTTGTGTTTTGAGTTAATATAGAATAACAGTTTTATAGATAACATTGATATATACATTTTAAGAACCCGAAATGCTTAACCTATGCAACAATATGAAAATTTATGAAATATCCACTTTTCGAAAACTTAGTCACAAAATAATAGTCATGCATTGTGCTATATTTATATGTGTCGCTAATAAATACAGGTGCAATTGATGTGAAATACGAAAGATTGATTTACTTGACAATAGTCAATTGATGGTGAATTATTGTTGTTTTTTTAACTTTCCAGTACTATTTATAAATATACATGTGTTACTACAATAAATAATTCTGTACTGACTACAATTTCACTGTCCATTTTCATAATAGCCTTTTGTATGTCATTGATTTCAACTGTTGTAATAAATGTACATAATTGCTATCAGTGTCTGTAAAAATTTTTATCTATTAGTTTATTGCTATGTGAAATTTCGAAATACCCCAAATTTATGTCTACGTTATTTAAGCATAAATTTTTTTACAGGAATTCTTAAACTCTACAATACGTTTTCAAGTTGAATTGACTTCAATTGAAAATGTGACATCTCAGTTAGTCGGTGGCCGGTGCATTGCCTGCCACACATACTCGATACCTTCCTCACTTGGAGATGAAGGAGAAGACAGTGAGTTATCATATTAAAACCCAATCAGAAATATGCACAGACATACTTTTTATAATTTTGTAGTCATGTAAAATGATTATTACATTGATCGGCATAACCAGTTAATAAATAGATGACATAAGGGTTATAATAAGCAGATGGCTTATCTGATCTAATCATTTTATATTTATAGTAAACTTAGAGTACAATGACTATTGTAATCTCGAGCTAGTAACCAAAGTTATCTCATTGCACTTAGCATGTATGTTATGTCTGGTTTTAATCACCTCAGTACTCAGCACATTCTCCCAGAATCTTTTATTTCATATTGAATGGCTTGTCTTTTAAACTGTTTATTCTGGTCCAGTGCTGATTGGGGGCTGCTGACAAACGTTGTCACCAATGCAATGACATTGTCTGGAATCGACAGTGTGACCAACTTTCCAAGGCAAGGAGAATGGTTTGATTTAACTTGAGACGAGAATTCATTGGTCAATTTGCCCGTGATCATCATCGAACCTGGCACAATCATCTCTGAATTTATCTACCATCTGTGATTTGAGTTTTAAGTGCTAAAAAATCGTTAAATTTCTACTTAATTTTAGAGAAATGTGAAAAGTGCTTGTGATGAGTTGTATTATCGTTTGTATACTTGAAATAGATATTTCTCAAGAATTGACTCTCCTTATGTAGCTTTTTACGTACAGAAAATAGCTACTGAATTATGTAGATAATAAAGCTGCTTAGTTGTGACATTCATTTAAATGTGGGATCGGTTGGCTAAATGATACATAAACCTGTATTACTAAGCTTGTAGATAGCATTTATTGAAAATTTATATTATTGATGAATCAACATTCAATTGAATTAAAGAAATGGAATATATTGTAAATGAATAATGTTTTAAAATATTATCTACTAGAAGTGTATAATCATGTATAATTATTATTGTTATAATGCTTATAGACAATGAATATTATAATTATAAACTGTCTGTATAAAAAAATTGGTATTATAAATAAACATTCATGAATGTGCTATTTATTATTTTAATATATATTTTTTAATTTCTAGGTGTTCTCAACATTTGTCAGTTAGTGTGGGAATGTTGGACTGATGACCCAGACCCAGAGAGTCCAGCGCAGTATGGTATGCTGCTGTTTGATTTGGACCAGTGGTACAAAGATCAAATGCCAGGTACTTTTAATAAATTTTAAATTTTTCCTATGTAAAGAATAGTAGCCACTTAAGACAATTGTACATTATGCAATTTTATACTAATGTCTGATGAGAAGGATGTTGTATTTTCAGAATTAATTTAGGTGTGTGTCTTTTTATTCCATCATAGTTTTTAAGGTCTAAAATGAGTAAGATGTGTGTCACTTTGCTATAGATTTTCACATAATATTAGGTGATGTTGGATATGTAATCTTAAAAAAATAATATGATTATTATATATGAATAAAAACAGTATTTGAAAAAAAAGTTACCAAAGCTGTTTATATGCACAATAATTATCTAGAAGTAAGTGAGTAGACTTCAAAAATTACCTTACGTTACCCAGGATAATGTATTGATCATCTAAGTTTGTTCGAATACTATGACGTAATCTAGTAATTAGAGTTGGTTCACTAATTTTCTGTTTCGCTAACATTCCACAAGTTTTTTTAATAGCGCAACTGATAATTTTCCATTCCTGTTTATTGTGTTCTGGAATAATTTTATATGCAAATATTGTCATCAGAAGGTACAAAATGAAAAAGTGAATAATTTAAAAATTGAAAATGGAACTGTCCAATGAAACACTAATTAATTAAGCAAATAAAAAGACAATGGCTGGCCAAACACATTGGATAATTTAAAAATGTACTATAATTAAAAAGAGCTAAATAACTAAAAAAAAAATGTTTGTCAGGACCATACGCCTTGCACAACCTGTTGAATGTCCCTTGATTTGTGTTGTTAAAAACAAAAATATGGGCTATAGTAAAGTAAAACCATAAGCCATAAATTGTTATATTTGTAATTTTTCTCAGGCACGCAACAACTCCAGAACAATGCCTTCATGAGCACTGTAAAGTGCGGCGAGCTAATGCGTGATTCTTCTATGCTCGATGTCGCGCTGATACCGCGCTCTCTGGCGCAGTATGCTCATGCGGCTCGTTTAGAGGAGCACTTCTATCCCAATTCATTGCAATACAGTAAATATTCTTATACTTAAATGATCTTTTAATATTATCTATTTTGAGGATAATATAAATGCAAATAAAATTTAATTCCAGGTTGTGTCTGCCTGTCTACATCAGATGCTTGCATTATTAGCACAACGGGAATACAACGACATGTAATCAGCATCATAGACGAAACTGGTCCCACAGCGTTGATTTACCCGACTGAACTGTATCACAAGTGTATGGAAGCTGGCCTTACTCCACTCTATATGGAACCATATATTACAGAACCTACCATTGTAAGTGGATATTAACTATGAATATTAACTATTTTATGAAAATCATAAAATTTGAAATAAATTATCATTAAAGCTATATTATTGACATTGAAGTACTGTAACATATGTATTACACTAATATGTATTTACTATTTAGAATTAGTCTAAAAGTTTAAACAAAACAAAATGTCCATAAAAATGAGTATAATTCACTATACTTATAACTTCAAGATAATATAATCTAAACAAAATTAATATTTTCGACAATATTACTCATTGGTACCGAGTTGTTAATTTATATACATACATGTATAAAAATATTTATACAGATTTATAGATATGAAGAAATATTTGATTTCTAATATATTTTCTTAACTTTCCACAAATGTGACTTATGCACTGATAATATCTTGTATTGTTTGTAGGAAGAACAACGCTACTACCTGCTGTCAGTGGCACTAGAGGCGCGACTGTCGCGTTTCCTGAAGCGCTGCGCCCACGACTGGGCGACTGGCAGTCACAGCGCGGCGGGGTGTACTCTTACACTATTAGTAAAGTAGCCTTTTTAATTGCAATACCTGAAAACTTCTTATCCATATATTGTGAAGTGTGCTCCTAAACTTATCTTAGTTTAATTACCAATAGAGCAGCGATGGCCAGATGATCATTGCGTCGGTTTTGATTCGAAATGAAATTAATTCAATCTCTGGCCATAAGCAAAATTAACTGATTCATTGTTACCTTAAACTGTTTACTCCTGCCTCGGATATTACGTAAAGCCATCGATCATGAACATTGTCAGTGTATTGATGGCATTGCTCATTAACAGCTCCCCATCCCCATAATAAATCGAGTCTTTCATTAACATGCTGTTTTAATGTTTACTTATCTAAATATAAGAAAAAAAATAATGATACATTCTCTATTCTAAGAATTCATTTACTAGGTGATTTTATATATCTTCTAAATATTCCTCAGAATAAAGAATTCATATTATCAGTTAATATGATAAAGTAAGTAAAAAACTATAATAAAAAGTTAGTAAAAATATTGCATTTTAGTACTGATTGTGATTGTGTAATGTGATATTTTATTCTAATAATTTTCATTATTCCCATATGTATGTTAATTTTACATTATATCATAATACGCTACCTTCATAGTTATTTATGATTAATTTGAACTTTATAATAATATGTGTAATTTAATTCTTATATGAAATGATGGTGAAAAATACAATTATTGTGTGTTTTTAGTTGGATTGGTGTTGGAAGCGTGCTATCGATTTGAAACAAAGTGCCAGAGAACTGACTGCACCGCTGTTCACATCATCATCTTTACCAGACAGGTACATTCTTAAAACATTCTACTGTGTGAGATGTTCATTTGTAGAAATTCACCATTAGATGTATACATGCAGGTCACATATTACTGCAAGTTGAAGGCAGCCGTACGACAATAAAAGCATTTGTATTCAAAAGACCTCATTCTTTCTTTTTAAAAGTGATGAATACACATGATATATGTAAGGAATGTCATTGTAGTGACATTTGAATTAATTTTGTTACCAAAATGTGTTTAAGGCAGGGTTGTAATCTTTCTCTAATGTAAAATTATCTCATTTAAATGAGAAAAATGAATAATATTCCAACATTATTCTGTATTTCATGAACATTGCAATTTATAAACTAACGTAATTAACAACAGAAATAAATGCCTTTACAGTATCGATAACTGAAAAAAAAAAATTGTGTAGTATAGATTACCATATTGCAGTTACTTAAAGTATTAAAAATATCAGCGTATTTTATAAATATTAGTAAAATAAGATGCATGTAATTCATAACATAAGTAATATAGAAATAAGACTTTTCTATATTCATAAATATTGTTGGGCATTTTCAAACTTCAATCGACCCGAGTCAATATTTTAGCTGTTAAACTTAAACAAAATTTTAAATCAAATGGACTTTAAGTACATAAGTGTAAATTGAAATAATTTTTTTATATCAAAATTGAAGACATTCAAATTGGACATTAAAAATGATAATGAAATAAGTAGACAATTATTTAGCAATACCTCAGGTCTTCTCATTCTAATAGACTAATAAAAGAATATTTATTACATACCTGAGATTTTACGAAATGAAACTCAATATGATACATTTAAGTTTTTCCATTATTTTAATATTCTGATAAGCAGAGTGTGTGTAACGATTTGACAATACTGCACCAATTGCAAAATACCAAATTGAACGACAGTAAAATTGTCCTAAAAATATAATATTTCTTTGCATCCGTACAAGATTTATTTATGAATTTTAGAATCAATCAATTGTTGAATTGATTCATTTAATTGTAACATTAACTCACACTATTCTATTTATGTGAGCCACTCTCTGTTGCTGAATTGGCACTATGTTATTATGATTTTTGCTTAAGTTGAATTAATCATTATTCATTCATCAGGAATGTTTGCCGTTACCTGGAACATTGTGTTCGACAGCTAACACAGCTGACAAACCTACTTGACTCTGTTCTCACCAAATGCTGTAATCTAGTTGTTCCAGATGGTAAGTACTTTTTTTTTTATAGAGAACATCTAAGGGGCAAATGAATAGGCAGGCTAATGAGTAGGTGTGTCATCAAAGAGTATGTGGTAACTGCTGTCCATGGACATTCGCAACTTCAGAAGGGTCATCAGTGCATTGCTGGCCTTTTGGGAGAGAATAGGATATTTAATGGAGAAGATCAGGCTAATAAAGGGGGAAGGGTAGGGGTGAGCCACTAGAACTCACTCATTCGGCGAAACGAAATAGTGGAGGCTGCTACTTCATATTCATATTTTGTGAGAATGTGGTATTTAACCAGTCGGCTGACCTATTTTTGTGTTGCAGCCAAGTTGGCCACAGCATGACTACCACAATAAAACTATTTAAATGATTCAAATTTTTTAATGAGCAAAGATAAAAAATAAAGTGCTTATTGTTATTTCTATCCTGGTTCCAAATATGTATATAACTATGAAGAATTTTTCATATGTTAATAAAAGAATCAAAAAAACAAATTGATTCGCTGATGTCATTAGTGCCCCATGTTTTATTCTGTGAATTTTTCTTGTTGGTCTTGTCATGTTTTAATGAGCTTGCTGCTGAGGTATACTCCCTCGCTATCTTTTTATCTCAGGTTAAGGCACTTGAATGTTAAGCCCTCCATACTGACCCAATGAGTTTGGGAGCTACTAACCTCCATTGTTACAAATAAAATTACTAATGTCCAGAAATGAGCTTAATATGCTGTCTGTGACATGGAACAAGTGGTTATAATTCTATTTTAATTTAAAATGCATTCATCAATTGATTATATATTTAATCATAATTACAGTTACTTTTATCATGTAGAATGTGTTTTGTATCTTTTTTTTTTAATTAATGTTTTATTTTTATTCATTGTTCACCTACTTTATTTTCTCTCCTAGACTGATAAACTTTTTACTAAGTCCTCATAACAATGGTTTTAGGTTTAAAGAATTACAAAAGTTATGTGTTTAAATGTCTGTATATACTAACTAGATTTTGCCCACAACTTCATCCATGTGGATCTTCATTGAAATTTTGATCCATATAAAACCTTAATCATAAACCTGATTCTGGTCCAATTACCAATTGAGATTTTATTCTCAATTTCAATCCCTCTCTTTTTTCATTTGCCTGCTTTCTTTATTCTCTTTCGCTCTCGATTACACTCTCTCCCTTTAAAACCCTATCTTCATCCCCCTCTAACCCCCTGGTAGAAACACAAGCAAGTAAACAAAGCCATCATAAATAAAAATAACGACTAATTTTTTTTTTTTCTACAATATGTACACTAAGGACAAGATACAGCTTACATTTTATGCAATGATGAATTTTATTAAGTACCAAATTTTTATCAAAATTGTTTAAACCATTGTTGAATTATAAAAAAACATACAGATAGATAAGTAGGGGCTTATATTTTTCGTGTTCTATCAATTTTTCATATTTCATTAAAATCATCAATTATTTATTCATGAAAAGATATACAGACAGACTAAAATAGTTAATAAGACTGACCTAAATTATTCAACAAGAGTTATCTTAATATATAAAACTTAATCAAAATCAGTTTAACATTGTTAAGTTATAAAAAGGCATATAGACAAACAGACAGACAAACAAAAAAAATTTGAAGTAACCTATGCCTACTCTGCGGTTCAAATCACTTAAATACCAAATTTCATCAAAAATTAGTTCCTGGGAAAAACAGAATTACTTTCACATTTGCAATATTACAACAGTAAATATTGTATAGTTATACTACAAAAATCGTTCTTTTTTGCAAAACTATGACATATACTTCACTGTTTTATTTAATTTTTTTAACTACTAGAACATACATATTACCAGGCAAAAATTAATTTTACTTAGTATGAGGTTAAATTTTTACATATCCGTTTTAGTAACTATATTAACATGTTTTTGTATATTATTCTATAACTATATTTGTTTTTGAATCAATTGCTAGCTCTTCTAATAATTTATAATATTTTTTTATTATAATTCCGATTGCAATTAATATCCCTGTACTGACTTTTTTTCTCTGTTTACAGAATTTCTAAATTTTGCAATATTTTGGCATTTGTGATTTGTGTTATGAATGAGACAAACTGTCAACCCATTTGATAACAAATAGATAAATATAGAATTAATACCAATATAATAAATGTTTCTGATTATGACTACAAGATTGAAAAGTATATAAGTGCAGTCTTGAATAAAATTTGAACAATATACTGATAAGATTTTATGCAGCTTAATATTTTCAAAAAAAATCTTCAGCATTGCACCGAAAAAGTCCCATCTAATGGACTTAAACTCGAAAAAAGTTAATTTTTTCTCAATTCTTATTTTTCATAACTCTAATCTCTCATGCCATATGGCAATTGGCGATCTTCAACTGTTTTGTTATAAAAGGGACTAACGTGAATATAAATATCTATGCTGTATAAATAACATTATTATTAATTATGTTTATTTTTCAGCGTTGAGTGAAATTGAAGAAAAATTCAAAGGCATAGGTACCATAGCGCTGTATTTCCAAGTTGTGCAGTGGTTCCTAAATGTTGGATTGTTACCAGAAAGGCAAGAAAATCTCCCATATCCTGGTCACACACTTGTCAATCTCTACAGGACAAGGTAAGTATTAGCTGAAAAGTAATTCAAAATTGCTAATTTGATAATAAATAATCCATATTAAGTTCTGGATATACTTTATTGAGTATACAAATGGAGATAATATATAAAAGCTTGTTGCTTAAAAAAGAACATGTGCACTTGTACTGTTTTTTTCTCCCTGTTAACATAATCAATCAATGCAAAAATTGTTTTTCTAAAAACTATAAAATAACTATTTTTATAGACATTTTACATAAATAAAATGAATTCATAAATGTTTAATTTACCATAGAACCCTAATGACTGATACAAAAATCATATCTCATTTCAAACTTTGATAGTAGTACTTACCACTTAACTATGTGCTTATGAATTTTTTCGGCAACATTTTATGTCTTTTATACATCAATTTTGTGGTTCAGCAAATTTCAAGTCCATTGCCACACTGAATCGAAATGAAAGTAAATATTTCAGTTTTAATTTGTATATGTATTTTGTACTTTGTGCAGGAGACTTAAATTGCACCGTTTGCATCAGAATTCTACTCCAGATGACAGTGCTGCAAATAAAAGCTGCCCCTTATTGTACATCGACCAACTGATCAATAATGAGTGTGGAGGAGAAGCGATATATGAGTGAGTGACGTTTAATGAAAATTGGTTACACAATAAATTTTCAATAACTGCTTTGTACTTTGTACTTAACATTACAAACAGCTAGCTTATATTAAAGTTAATTCAATAAAAATTATATTTTATAAAACTGTAACTTACCTTTGTACGTTTTCCTTTTTTTTATGTATAATTGAATATGACTAATTTGACACAATGGATTTAATGAACCTAGTATTTATTTTTAAAAATACATTATTAATATTTGTAGATAGACTTTTATAGGCTACAAAATATGAAGTTTGTAATATTTTCCAACTTACCAATATTATTATTGTAAATTGAAGTGTTTAAATAATAATGTTTATATGGTTTTAGGATGTGGCGCAAGGCTGGCAGTGAATGTGAAGGACTGTATCCACCCCCATCTCTGTACTCCTTACTCCGATTGTACCTGTTGCCAGACATAGCCGAGGAACACAAACATTCATTAATTTTATATTTATTGGTTGATTACTCTATGGTTTATGATGAATTGAGGTATGTAATTTCTATAAAATCAATGTTGTATTATCTTTTAACCATTGGCATTTTCTTTTCCAACTTATTACCAGAATTCAAAGCACAATTTGTAACCAAAGTTTCTAGTTGTCAATCTATTAGATTAATAAATTATGTATTAATGTTAGATAGTATTAAGATATAATGATAGTATTAAAATATAAGATACCTATTCAACACAATCTCTAAATGTCTAATATTAGTGGGTACTCTACTGAAGCGTTAATAGGTTACACTTCTTCAACTTTATACACTGTTCATATATTGGAATTGCCGGCCGATTATCAATTGGTTAACTGGCAACTGGATTAAGTATGAAGTCTATAATTATCTGTACTTGTCAGTAATATTTACTCAGCATTCTACAATCGACCGCTGAGTGCTCTATCCAGGGAGTCAATAGAATATTCACACACCTTAAGGCTCAGTTGACCATTACAAAACCGAATCATTTCAACAGTGTTAGCATAACATGTTAAAATACCGTACTGCCCCATAAGTAGGAATAATTTTCCAGTTTATGTATGTATGTCTATTTCTTTGGCATCTTCTCTATCAAAAATAATTATATGTCACATTTGACATAATCAAACATATATGTAGTATTAGAAAATTTTAACCTATCAAAATTCTCAAATAACCATGCCCATATATTTCACCATAAACATGCAGAGTTCTATTCTGTTATTTATTTATTTTATTTGGCAGAAGCACCATTCTAATAATTCATTATTTTATTTATAAACCAAGTAACAATATTGTAATACGTAAGTTACCATTTAGATACAAACTATAAAAAAAATGCATTTTTAATGTAAAGATAAGTTAACATACCCATACTATGTAACCCATTTTATACAGTTTTTTACCACTGCTCCTCTCAGTGACCAACCGTAGTATGCCAAGATTATCCCCCAACCATCTTTTCCAAAAATGGTTGGGGGATTTCTCAAAAATCATCTTTTGCAAACAGAAAATTAATATTATCAAGAAGAAAAAACTTAATAACCATATTGTAACAGGATTTTACATTTTACTACAATTAGAATATTATATAAAGACAATACTACTGACTGTCTACAAAACTGTCAGTTTTAAATCAGCTGGCATCTTGGTATATGTGCATTAGTGTTGGCACCTGTAAGTATAAAAAACGCTGAGCACTGCGCGCCATAATTTAAATATAGCTTCAAAAAGAGCGAGATTTCTCTACTTGATGAAAACTTAGTCCCCCTCAAACTATAATCAAGCTTAGTGTGAAGACCCCCTCCCCCCTATGAATGGGTCACATAATATGAGTATGTTCCTTAATGTGTTAGCAGTTTGCTTCTAATTTACAAATCACCACACTGGATTAGTCCATTATGAATCTTAGCAAACATATTTTTCTGATTATTAGGATTATGTACCTCTAAGGCGAGAAAACAAGGAAATTAATATTTATTTGTCCATATTATAACTATCTAGATTATTAAAAAAAATAAAGTACTTACTAAAAAATCTGACTTCATAACAAATTGTCCATGAAAAAAGAAATATATTGTATATTGTATATATTTAATTTCATCATCATTTATATTCTACATCAAATTTGATGTAGTCTAAGTGAAAATCCTTTGTAATTTATACAAGGAACATGTTTTATAAATTTGTTATAAACTGGCTAATATTTTTACTTTATACACGTCTAACATTGAATTTGATTACTGAAAAAAATTTTAATCATGGTCCTCCCTTCTCTTATCAGATATGAAACAGTGATTCGACGATTAATGCAATTTCCAACAATGTTTGGTCTTAGTAACACGGCAATCAAAGCGACTCAAGCATTCTGGCACCTCGATCATAGAGATTTCGATGTAAGTCTATGTTTTTATGTTTCCTAAATTCCAAACCGGAGAAGGTAAGTATTAAAATAGATATGTAACTTTTTTTGTTGTTCATTGAAAAAAATCAAATATACAGCGATCATAATGAATGGTTATATTAGATCCAAAAAGTTGTAGATTTAATACTCATTCATTGCTTTTGATTATCAAGCATATGAATGATGCCTTTCACACGATAATCTAAATAGAAAATATGAAACAAGGTTATTACAAACCTAACTTTTTCTAAGTCACTGTGACAGTTTACTAAAATAAAGTGACTATTGAAGAATGAAGGCAGCCTAGTATAGTCTGTAACGACAAAGGCCAAATAAATTTCTGTCACATTCCATCACTATATTTGCGAATTTTGTATTGCTAAGATTTCCTTAATGTCATGCCATCAATTCAAAATTGATATGCAACATCCAAAGGAGTATAGAAAGGTCTTTGAATTGTGACCTCTCTACCACAAAATGCTAGAGACATGATTATTTAAATTTAAGAACACTATTGGAATGCTATTTTGGTGATATAAAACTTATGAACAATGTAAAAGGCTGTGAGTGATCTTTTTTCCTCCATTAAAGTTGCGCCAACAATAGTTTTGAAGATTTTTCAAAAATATTTTGAAGATATTTTTAGAATATATTAATTAACATAATAATAGTCATTATTAAATAATATTATTAATATCTATATCTATTAATTATATAAAGAGGTATATTTCAATCCTAATAGCATCTACATCCATTGAACCATTTCATATTTGTAATGAATATTCTAATACAAACTTTCATGTTAAAGCTCTACTCATGGTTTTGTATCCACATGAATAACATTATGTAACGAATGGCATGTAGATCTGAAATAATATAATGGAATTGATATGAACTTTAAAATATTATAAACCTCCAGGCGTTTTGTATAATTTTCATAATTCTTATTCATAGTTTTTGTTACAGTTTGCATTAGATCAGCTACAATGCTTAACTGGTAATACTCTATCAGAATGGCAACACAATGTAGTGTTGTCTGCTTTATTATCCCAAAAGAAGACTCAAGCCGCTTTACACTATCTGCATGTCAGGAAACCAGCACCAATACAAACCATAAATATAGACAGAAATGAGAATGAAATGAGCACTTCAAATAACAAAGTTAATGATCATGATAAATTAGAGGATTGGCAGTCCTGCTGCAATTTATATTTAGCTCGGGGCCTAGTTTTTGAAGCTCTTGATGTGATCAGATTGTGTGCTCAAAATGTTCGATCTATAGAAGGAAAGCTTCAAGTGCTGAACTTCTTTTTCAAAGGTATGGTTGTAAAATTAAAAATCTTATATATTATTGAAATTAATAATTATGTATTCATGGCGCATTAATCTACAACTGCAGCTTAAGTGAAATGTCTGAATTCATGAATAAAGTAGTAACCTGATATAGTTTTCATATCCAATGAAATTTTTAATTTGAATGGGAAAGCGCAAAATGTTACTTGCAAACGTGACCAAAAACTATCAATCTTGAAGGACCATTAGCAGAAAAAAGCGTCCTACTGATAATTATTCTTAATTGAATCACAAGCATCAACCTGTATTAGGCCACCATAGAGGGTTTACAGTTCTGGCTTCTCAGTCCAAAATAAAAAAAATGCTTTTAGCATCTACAATAGAAAAATATTTATTGCCCTCTTTGTAGACAATACATTGAAATATAAAATTTTCTTTTGATTTGTTTATTGCTTTCAGTCATTTGCATTATAATTAAAATATAAAGTCTACCAAGGTTGGTTTGTAAAAAACATTGTTGATGAACACAAAAATATTCATGTGACACCTTTGCATCCATATTTAAATCATCTACACAACAGTTTATATTTAATAATACTTAACCAATGAGAGGAAATTTCTTTTCATACACTACTTTTTTAATGTAAATATTTAGGCAGGGTAATATGGTTTGAATTTGAATTAACATGTATAATTGATGCAGATATTTTTTTTAAATACAAAAAATTTTTTTTTATGTTTTTCAGGTTTAAAATTTGATCATATATCTGTTTTGAGGTTAATGAACTTGTTCTATCACAACTGGGCACACAATATTAATTATAGAAACACTTTAAAAATATCGACATTTTATTTCATTCTATAAAACTAAAATTAATAAAAATGGAGGAACTTTTATTTAAAAATGTAGATTTTTCTATAGGTAAATACCACCTTAAAAATCTAAATGACGTAATGTAACATTCACTTTTGTAAAATATAAAAATTATATGAAATTTTCCTACAGAATCGTTTAGTTAGTTTAGAATTGTCAATTAGTGGTTTGTTTGTTTGATGTTGTTTGTACTGGATTTTATTCAGATTTATTCACTGGTTACAGAGTTTATTATAATTAATATCCCATAGGAGGTATACATTTTTTCTGGGAGAAAATATCACCTTTGTAATTGAACAAACTAAAAAAAATCACATTTATCTGATATTTCGCAATATTTATGTAAGTGTTGTAGTGCACCATCTTGAAATTAATGCCCTGTGTATAGGTTTTGTAAATAAAAATTTGAAAGGAAGAAAATTTAATGAAAATGTAATAATTTTTTTCTTCTTAAAAGGATATGCAAACATTTTTTAGTCACCATTGTATAGTATACTAGCTGTCCCGCCCGCTTCGCTGGGTAATTTTTATTATAAATAAAATGGTGAAGGATTTACGGAATTCGAAAAATGAGTAGCCTAGAACCATCTACAAATCATTCCGCATCGAATGGTCCCAGTCCCATGTCTATATGTTTTGTAGTTTTTACTTGATTGGCGAACAAAGACAACCTATTTTTATTATATATGTATAGATTATCACATTAAAACTTTTAATGGGAAAATAAGGATATTTTTTTCTCAGGGTGCCGCAACACAGGTCAACTGTCAAAGATTCTTCAAATTGTATTATTGCCTTTTGAAGAAGAAGTATTCATAAAATACCTGGAGAGTTGTAATGATCGGCAGACCTCCGATATTCTAGTCATGTATTATTTGCAACAAGCACGGTAAGTTATGAGAAAAGTTTTTTTAAAAGTTTAATGAAACGCGCTTCCACGCGAACTCATAAAATAGGTAGCTCTCTGTACAGCCAGGATTATGCGCTCATGTCAAACTTCAGATCGTTATCGTAAATAAGTTGTATCTGTAAGTCATGTTTAAAAAAAAATTGTCTGTGGCTCTCGAATTCTTGAAAGCAATATTTATATTGTGTTTGGTGTCTTTTATTGGGGCAAATACAATGTGTACTGGCGAGCAATGGTGTATTGCTCCTTTTTTGTAAATATATTCGCTAGTCAGCCAAAGCCTCCAATCTTCTATATTCCAGTCTGCTCGTCTGAGCCATGTTATTCCACCAAGTTGGATAATGTTTTTATCCCATTTTTTGTACTTTGTGTCTTTCTTTGTCCTTCTCCTGGGTACCATTGATTATTGTTTTACTTCATTTATACTTATATCTTGACATGTGGCCCAACCATTTACAATTTACTTTTTATTTTTATATTAGTTTTTTTTTTTTTTATAAATATCAAAGCCGTAAACTTATATAATGCAATAATTCAAACATATTTAAATAATAAATGTGGCATATGGACATTATAAATAATACATGTTATAAAAATATTTTTTACTTCATAGTTATGTAGAAGCTCAACAGTACAACAATAAACTTCGTCAGGGGCATAATATTCGACTGGAAAAAGGAAGTTCCTTGGAATCTCTCCTGGAGACTGGCTTGGACCGGGACACGGCTCGTAACGTTTTGGTTGACGTCGCGTGCTCTGCATTGCCGGCTATCACAAACAAAGTTGTACAGTGTGCCATGACCGATCCGCTCCCTGCAGAACCACGAGGTATGTGTTGAAATGGTAAATTTGTGAGTATGAAAAATAAATCACCAGAATATATATATATATATATATATATATATATATATATATATATATATATGTATATATATATATACTCATTTTTTCTTAAAAAAGTTAATATTGTATGTATAAGGATCATTAAAAATAATATCGTCATCAAGCAAAAAATCCTATGTATTTTATTGAATTTTATTATCCCAAAAAGAACTAAATGGTTTTAAAAATTAACTTCATTTCAATCTATAACATTAATTGTTCATAGTTTTGAGAATGTTTGCATTAAATAACCAAAATTAAAGTACATTTATCATTACTTTTAGAAAAAACAATTATAGTAGGTAAATATAAAATTGTTAATATAAATCCATTGTAATACAAAATTTAGACAAATAAGCCAAATGAATTATTTGTAATTATTAAACCCCAATACAGGAGCAAAAACAATAATCTTTTAACAAAATCATAAATGTGCTTGGGAAAAAATAATAAAAAACTAGATTTTGTACAAATAATAACAAAGTCTACCTTTAGAAAAATAATGCTTGTGTATTCTAAAGGAGCTGACTCATAAAATAAAACCCTTGGGCAACTGTAGCCTTTATTTATATGTGTGACAGTACACACACATATGTGAGTGTATATGTGTGCTTATTTTTTTATGACACATATAATGCTTTATTTTATGATATAGGTCACTCACAATCCTAAGTCATATCGAAGGTTTACCTGTACAATATTGTAGATTCATTAATATATGTTTTCAATTAAATTTCTTTGAAACCTATGTTGGATCCTTCTTTTGTAATTACCTGTTTTGTGCATTATCCTTACTTTTTTTTTTCAGTTCTCGCTCTGCGGCCAATGTCTGTTTGTGTTCAAGCCAAATCGCCCAAAAATTCTTTCACATACAAATCATCGTTTATTCATGTACGTCTATATTCCATATTTATTATCATTCCGATAAATTATAATCAACAAGACGAGGTTAACATCATCATTTTGACATTTGTAATACTTCCATAAGCTTCAGATGTTTTTAATCATTCGAATGGTTCGTATTTACTAACTAACGATGGAAATGCATTCATCAAAATTATATGAATTTGTCAGTCGTTCTCTAGTTTGTGGGTAAAATGTCTTTTTAGATAGTCTTGAAATGAATATTCTTTTACTTTAAAATAGATATTTTTTGCTATCCTATTTAGGAAGCTCATAAATAATAAATAAGTTATTTATTTTTGTGTATTTGCAACTACATATTTCAATCAACTTGAATACACTCCATTTACTTGCACATTGTTAAAATTAAATATGTATTCTAGAAATTGGCTGCACAAATAAGAAAAAGCATTGACTTGTAACATAGACTGACAGGTATTATATAATTTAATAATTTTTGTTTTGTTTAATCCTGTAGAGTTTATTACGGGTTTCTATAGTATAATAATTTACAGTCTTAAAACTTAACAATATTAATGGGGTGGTGTCCCCTTTTCAAATTATTTTTTTTTTTTTTAATATAAATTTTTCAATTTATTCAAATGTTTTAGGACACAATAGAGAATGCAAGTGAAACTTGGTTGAACAAGCCAAAAACGAAACGAGGTATTAAGAGAGCATTAGCTGTAGAGGAAACCCCGTTCTTATGTACGCCGAAATTGGCACGCAATAGAAGGTGAATAAATCAACAATAGCTCTGATGTATTTTTAGATATAACATATCAAGGTTTATTTAAATGTAATAACATGTTTGAGATTAGGGATAGAAAATATTGATAACGATGAAATAAAAAAATTTAATTTAAATTTCTCATCATGTTTATATTTAAAGTAAAGTATTAAGCGAATTTTTACTTTTTATAAAAAAATTTGTAATAAATTTTAATATATAAAAATTATCAATTGTAGTCTAATGACGCGAAACATTATTTAACATGAATTTTACTACTACAAAATTGATGTCATAAATTATAATACAGCTAGTGTCTGTGTACATAGATACAATTTTTACAACTTTAGCGATTTTATTTCAGGAAAATAAAAGTGGTTTAATATTACAGTGTATTTTGTGTCGCTTTTTAAAACATGTTTACTGCATTTAATATTAATAATTTTTAAATATAAAAAAAAAATTAGTAAACCTGGAGTATTAATTGAATTACTGTTCATTGGTTGACTTATAATTATGTTTTCAGCTTATTATGTAGCAATTTAGAGACTTCAGACTTAGAGAATCAGACGCCCTCAAAGAGACCAAAGCTTGATAATACAGGCACTCCAAGAACTCCCAAAAACCAAACACTAAAACTGAATGATAAGCTAACGAAAGAAATAGAATCTTTACTGGATATGCCAGAGATAGAAACAACACCTGAGTGGAGAATAAGAGCAGGCAGATCTGTCAGGGAATCTACTCCACAAAGTATATTAAAGGTATTTTTTTAAGTATCCAACATTAAAAAATTCTATAATTGGGTACATTGTAAATTGATTTTTGACTTTCTAAATTTAAATCCAATCTAACTCATCTGATCTAAGTTTTAACCCAGTAAGCCAAGAAAGTTAAAGGAATCATTATTTTATAGGCATTTTCCAATTATTCCACCATCCTTTTGGGTAAAGTAGATTGCATAGTTTTCAAGAAATATATTGTTTGATGTTGATGATTGATAAACTGAAGTAAATTGTTCTGATTCTGTGCACACTAGTTTTCTGAAGATGAGCTCCAGTAAAATTGTAAAGTTTTAATTTTTCAATATTTTTAAAATATAATACTTACCAGTTGTATTTATTTTACATTAAAAATGTCAGTGATTTTTGTTTTGTTTTATTGTAATGTTACCTTACCAATATTATAATATATATAATTGGTAATTAATACAAAACTTTTATAAAGGTGAAAAGGTCAGAGTTGGCAGATAACCCATCACCTGTGGATTCCCGATACTTAGGTGAAAGCGAAGATGAAGTTATGGAAACTGCTAGCAATCATACCAACTACAGTGATTCCAAGTAAGTTTTTTCACTTGTACAAAGAAAATCGTAATATATATTTACATGTTAACATTGCGTTTTCTATGGATTATATAATCATAAATGTGAAAAACATATTGGGTGCTAAAACTGGATAATCCAGTATGTTAATGTATCATAAAATCTCAATTAATTGTTATGTACCTAGTTAACATTTTGTGTATTTGCTCAGTTCTGATGAGAATATCGATCGAATGATCTTGATCTGATTTTTCAGCCAGAATTGTCTTGATGAGGGAGTTCCTCTGTCTTTAACAATAACTGTTAAATATTATTTTCTAAAGTGATTATATTTGATTTATTCAAATTAACATATTTCTGTAAAGCTGTTAATTTTGTCAAATCTAAATTACGAAACACCTTTTTTTCCTACAACAGACATTTAAGATTTACAATACCTAGTAACTCGGACTCTGGAACACCATCACCTTCTGGTACGATGAATGAAACTCACGTGGAAGAAGTCAGAGTAGAAGAGTTTGATAATCGTTCTGCAACACCAAGAAGTCAGAGTAGGGTAAGATAATTCTTTTTTTATTGCATTATTTAACTGTAACATTAATATTAAAATAGAGTAAAACTAGAAATGCCAATTTCTTTGACTATTTTTTTTTAAGATAATTTTGTGTAACCAATGTCATGTCTAATGAATAAGCTATAGCCGAATTTTTAATTTAAGCAAGCAATATACAAAAATTTAACAAAACAGTAAATCCAGACTAAATTTTTTTCGGAATTTCTTCAAATGTTTTCAAAATGTGTTCGATGTTGCTCATTGTTTTATTGAGGGTTTTTAATTTTTGCTTATTTCGCAATAGATTAATGGCTGACAACTTTGAGAGACCTGATTTTAATACCGAACTCTCAAAATATGTTTGTTAAAAAGCTTTATGTATTTACTCTAGCATTCATTCATTTATTTATGTATTAATAAGATACATATTTAAATCAACGAATTACAAATCAAACTTTAAGATACATTCCAATGTTATTTATATAGAAATCTCACTCGACAATCATACAAATTTCACACAATTGTGCGTGATATGATAATATGATTTTCATTATCCATACATTAAAAACATGTATTATTTTATTTTAGAGCGAGCCTAGTCCATTTGAATCGCCATTGAAAAAACAAGCTTTTGAAAAACCCAAAACAAGGTCAACCTATAAAGACAGTGTAAAAGGGAGGTAAGCTATTATTGTAATTTTATTATGTCATAAATATGAAAAATATTTCACAATTAATGTCTGTTAAAATAAGTGTGCTTAAAGTAATTTTATGGGAGATATAATTGATTCTAATTATTCACTTTACTATTGTATTCTTATGTAATGACCTTTGTATCAGACAAAAAAAAACATGCAGAAAAGCAGAAGTAGAACTCTGAAACACAAAGTTACAATAATGAAATGATGTAAATATGTCACATCTAACACAACCCAACAAAAATTATTGCACTCTCAAAAAATCCACCCCAAAACTAATGTATTTAAAAATGTAAACACGCTTGATAATGACAACAGAAAGCTTGACGGAAAGCGGGAAGAGCGTGAGGGGGGACTTGTTTATGCTATAAAATATTGTTAAATATTATTTTGTACTTTTAATTTTTTTTTAGCTTGCGAAAGCAATTCGAAAAAGTACTCAACTCATCATCACACTCTTTTATTACTTATAGAACAGGGCGAGGCAAAAAATATGAGTAAATTTGACATATCTTTATTAAAATCTATATCTTTTAATTAAATTGGATAAGATGTGAAAAAATTTGTGACTTATGTCAGTAGTTTCCAACTTAGTACTAAGTTATTGATAAAACGTAGAGAAGTTGACATATTGAGTATGCCGCGGACGAAGAGCTGGAGATATGCACATTTACACATGGTGAAAAATTGAAATCACGGTATCTGTTTTCATGAACTCGCATAATACTTATTTCTGTTTTAAAATAATTAAAATCAATGCATTTTACAAAATCAAATATTATGAAAAGCAGAATTCCTTGTCGAAGAATAAGTAAAGATATCATGATATTATTGTACACAATTTAATAGCTTGTTTAATGGACACAAAATGACAAGGGCATTTTTAAATTCGTGTCATCAACGTCACAACTGTTTATGAAACATGACATAGCTGATCAAATCCATCCATCACAATGTAGCATTTTGTTTTGCATGTATTCACATTTCATTTTTTTGTATCTATGCATGTGCTCAGTGCATTATATCTCCTTGTTATGCAATTTCTAAAAAAGAAAATCACAAATTACCCATATAATATAATAATCACAATTTAAGAGTTTATCTAGTTACTATTTATATATTATAAGGTTGGGGTAAAAGTTTTTTTATATTTTGTATACAAATTCAAGATAATTTTTCATCATATTTTATTTGCATTTACTTATGATATATATATATATATATATATATATATATATACGCCATTTTGTTCAACAACTTTTTACCATTATGTATGTATTAACATAATTCCATTTCTTTAGATATTTTGGGATTCCTGATCAAAAAACTGTAACAAGTGGTTTTGGCAGTCCTCTCTTGATGTTAACCTAACAATACCCAAAGAATTATAAAAAAATCGTAACTGGTGAAAGTCTGAGGGTGCAAGGTTAGGGCTATGTGGTGGATGCATTAACACTTCCCAAGCAAACTCTCAATATTTGCTGAGTAGCTAAAGATGTGTGTGATCTGGCATTATCAAGGTGGAAAACCACACCTTTTCTGTTGATCAATTCCGACCGTTTTTTCTCTACTTTTTGTTTCATTTTTATCAGCTGTTGGCAGTAGAAATCAGAATTGATAGCTTTGCCCGATGGTAAAAGCTTATAATGAATAATGCCCTTCCAATCCCACCATACATATAGCATCAACTTGTTGCGACCTTTTGATCATGATCTTTTTGCATATTCTTGTCGAAGGTAATCCATTTTTCGTCACCAGTGATTAATTTTACCAAAAACAGTTTGGTTTATTATGTTTCAATAGAAAATCGCAAATGAGTAGACAATTCTTTAGATTTCTTTCAGTGAGCTTGTATGAGATTCATGTATCGAGCTTTTTTTATATACACCTTTTTTCAAATGGATCAAAACTATTTTTTTTTCAATCCCCAACTCTTCAGCTGTATCGTAAGAACTATTATGACGATCATGCATTATTCTTTCCAAAATAGTATCGACTTTATCGATAACAGGTCGACCAGAGCGAGATTCATCTTTGACATCAAAATTACTGGACTGAAAACATTTGAACCAATCTTATGTTACTCTTACCGACATTGCATCAGGTTTATAACGTCACAATTTTTTTCGCGGTTTATGTCACATTTTTCCGTTTTAATAAATGTAATAAAACTACAAAATTTATTGAATTTCTATGTTAAATTGACTCATTTTGGTGGACATAAAAACAATAGAAAAATGACAGAACACCGTTTGTTGTTCTTTTTTTAATGTCATCTATTTATTAAATAGTATTTAATGGTATCAAAACTAGCCAAATACAAATAGCGCAACCAAAGAGATTTTACTGCAACTTTTTATTTATGAAATACAAAGAAACTTTTTCCTCAGTCTAATATTATTAAAATTATTATTTACACTCATCTATTTTTCCAGGCTATCTTTGTCTATATCTGCCAACAGCAGCCTGTCGGATGATCCAAATGCTTCAATAGAAAGTATAGCGGACATAGCTGTTACATTAATCAATCCGAGATTTTCTCGTGTAAAAGAAGATAGTCCTCCCATAATGAAAGAGTTGCTTTCAGAAAGTCCCATAATGATACATGATTCATCAGTTGATGATAGTCCACATATATCAACATATACGTCTAAAATTATAACATTGGGCACACCTAAAGGCAGACGTAGTATAAGGCAGACTGATAAAGGTGTTTCAGTACCTCAAATAATTAGGACAAGGTAAGATTTATACACTTTTATTTATTGTATTGCTTTTAGTTTAAATATAATTTTATATGTATACAAACTGGAACAACAGTGTTGATAAAGCTTACTATTTAGGAATTCATCTTCCTTTGTAAGAAATCATAAATAGTTTTGACTGGTAAATGCCTAGTTAAGAAATTAGTATATTTTTTTCTGTTGTATTTTATTATTTATAAATTATAAATCATTGTTCATATCTTATAACAAAAAAAAATCTAACAACGTGAAATATTCAAATTTGAAGATTCCATATTATCAGTATATTTCACAGTAATAATGTGTCGCGTTGTTTTTCAAACACTTAGGAGTCGTTCCATGACCCCAGAGAGACAAGATTCCCCCAGACCACGCAGGAAATCTAGGTTTGTTTTTAAAATGACATTGATATAAATGTGCTAATTTATTTTTAAATAAAAGACATTAATAAAATCCATATCATCTTATTTTTTTTATTAAAGAATGAAAAAAAAATGGTATATTATTCATAATAGTAAGAAAAAAAAATGTAAATAAAACACATTACACACTTTAAAAAAAAAACGATTACATGTACATATTTGATAGGTATTGTATTACATTTTCATAATGAAATTGAACATTTCAAATAAGTCAAATTTATTCTTGATTAGTTGTTATATAATCACATTTTAGGAAAAATAATTAATCAATACTAGTTTTATCTTGTGGCTTCGGCTGCATGAGCATAGAATAAATTCCTTCATCTTTTGTATCGAACAATCTCTCTGCTAATTATGGTCCCGCTTTTGTTCTTGTTTTCTAGTTATATTCTACTGTCGGTTCTGATACCAGACTCATTGTAAATTTAAAATAAATAAATTAAGAAATATATCAAACATTTAATTTGTCTATATATCTATAGTCCTTAAAATTAAAAAATAATTTGATTTCAACATCACTTTCTACCTCATACAATTTTTTTCCCGTTTCACTTCTCTTAAGGTGCAATTTTCAAAAAGTCTGAAACACATATTTCTTTATTGTAATTAACACCAATTTTTATAACTGTAAATTAATAATTAATGGCACTCTTATACAAACATTAACCACCATTATAATTTCAATAACTAACTTCGAAACTAATATTGCTTTATAAAGTTTTTACTCCTGTTTTCATCTTCTAAGGAATGATATACCCAAAAACGTCTTAATGCCTTCTTACATTATGAAAGTCAACTTTGCAAAATTTCAAATTTTTTTTTAATTTTAGTATATTGATCAATTGAAGTTTTGTATGTTGATGTTTTTTTTACATTATATAGCTAACTCAAGATGAAGATAACATTTGGACATAAAAAAGCATTCAACGAAGATAATTATTGTAATATTATCTTCGAACTATATATAATTTGAGAAAATACCAAATCCGGTCTATAAATTTTTAAAATGAAAGGGAATTTCGTAAATGATGGGTAACCTTGAAATATTTGCATTTGTACAGATCAATAACACCAGAACGCGAATCTACACCTACCACGTCTTCAAAACTAGACCCAATCCCTGAACAACCGAAACAAGAAGAAAATGTACTACATTCTGAACCTACCAAGCTCTTGAGGCTTACCCAGTTAGTATTCAATGTAGAATTTAACATCAACATATTTTGTACATGATATTTCTTAGATTATACTGAACACTAAAGATTTCTAAAAGATGAAGAATATTTTAAATTTTGGTAATACTAACATTTGATGTCATTACGAAAATAGGCCTGAGGAGTTTCTCGTCTTTTCCTCTCCTTATTTTTTTATGAATCGTTGGCAAATAAATAGACTGGTTTTGACTTTCAATATAAGTGAGTAAACACCTTATGTTGAAAAAAAAATGTCTTTCTTTCTGTATCTTGGATGTAAATATAATTAAAGCCATCAATTTAAAACATTTAAAAACAGATGTATCATGCTTGTCAATTTTTTTTTTAAACTTCCTTCCTTTTCAAAGCTATCTTGAAAACAATATTAGAGAAGATAATGTGACCCTCGTCTTCTTTTTGACTCTGTAAATTGCTTAGAGACATAAATATTAAGAAATATATGAACTTGTGAAACAGCCACATGTAACTGTCTATGCTATAAAACAGGTTCTAATAAATACAATTATGCCTTTAAATTATATTTTATTAATGGTCGTAATAAAGGTTACTTTTATTGTGAAATGTTTTTGTGTTAAGCAAATAGTTTGTCAATAGATAGCGTTTTTCTAGGTTTCTTACATGGATGTATATAAGCAAACTTCATTTTTTGGAAAGAAAACATTAGTTTCCTTTGGTTAAAATTTATATTACAAACTGTTTGTTTACTTTTCGCGAGTAATTGACAATATGAACTTAAAAATGTTGATTGATTCATCAATTTTGATGGATAATTAAAGGAAGTACAGTATTGCCACAAAAAAAAAACACCTTTGTATGATGAAGCAATTTTATTAAAAGACGAAAAACTATTGTTGCTCCATTACTGCTAAGTAGCGTGTATATTTTGAATGTTCCTTTTTTGGCTACCATTTATTTTTATGATTTAAGAACATTATTGACTTGACCGATAAATGCTATAATCATAAATGTGATGAGTTACGAATGAGAACTTATTCCAAATCTAACTTTAATTCCAATTTCAGAAGCCGCAGTAGGTCTCGCACACCAGAGAGAATGAATTTGGAAAGTGAATCTAAGTTGGAGATGATAACGGAATCGTCTAAATCTGAAACGTCTGAAGATGTTCATTCACCTTTACAGTCTTCGAGCCATTATAGCTTAAGGTAGCTTATTGTACATCGTTTTTAAATTAATTGAAACACGAGTAGATCATGATTTGAAATATAATTTTATTACATTCTTTTTAGAGTATTACACAGATTTTAGTAGTTTTTATGTATGGCTAGTTGTCAGAAAATTTCGAAAATTGTGTCTATACTTAGTTTCACACATGACTAACAATATGTCTTGTTTGTAATTTTTTTATGGAAACTATAGAATTATGAGCACACGTACCATCCATAATTTTACTATTTTTGTTTCAAGATAAGAAATGGCAGTTGACCAAATACCCTGAAAATCAATCCCTCATCATGTCCTATACTCAATATAACAATATTATTTAGGTAATTCATCTCATTTTATGAAAATATTAATTTGAATATTATTGATTATTTTGAGAATACTGTATCTTGTAGTAAATACTTCTTTTATTGAGTACAAAGAAATAAATTATTTTAAAATGTATTTTTATCTTTGTGCCAAAAAAATAAAATCATTCTCTCACATTTTATACACACACAACACTTGTCTAGTATGTTTACATTCAACTTTTTGCTACCACACTCGATAAATTTTTAATAGTTGAAAACTCTTGTCAGTGCCATTTTATCGTCATATCTGCCCGACTCAAAAAGATTTAATAAAGTGAAACAATTTTTCATAAGTTATTCAAATTTATACACAATGCAATTTGAACAAGTTATTATTATTTTCATAATAATTTTTATATTCTTTTGCAACATTGAGAGGGTACAAAATTAACCTTAATTTAAAAATTAAACTGAGGTTTATGGCGACTTTTTGTGGGCTATGTTTGATTTTACTCTCTCACCATATCATTAAAATTGTAAATGAGAGAACGGTTATTATGAATGAAGGAATGATGTATAGGTTTCCTATTACCAATATTATTATTCTAATTTATTTTAAGAAGGTTTTTTTGAAATGCAATAGCCAAAAATAATTGAAGTTCTGATTTCAAACGAGTTTCAAATCTTAAAAACAGATTTGTCAATTAATGAATTCCTATCCTGAAAATAAGTCGACAATTCCTTTCTAAATAAACAATATCAGCCTAAAAATGATAATTACATTAAAAAAAATCATTTACTACCTTAGAATCACTCTTTCATAATTGATTTTTCTCATTATTGCACTATTTTAATTAAAAGTAAGAAAAATTGCAGACCACCTACTTAGTTGAGCTAAGGCTCTTGTATACTTTATATTACGTAAATAAAATCGTCAATTATGTTAATTTTTTTTTACGTTTAGTTGTTATTTTTGGAAATTTCGTGAGAATTAGCCGTCTTTAATATATCCAATAATATAAGTAACTAGCTTCCCGCTCGCGGCCTCGTCGGCGTGGATATGGGATGTGTTCCTCCATCTTTTGTTTCGAACGATCGTCCTGCTTCCAACTCTGGTCCGGGTACCTTTCCTGATTTTGATCTCGATCACGCTCTAGATTGTAATCTCAGTCCTCATTTGGTTTCTATTTAATTTTAAAATTTAAGTCGCACTTAAGTAATACTTAGCCTATCGACAAAGTCGATGTATCCTTTACATGTATACAAAATTTCATTTTGATCAGATATATAGGTCAATAGTTATAATGGAACAACCAAAAAAACCTCTGAGATTTATATATTAGTATAGATAATATTAAATAGAGTATTATAGAGTTTGGATTGTCACTGTTCTTGCACTCAGCACATTTGATCTTTTGTAATTAAAAAAGTTTCAAGATAATAATGTTTAAATTCGCCTGTTTCAGTGGCCATATACAATTGTAAAATATAGGTTTTTTTCATTTATTTTAATAATCACAAAATAAAAATCAAAATGATAAATAACTAAATGTACCTTTTTGCAATATGTATCTAACATATTGCGTCTGGCTTACACAAGTATACTAATAAAAGTTTTGGCTGTATAAAAAATATTGTGTTAATAATTAAGATACGAGTAAAAAACATAGAATAACATTAATGAATATTAAAAATTGGGATTGTGTACATTACAAATGTGCCAATTGACATTAACAATGTTATAAAGTATTGATGTACTAAATTACTTTTAGTAATTTGAATATTATGTGTATTTTAGAAGCCGTTCAAAAACTCCAGAAATAAAATCTACTCCAGAGATAAGTACAACAGAAAGTCCTCGTAGTTTGAGGTACGTATAATTATCGACTATTCAATTTTTTTATCACAGTCTGACTTAATTATACTAATATATTTTCTTTCTAGGAGCCGTTCCAAAACTCCAGATAGAGATGCCAAATTATTGGCATTGCAAACTCATACCATTGAAAAACCATCGAAAGCTAAAAAACCTTTGTCTCGATTGGTTTTGGAAGCAAATGCATTCTCTAAAGTGAAAAGCAAGAACACTGATCAGGACCCTGAGTCTCCTGTACTTGATATATTAACTGAAAAATCATTTCTTCATGATCCGTCTGATAGCGTGATAGAATGTACACCAGTAAAAGACTCTACTGCTCAGACCAGCAATCTTTTGGATATATCATTTTCTCCAATTGTCAACAAATCTGTTCTGGCCAGTTCCACAGAAAGTTTGTATAAAACAATGGAGAAGGATCATAAATCATTACATGACAACAGTGCCAAACTCTTGCCAGATAAAACATTAAATTTCACAAGAACCAGTGAGGTGTTCTATGAAAAATCGGTTTTAAAAAGTTACACAAGTAGTACAGCAGACAACACGAATGATGAAGATAATGTAAAAATAACTGAACCGGAAAAAGTTATTGAGAAAATTGTAGAAACTAGAGTTGAGGTTTTGGAAAATATATCTGGTGTATGCAATAAATCCATTCTGAGAGACGAATCGAGTTTGATCACCAGTGACAGCGATATGGATATTAATCATGATAAGGAAGAAGCCGGAATGAGTTTTGAAGAAAGTGCTTTGAAGAAAGAAGAGGAATTCGCTTCCAATTTGTATAAACAACAGAAACAGAAGATCGGTGAAATAGAACGTGAAATAAACGAAATAGAGGAAAATGTTTCTGGTGATGAATCTGTTAGTGAAAGCGACGATCAAGTAGAAGAATTAGATAGTGACGAAGATCGTGCTTCAGAGAATGAAAACAGTACGACAGAAAGCTCTGAAGAAGAGGTATTTATATATTTCTATATAATTAAAATCGACATTTGGCCGAGGTTCCATTTACACATAATGTTGTATTAAATCTGCAGATAAATATTCAGTTTATAAATTGAATGCTAATGCCTTCAATTTATAAAATATTATTAAATAATACTTTTGTAATGTCACATAAGTTATAAAATAAAAATATTGATTGTTTTAAAGTGTACATTGACACATTATTAAATCCAGAAATAACTTCTATTAAATTAAACTGAACCTAAATGGTTTTAGCTAATAACTAAAACTAAGCCAACTTTTACAAACATAAGAATATGCTTAGGTATCATTTAAGTAACATTAACACAAGTTTATTTTAAGTAGCTAACCATACAGTCTTGAAAGAGTTTTTTGTATGTTTTTAGGTAAACACTAAATTGTTTTTGCCTAATATTGTGGAATATTTTAGGAGGATGATGCTGTTATTTCCATTAATGATAGTTCTGAAGATGACCACGATATTAAATCAAGTTCCAGTTCCCAAAGTAACCAACTGCAAATTGTTGAAAGTGTAAATATAGAAATAATTGAAAAAAATATATCAGATGTTACTCCAGAACAGGAAACTGCCAGTAAGAACAATACTGAACAGATACAAAAGGATCCAATCAAAATGCAGGAGGATAGAAACCAAGATAATGTTAAAGAAGATCCCATTGAACTGCAAGAAGATTCCAGTATGATGGATCCCTTGAATCAAGCTAATTATTCTTTGATGACCGAAGATAACTCCGTTGCCGAATCTGATGGTAGTGAAATCAAATTAAGTTATTCTCAAGACCACCTTGACGATGACAACTTTAACACAGCAGATAAAAGTGTGCCAACACATCCTCAAACGACAATTGTTGAAGGTTGTGCATGTTTGTACTTATTTTTTTAAGTAATTTTTTTTTCTAAGAAAAATGTAAAAAATCTTTATTTGTCAGTAGTATTAAAGAAATTTAAAAACAATTAAGTTAATTTTGCACACCGTAATAGGTATTAATATTTTTTATTTCAAATCTTTCATCCCAGGAACACCAGCTACAATTGAAGTGTCAAATATGGAAATAAAACCGCCAACAGAAACAGAAGTAAAGGCAAATGAAGGAACAAACCATGTGGAAATAAAAACAATGAGAGGAGATTTAGGTACAAATTCAAAAACATTTGAAAGAGAAACAAATAATGAGAATGAACTAAAAGAAAAAGACCTTAGAACTGAAACACAAACGAAGTGTAAAGAAATAGATACTGCAAAAAAAAAAGATAAAGAAATTGTTTTGGAAATACAACCAAAAGAAATAGTTACAAAATCATATGTAGAAAAGAAAAAGGATACAAAAGAGCAAAATGTTAAAACAGAAACAAAAATGCAAACAGATGCAGAAGAAATAGCTATAAAACCACAAACAGAAAAGAAAGACAATATTGTAGAAGAAAAAATCATAATAGAAACACAAACGCAAAAAGTTACAAAAGCAGTAGAGATCAATAATAAAGCTTCTCGTGGCGAAGTCGATGTAGTAGATGCTGTGATACTAGAAGTTCCTAAATTTAGTGCAATTGAATCAGTTGATACAGAAATGAAAAATGTGGAAGTGTCCGAAGATGAGCAAAAGAATCCAGCTCAAACACGTAAAAGGACTGCATCTACGTCATCCAACAAATCTGTAGATTTAACTGATGAAAAATTAAAGACTACACCTTCAAGAAAACGAGCATGGTCCACATCATCACATAAATCTACTGATTCGAGGTCAGACACTGAAAATAAGACTACACCTGAATCTGAAGTGATCAATGAGTCATTTGCAACTCCATCAAGAGGACGGAGGACACCAACCTCTATGAGTAGAATGATAACAAGAAAAATGGCTAGAGAATTGGGAGAACCAATAGATGAATCGCTTATCACTACTCCAAGAAGAAGGAAAAGTAAAAGTATAGACACAGATGATGATAATATTAGCATTGCTTCAGATGAATCAAAACATAGCAGAGACAGTGTTAAAAGTGAAAACGCAAAACATAGGAGGCCAAAACGTTCTATTCTGCCCAATGTAAAACCAGAGTTGTCTGTGATATCTGAAAGTATTGAAGATGCTGTCTCCAGAGATGATAATCAAGACCTCATTTCTGAATATTCCAAGGACAGAAGGTATCTATTTAAAATTTTTTGTGAATTTTTTTTATAACTCATTTCCTAGGTTCTTCAAAATTTTGTCCTGTCCTAATAATAAGTTAATTTATACAGATTTCAAAAATTATAAAATACAAAGTATAATTTAAAGAATTTTGTACTTTGAACGTTAAAATTAAAAAAAGTCACCAGTTTAGATGTTATTGGAATATTGTATTATTTGTTTTATAATTAACCATATAATTTGATAATTCTCACATAACTTTTTACTCTTAAATACACACAATAATTTTTTATTCTCAATAATACAATTGAAAGCTGCAATTATCATTCTAAAATTATTGATTATCAATTTTTTGTTATCTTTAGAAATTCAAATTGTCATCTCTAAAGGATGACAGAATACTAATTTCCAATTTCTTTTTCCATGTGCATGATTTTGCATGTCACAGGAAAATCTCTGCAAAGTGAAATTTTGAATTATGAATCTTCACAAAGAAAATTTTACACAATAGATGTTTGAATATGTTTATGTTCACTCCGCAATGAAAATAATTTTATTTATTTGCATGGACCATTGAAAGTTTGTCACTAAAAATAGTTTTTGGAATGACCTCTCATGTGATTAATTTATTGAATATTATAATTTCATATTATATCTTTATTTTTATCATGACATTGAACAGACTGACGAGAAAACAGAAAACAGTAATGGAGAAACTGCTAACACCAAGTCAGAGCCAACCTGCCGCGGGCCGTGTGCGCTCGCGGCGCTCAACAGCCGCCTCGACGGCTTCCAATGCGTCTGAAACGACAGAAGAATCGCCTGAAACTAACGCTTTTGACGTCCAGCCCATTGATCGTATATCATTACTCAATAAGAAGGATTTTGAAGGTATTCATTATATTAACAATGATTCCATTTGTCATATCACCCTTTCATGGTCTCTTATTTCACAAATGTGAACAATGTACTAGTTACAACAAAAAAAATCAATTAGAAATTTAGAATTAATTTGAATTTACAATATCTTTGTTTGTATTAATTATTTTGCAAATTTGGGTACATTTATATCATATATTGTAATTTGACGCAATTTAGAATGCCATCAGGCATTTTTGTAGACCAAGAAAAAAAGTCAAACAATGCCGAACTATTATGAAACGATAAACATTTGAAGTATATAACAGCCACAATTGTATGTCGGTCTAACTCCTACTGAACAAAGGTTAGAATAGCTTGTGACAAATGACAGATTGTATTAAAATGAAATGAATCCTCCAGATGTGCATTGCTCAAATTTTTATGAGGGTTGTTTGTAACTAATTTTTATTACTTAATCATTTTTAAAAATATTGTCATCTTGTCCACTGCAAGCGATTAGAAAAATATATACATATAATAACGTTTTGTAAGATTTCATGAGATTAAATAGGGTTCCGCAAGTTTAAATGGGGTTCCGCAAATATAAATGGTTAGATAACACGTGAAAGTGTTTATTTTGATAGAAGCGATTAAAAGGTACACAATCATAATAACATGTAAGAAAATGACAGTATCTTTGGTCAATTACAAAGCAATGATAAACAAACAAAAATTTACTTTACATTTGGAATTATGTTAAAATGCTGGTTTTTGTGAAAGTTGATACCAATAAAAAAATCTATCTTGCACTCATAGATATAGAACTCAATGTATTTTCCGTGCATGTGTTTAACATCTTTAGTTATGTAATGTAATAATTGCTCCCCATTTGTCAGGACCATTGGACATGGAGGAGCTGCCCAAGCCGCCTTCGCCCGGTTCAGTTGGCTCCGACACCAGAGCCGCCAAAAGAACAAGTAAATATTTAGCATTGATCCTTAAAAAAGACTATTATAATTAAAAAGTTGATTAATTAATCTGCATACGAATGGGTATCTCAACTAATTTTATCACACAACATGTATAATTATTATGTTTATGCATTTTTCTGTAATAAGAAATAATTTTTTTAAAATGAGTACAATGTACTGAATAAGTACAGGATTCTAAATTTGGTAGAGCCACCCTATAATCATCTTGGCTGATATACGAAAATGGGCTGGCTTGACTGGTGAGATATCACATTCACAGAATACAGATGTAAAGTAAAAGTTTCTGCTGTTGGATTTCGTCAGTGAATGAGAGTTCAGGTGGTCCACTCCTCTCTCCATTATCGCACTCCCCGTCCATCTGATATCTCATTCCTTTTGAAGAGGTTGGTAATACACTGGTGACTTTAAGGTTGCAACTCTCCATGGGCGGTGATGAGCACCTTTTCTCTGGTGGTTTACAAGCTCGTTTGCCCCTCAAAATGCTATATACTGAGTAATGGTTAACATTTTCTACCAAATTTGCTAAGAAAGTGACGCATTCGTTTTGACTCTCCTATATATATTTATCACCAACCATTGCACTAGCTCAAATATCGCTCCTGGTACAAGACTAATTGGTGATAAAAATATTCGGAAAAAATAGTGTTCAGTAATGGAATTACCATTCAAAGCACCTAATTTCATACAGGAAAATCTACAGTTATAGAAAGAAAAATGTAAAGAGACATGATAAGGAAATAGATATTAATAAATTATAAATTTTGCGTGCTTAGAGAAACAATGTTTATTTAATTGAAATGTTTTTCCGAACATAATCTAAGTACTTAAAAATACTTATTATTATAGAGATTTACTGTCTTTCAAAAACAGAATATTTCTGGTATACCTATATAGAGGTCAATAAAAAATCTTAAATTTTCTTTTCATTATTTGACACAATGTCATTTGTTGTTTTACAAAATATTTTAGAAGATTACATGCTACAAAATCTACCTTATCAGAGTATATAAACATTATGTGCTAGTTATTGTTATTTGATTTATATGTTTTCCACCAATGAAAAATGTACACTCATATGAATTACATCATATTTGTGATTTTATCGTCTTTTATTATTTAGAAATTAACACAGACAAATTAAATAAAAACTCCATTTAATGTAATAGCTCGTGCATCAAGCGCAGCGCCCGAGATCATTGCCCGCAGCAAACCACTCAAGCCGGCGAGGCGACTTTCTTCTGATATTGGTAAAATATACATTTTTTATAGTTATGCAATTATGACACTTACTATTCAAAAAAATACAAATTATAGAATAATGTGTCCTTTATTGTTTTTAGAAAAATAATTTTTATAAATAACCAGAGCAATAATGATACATGTTGATAGAAATTCTATTAAATATTGTCTTATTGGAATATTAAGTTCTTAACACAACAAAATCAAAAATAAATGTATAATAAAAAATACAATGTATTTTTGGATTTGGTACATCATTATGTTTCAAAGTCGAAGTCTTTATATTTCCTTAATGCTATTAAAATTTGCATTAAAAATTTCTAGCATATGGACTAGCATCTATACACTCTGTGTGATAAAACATGTTCTTAGAATTTTGTTCACATAGTCTAGTCGAGAAGTGAGTTTTTTGAGAAAAATAGTTCCCATGATCTTTACATGCACATAGCTGTATTTATAATTTTTTAAGATAACAGAAAAAAAATTGACATATAAACTTTTTCAGCTAGGCTGCTAAATGCAATTAATAGATATAAAAACAGTTAAATACATAAATTTTATTAAATAAAAAAATTTTATAACATTTTCCGGATTTTTCATTTTTTTTTTAACTTAGAAAAATCATTATAAACAAACTTTAGTAAATTTTTACTGCGGAATCTTGTTAATTGTGTAAATAAGAATAGGCTACCAGAGAATAAAAATTTTTAGGTGCATTATTTAAACTTTAATAACAGATTTTATGTTACCTAAAGTACATAAAAAATTAGTTAGTTAACAATTGAATAACTTTAACAAACATCAACTTAATTTTTTTTTTTATATCGGAATTATATTTCTTCAAGTGTCTAGATGAGACTGTAATTTTTTCAGATTTTTAATATTATACTAAATATGAAAAAAGTATTTTCTTACGTCCATTTTGCTCGGTGTCGACGCGACGGCGCCACAACGGCCCCGCGGAACCCTATTTTCAACGTAAAATTAAAATTATAAATAATGGAGCTACAACTCCGGGGATTGAGACTTATTGTTGTGAAATTTTCTCCTCTTTAAGGATCTTTTTAAATATTGGCGCTATCTCTAATAGTTTCATAGTTATTGCTAAAAAACGGAGACCATCTTTTTTCTCTTCGTTTTTGTTAATAACAATTGAAATTTTTAATGGCAGAAAAATTCAAAACCCTTTTATCAGAATTTAATTCTGAATCCAATAAACCAAACCCCATATTTTAAGATCATGGGAATTATTTTTCTCAAGAAATTCACTTCTCGACTAGGCTAACATGTCTCATTTGAAACATATTCACAATACGCCTTGCCATAAGAGAAGAACCTTTATAATTTGGAAAAAAAATCTTAACCTTGAAACCGTAAACAAAATCCCAGTCTCGTACTGTCCAATCGAAATGTCTACTGAAATAGACCAATAGATAGAGTATTCATACAATACAAATTTCAGCCAAACTCCAATCGGAAGTGGAGTCGCCGTCGACGCCGGGGCGGGCCCGGCGCACGTCCTTCCACCGCGCCATCGAGGCGCTGCACACGCCCAGAAGGAGAGTGTCCACAGACCTCAAGGTGATTCATCAATGTCTATCTCGAGGATCGAATAATACAGTTTAATATTAGTACGACTTTGATGAAATAACTTAAAGGTGTGGTACAATCTTACAGAAATCTGAATCGGACAGTTTACCAGCGTCGCCGGCGAACTCTGTGGGTAAGCTCACAAGTAACATTCTTCAACGAGTTAGAAAATAGCATATGGCAGTTTTTTTAAGTGCAAGCATGTCGTTTTATCAAAATTTATTTTTCTCTAAGTATTTTTTTTACAATTAGGTCTACTTTTTATTTGTCACTGTTATTTACAATCACACCAATAGATGCATGAAAATTCACTATGTATGCAAATGAAAAAAGGGAACTTAACATTAATTATCAGTGGCAGTAATTATCGGCCATGATATTCAATTAAATCACTAAAAACATATGTAATTCTGAATCAATTTGCGAAAGCAATTCTAAACTACTAATGGCCGCACTTAATTGTTTATATGTTTTCGTGCATGATTTCAGATAGCGACGCTACAGCTACACCGTCTCGCCGCAGCCGGCGTATCGCGTCTACACAATCCAACGCTAGTGCTAAGTAAATTTTAATCAAATTCTGATACTTTGGATTTTTTTACTGTAATTTAGAGGAAAAAAAATAATTTATTCATATTACAATATAAAAATAATGCACTTATTGGTTATAACACTAAAAACTAAGAAATTTGAGTAGAAGTTTTTTCTGTTCAATATACATATTACATTCGATCAACACTTGGTGTAAATACATGACAACAATATTTATTTTTATGTTTACATATTTTTGGGAAGCAATTATAATACTTTGCTCGCATATTTACATTAAGAAGTAACAAGCTTATTAATACAATATAATGTAATTAAAAATCTACCTTTTCCTTTTTTAGTGTTTAGTTGATATCAATAATGGTTTTACAAAAATTTTAATCTAGCCTTCATTGCTTTGTATCAACAAACACACTTGTAGCATTCAGCTACCAGCACAATATTCTCACTATGGCTTGAGTATGATCTAGAATTTAGAATCATCAAAACGAACCATTAAAAGGTTTCAGTACCAATACTTTTCGCCTTTTTTATCCAGGTCTTTATCGCCATTTGCAATGAATACAAACTTCATAAAAACAAAGCAATGAACCGAAATACCATAAGTTTACCAGTACCCATTAAAGGTTTCCATTACTTAAATCTATGAACCAAAAATATCATCATACTTGTTGAATCAAAAAATTAACCTGAATAGGATGGATTTCCTAGTAGAAGTTCCATTACTCAATTCTCGGCTCTATCATGAGACAGACCCTCATCATTGAATAGAGAATACTCATTAAAACCAAATTATTGTCAACGTACTCAGTTTAATAATTGTCATCAGATAACTTGTCAGCCATCTTTTGGCTCCATTAGAAAACAAATTAATAAATATCGAGTCTTCTATTATATACAGTATTATTTCGCGCAAATTAATTGTTAAACGCTTGTCTGTGACATGAAGTAAAATGCAGCTTGCAACCCATCGCTGACCTTTGAATCTGTTCTGTCACTACAAATTCTATCCAACATATTGAATATTAATTCGAGAGGATTGACAGATATAACTTACCAACACCTAAGCAGGTGTAGTTTTCTATTAATCTCATCCGCCAATTAATTAGTTACAACTGCTATATACGTTTTGTACCAATTAGATTTCAGGTCAATTGCAAAATATCAAATTTGTGGTTGTTACTAAATTTATGACTGGTCTGTATCAAAATTAGCAAAATTAGTTTTGTCTCCTTTATTTTTCCTACAATTTGCATGAACAATAAAAAGACTTTAAATTAAATACAATAATTTGTAATTTTAAAATATAAAAATGGAGATATGCTCAATGATCAAATTAATATTTACAAATCGGCATTAATAGACGCTTGCCTATGACAATTGGGCAATGATTTGGTGGTGATTATTTTGTCTGGTTACAACTGACAAGCATGTCTATTAGTGAATGTCTGTGACTGCGGTGGAGGGGCTTCTCTGACCTTTAACGTACAATTCATGACTATGCATCAGGCGAGGTTGGGAGGTTGGAAGCGCATCTGTTGATAATTTTAACACTCCTGACACCCTAGTCAATGTGACTGACTGTCTGCATGTTCCTGAAGATGTGCCTAATTGACATAACAGAAAAAATTGTAAGTAATTAATTATAAGTTAGATAAATAGAAAACTAACACTTGCTGGTGTGCAATATCTGTCAATCCTCTTGAATCAATATCTAATTCATTGAATAGGATTCATAGTAAAACAATAGGTTCGAAGGTCGGCTGTGGGTTGCATGCTGCATGTTACTGCTTGTTGCAGGCAAGTGTCTTAAGTATCAAGTCGTTATTTAGTCATTGAACTTTTGAATAAGACTATAAACTTCAATAGCTTTGCTTACGATATTACAAGTCAAGCCAATAAAAATCTGTTTAAATGAATATTTCATAATGTTAGTGCAGCTCATGCACTCTGGTCTATAGGTAAGGTAGTTTGAACGATAAATAAAGACTATAATATTTTTTTTACAGGTCAAAGAAATCTGATACGGAGTGAAAAATCATTTAGAAGTGGAAGTGTAATCAATTGTTACTAAAAAGATTAAGTGTCATTAATATTTTTGTTTATGGGCTTGTTTTTGTAATGTAATACGAATAAAACATTAATTATTTCAAGTTTATCTGTTTACTTTCCAAGACACTAGGCACATTGAATGCTTTTACTTTGCAATTATTTTAAACACGTATCGTATACTGTATGGAATCGATCATTCGTCTTTCAGCAAAACTATTATTTTTTTAGAACAACTTTAAGTTGTCAAATAACATATATAAAAAACAATCAGAAAAGTAGATTACCTTTTGCTCATTCATAATGTACTCTCTGTATACCTATTTTTATCAACATTAGTTAGACTGTTCTTCAGTTATAAAAGAGCATACAAACAGCCAGACATACACAATAGTCTAATATATGCACAATCACATTCTGACTATACCTATTTTTATCACGATCGGTGAAACTATTTTTAAGGTTATGAAGTATCAGTCAAACATACAATAGTTTACCATTTACGCAATCACATGTTCTAATTGTATATAAATTTTCGTAAAGATCGGCCAAACAAATTTTAAGCTATAAAGGATCATATAGATAGACAGATAGACATACAGTAGCTTATCTTTTGCGCAATAACATGTTTTGACTGTACACCAATTTTCATCAAGATCGGTCAATCCGCTCTTAAGTTCTAAAAGAACAGACAGACAGTAGCTTATCATGTCGCAATCACATGTATTACGGTATACCATTTTTTATCACGATCAAGCAAACCATTCTTGAGTTTTAAAATGGCATAAAGACAAACTTAAAAAATAGTAAAATTATGGTTAGTTAATCATAAAATGAACATCTATCTTGAAATTTTATAAACAAAAAATTATGTTGGTACAGATAGATGCTACTGATTTATACAGTAGTATAGATATGCACTTATTTACGATAATTGTTTTGTTTATTGGATTAATTATTAAAAATAGCATTAATACAATAATAAATAATAAATAAAAATAGTGATTAAAATCACAGTAAAACCTAATTTTATTTAAGTATTTCAACTTAACAAAGCTGCATTATAAAGTAAAAGATCAGACCTTTTCATACCATTTCACTTGTCTACCAAATCAATAATTATTATCATTTATCTATGTATCAAGTCACACCGTAATCTCCGCAAAATATACTGGTGTACCAAAAAAAATGATCCACCGTAACCTTTGATTTCGAGAAGTCGAGGTCTTCATTGCATTTTTAAGATTTACCACTATTTTATCATGCAATCACATATGGCATAGCGATAAAACTACCAAAAAATTGAGTTCATTTATGGAAACTACTAATTTTAAAAATAAAATAGATATAAAACACTAGTGTTTTTTAGTTGAAATGTTTAATGTAAAATAAAAAGGAGAATCTAACATAAAATGTGTTTCCTTTTTTTAATGTGGAATATTTCGTTCTCCGCTTGTAATGACATCTTGGCAGTGTTTTTCAAAACATTCAATCAATTTTTGGAGTATTTCTTGTGGAATTGTATTACATTCCTCCAACAAGACCAATTTTCTCCAGTTTTCCAATAAACGAAATAAATCGAAAAAAAAATTATTTGTGCTGCAGCTGCTAGCTATTCGCGCAGTTTACAATTTGAAACCATGAGTATCTTAAAATTATTAAAAGAAATTAATATTTTACCCAGTTTATGCCAAGAAAAATGTAGAACCGTATAATATAAACACTATAAACATAAAAGCGACTACGCTGCTAAAGCCGACTCTGCAAAGTTAACATTGTATTGGCATAGCATGTTCGAGGGATGAGGTGGGCGCTTTTTATAATGGCCCCGACTGAAATTCAAAATATCATTCTATGAATTTAATAGTCATTAGAAATAAGTTATCTCACCTGAATATATAAATGATAAAAATCCTTGGGTTAGAACTGGTCAGGTATCAGATTGTTTCATGTTATTTCTATGTGTTCTACTAGTTTATTGAATATTTCGTAGCTTCGAGCATAATGGTGGAACTGTTGAGATTCTCGCCCATAAGTTTCAGGGTGAATTAGGATTTAGAATAGGTAATTTTAACATTAAAAGAATTCAATATTGACGTTTTACGTCGGTAGGAAAAGGTTTTTTTCGTATTTTATAAGTAAAAATTTGCAATGAAATCTCTGGCTGTTTGGTTTTAACATAAATTGTGTGTTAAAATGGCCTATCTGACCCATAAAACTTCCATACGTCATGAGATTACAAAATATATGTTCGCCAGTAGCATATTGAGCATACTTACCTCTCAAGTCTTTATACACATCTAGTACCTATGTCTTAAAATCTTACAACTATAAGTGACTTTCATCACAGATTACTTTTTTCTAATGTAGATAATATCCATTGTACGGGATATATGTCAGTATTTAGATAGGAATAAATTAACAGCATTTTAACGATATTAAAAATTATTAGTGTTTAAAAGCAGTCTTTGATATGCCAGGACAGCGCCGGCCCTAGCCTTGTTCAGGGTGGTGCGAGATTGTTTTTCAGCGTCCTCAAATCAGTGCTCTAATTTTCAAGTAAATATATTTTTCTAATTTTTCAAAATAAGTTTTTATTGCAAACATCAACACATATTAAGCTTAAATTAAATTTAAGATACTTAAAGTTACTTATTTCTTTAAGGTTGAGGAAGCTTCTACTGGTAGCGTTAGAAACAACATTTTAATCTAATCACGTAGGTGATTAGATTAAAATTTTGTGTTCATTTAAATTAGTCACTCAATCACAAGTAATCGAAAAAATAAGAAAATCGTGTTTAATAACGTCTGGTATTATTTTTTTCCAAATTTTGGGACATTTACGAGTTATTTTATAGAGCAAAAAAAATTATTGTTTTCGGTACAACAGTCATTTAATTTACCTACGCATTCACGTACAATCTATATACAACATACAATTTATATTGTATTTTGGGCGAATGATGGGTACTTTTGTTTTGGACTTTCAAACTTTTAAGAAAGTGGACTGTATTGATTTGTTTGATTTAATACTACATCCATGAAGGCGAGATATTCTGAGGTTACTAGACAAGCAAAGACCGCCGAAGACGCCGGTCGCCCTGCCCCGGGGACCAGTTGAAAAGTTAGAAGATCGCGACGTCGTGTAATTGTTCGATTATAAACAAATTTTACTTCAATAATAATTATTGAACATGAACAAAGACATATCGTTTTATATAGCAAATGAAGGAATTCCTTTATGCTTACCCGGATTTAGACCACTGGCGCAGTTATATATATATATATATATATATTCGATGTATGTATGTTCCCTATGGACTCCAAAACGGCTGGACCGCTTTGATCGAATTTTCAGGTATACAACAGATTGGCCTAGCGGTGATCCTGTGAAGTTTGGTAGCGATCGGATCAACAATTTTGGTTTGCTTTATTTTTTTTTACACATCAATGACAGTTCTGCTGTCGATCCGCTATTGTTTTTAAAACATCCACTATGTTGACACGTGCGTCGCATATTTTCATTCGATAATCTTTATATACAGGGCCGGACCGTGAGTTAAGGGGGGCCCTGGGCTAATACTACTTAGGGGTCCACCTATTTTTTCGTACATCATCTATTTTTGACTGACTTGACTTAGCCCAGGGCCCCTTGCATCCACGGGGCCCTGTGCTGAAGCCCAAAAAGCCATATGGTAGGTAGATCCGGCCCTATTTATATATAAAAATCCTGTCACGATGTTTGTCCACGATAAACGCAACCGATCTTCATGAAACTTGGCATTTATGTGTAAATTGATCCAACATGAGAGATAAGATAGTTTATATTTTGTAGGTGGCATAATTGTCAAGTACTTTTTTTTTTCAATTTTCTTCAGGGAATTTTTTTCAGGGTTCTCATCCAAAAATATACGCAAAAATAAATAATTTCTCTAGGCCCTCGCCCCTCAACTAGTGTAAAACGGATTGATCAAAATATCATTTACCGATTCGCACCACATTAAAATTAAAATCATCATCTACTGCACTTTGACTGGTAGCGACATCGAAATTGAAAACGGGACGAGGAACAGAATCTGGAGCCAGGAACGGGTCCGAAATTGAAAACAAGACCGGGATCAAAATTGAGTGTGGGATCGGCATCAGAATCGAGAGCTTAAACGGGATCGAAATACAGAAGATGAATTCACCCTTGGCTACGTCCAAATCAGAATTGAAATCGGGATGAGGAACAGAACCGAAAACGGGAACAGGATCACAATTGAAAGCGGGACTGGGGTTGAAAATGAGTGTGGGATCGGCATCAGAATCAAAAGTGTGATTGGGATCGTAATCGAAAGCGACATGGGCTTAAGATTGACATCTATCGATACAAAAGATGAAAAAAATTCATTCTAAGTCCATGCTGACGGAGCTGCGGATATTAATTGTATGGGCAAGCCGCCCACGAGAAAGGTCATAACGCCTGCTGGGCCAGCTGATTATTTATAAAATAATAAGGCGTGTTGTACCTGAAGAAAAATCGCAAATAGCAATTGTTAACCCTAAGATTTGACGGATTGTTTATACAGTATCTGTCAATTTTTACATTTAATTTAGCAGTGTTTTAATTTTTTATTCAGTAATGCTATTACACCCGCTGTTGTCTACAGGTTTCTAGTGTTCCACGTGGTTCTCGTACTTACTGCACATATATGCCGTTACTACTTGGCTTGCTTATCATTAGTACCGCTAGATGGCGTCGTAAATAGAAATGTCAAGAAAAGGAAGATATGGGCATATATATATATATATATATAATAAATTGATCCCGGTTCTATTTAGAAATAAAAACCAATGTAAAAATGTAGCTCGTTTATTTATAATTTCAGTCTTTTTCTAGGATTGAAATAGCCACATTTCATGTTCAGAAAATTTTAAAAATACGATAATTAATATACAGAAGACATAGTAAATATTCATAAATTCAAACATAATTTTTCACCGAATGGTGCATTACTTATGTCACGTCGTATTGCAATCTCGGTTAAGCTATTACGTGGATTGTTGACATGCTCGAGGCAGATGTCTCCAAACTGAATAAATTGGATAGATGATCAGGAAATTGATGTTAAGGAAAAGTGATACTTCTAATTAACCTGTTAAAATTAAATTTTAAAAAATATGATTGTAAGCTTAGATTCTTTGCTACATATATCACTTATGTTAAGGATTAGTTTACAAAATAATTTTACAAGTATTTTAAATATTAACATCACAGCTGGTCACTCTGTGCAATGGACAATTTAAAATGATGGCATTTCGTGAATGTAATTTATATTTTTGAAGTAAAATCAATTAATCAGTAAATGATAGTAAATTTGGACAAAGATTTTAAAGTAATATCTGAAATTTCAAGCTTCTAAATTAGAAAGATCTGTAACGGTTCACATGAGGCCAACTCCAAACTTTCCCATATTGCTCAAAGCAATATGGGAAATGTTATTGCTCACATTTTCGAGCTCAATATTATTATCACTCGTCTTTCAAAATGATTAAAAGCATTAAAAAATCAATACTATACCAAAGATATATTTTAAATGACACAATTGATTTGGAGGAGGCTTTCTGTATTGGGTATAGTTTTTTTGAGCTCAAGAAGTATTTATATGTTCAATATAAATCGGTTCCAAGATTTGGAATTATAAATAAAATTAAAAATGATTGTTTATATTTCTTGAAGAACTAGACCGATTTCAGTGAAATTTAAATCGTTATATTTTTTAACATGCAACAATTGTCGATCTCTAGTAATTAATAAACAGAAATGATTAGATTTTAGGATCGATTAGTTCAATAGTTTAGAAATTATCTAAAAAAAAAATATTTCCAAACAAATATATGCGATTTCCGAAAACCAACTTAATCAATCGATGTCATCAAGAAATCTAATCTAAGTCAGGCGGCATTGCCTTTCCAATCCCGCAAGACCAGTTCCAATCAATCCATTGGTTTCAAAGATATTTAAAGTTAACACACACACAGACATCCCTCTAAAAATTGTGAGAAAAGCTTCCTAAGACCTCAAAATATCGACATCTGATGAAATGTCAATTTTCGAAAATCGCATTAAAACCAATAACTTTCTTAAATTAAAAAGAATGACTTATTGTAACACGAAATTGCAAAAAAAAAATAGAGGCAACCCCGTAAAATGCGAAATCGACTTTTTCTTTTAATTTTTCATAATATTCATTAAGAATGTATTTGCAGAATTAAAACTTACTAATTGCAAATAAAAATTGTTTTTTCAAAATTTTATAATCACAAATATAATCGTAATTTAAACATATTCTCAATTATATTGAAACAGTCGATAACTAATTTATCACAATCACTCAAAATGTCAATTCTTTCTATTTCATGTCAATTGTATTCATTTTATGTCCACGCGAGCAAATCCGAGAGCATACATTTGAATTTTTTATTAAAAATTATTTCTAAAATTTAATTTACGCTTACAGCATCAGAGTTCCTTAAAACGCCACATTCACGAGGAGTTGTCGAAATTTTAATACCAGCATTTGTTTCATTTAAGCAACCGTAAGTTTTTACCATGATTTTGATAAGTAGTATGGTAGGAATATTAGGAACATTGATTACCAAATAGTTTACAGAATGTAATACTATTGGAAATAAAAAAAGATCTGTTTATGACTAAAACTATTATGAAACAAAATTGTAATTCAAAAAAAGCGTTTATAAAAATGCACTGGAGAAAAAAAAAACAATGCTACAATAAATGTATAAAAAAAGGAAAATGCACAGTTGAATACTATTTTAACATCGCTCTCACATTTTGCAGTGCCAAAGAAAAAGTATCGATACATTATCATCTGACGTTTCAACCGAAAGTCATAGAATAAGGTTCATTTTTAAATGCGAATAAAACAAGTTATGATCATTTTGTTACTGGGAGACAATAAGTCCTATTTTTTTTTAATTTACATGCACTATCCTAAAACAAGACATCAGTGGCACTCCACTGATGTCTTCTTCACTGTTTCAATTTATTTTAAATCATTACTATTGTTTTTTAATTGAATATGTGAAAAGAATCATAAGATATTGTCCTGCGTAATAGAACTTAATGTAGTAAACACATGAGATCAAGAGTTAATATGAACCTACACTTTTATAATATGAGTTAAAATATACATGAAAGAACTTGATAATTTCAAAGGTGTATATAATATTGTAAGACAAAACTTTCTTATTATTTATATCATAAAATAAAGTGACAATTCATTAAACATTGACATATTTCTGATAAATATAATACTTAAACATAATTTGTTAAAAAACTAATTCAAATATAATAAATGTAATTTTTTCGGAAAGGTTTAAACAATTGTACGATTTTAAGATCATCACATATATACGAATCTTAGAATCACCCCTTTAGAGGTGATTTTAAGATTCGTATGAATATAAAAAAAATAATTAAAAGACGACTCTATTACTATAGAAACCGAATATTGTTAAACAACCGAATAATGTGACTACGCAAGAAATACGAAACCGGTGTTGCTTAGGTCTATTTCTTTCAAATCAGTGTATATCTCGGCTTTTTGGTGCTACTTTAAATAAAGAAATACAATATACTCTATCAAATACTTGTTAATATAGGTTTGAACAGCTATCACAAATAAACTGAATTTCGCTTATCGAAAATAATAAATCTAGTTTTTTTTTTCATAACTTTTGAAATACTGTTTTTTGTATTTTTTAACAAAACACTTCGACGTCGTAACGGAAGGTACGACGAACCTACACTGCTGTAGTGCTAATGAGTGCTAAACTGCCTGTTTTAGCACTCATTCACCGCGGCCATTACCGCAGCGCGGTACTGTACATCTCTTTTTTATAGATCTAATACATTTTTTCATTGCATATAATTAGGTTAAAATTGTCAAATCATAACTTTATATCTAATGTGAAATATAATTGCTTTAAAAACTCATTCAGAACCCCTTCTACAATCTCCTTGTAAACTGAATCTTAACTCACTTCTATTTAAAAGTCAATTGAAAGTACTTTTAGCTAAGTTTTGTTTCCATCAAATCTAACTTATAGTAGAATTCTAATTTAAAAGTACCATAAGAGGCAACAGCGAATATTTTTAATATTACTTACTTGCCATAGTTAATAAAGTTACCAAGTGAATATTATTACAAAAAAAAACTTAGTTTTTTTATAAATATTTTTCTTATTTGTAAATTGTGTTTAAATTTTCATAAATTTTTGCAACGAATTATTGCGAGGTAGGTATATTTACACAAATATTATTGAACAATATTATTTCCATTATTAGTAATCAAATGTGTAGAGTATTTTTAATATTATCCAATTAATAAAACCATTGTAATTATGGTTGCTTTATAAAAGCAACACGAAATGTAACTGCCTGCTGAATTGTCAAATCCAAGTTTTGATTTATAACCTATGGTATTCCTCAATTTAGATGTATCAACAAACGCAATCTATATTTGAGGGGTATAGAATCAAAGGTGACAATCTCCACTTTTTTCCCAATGGTGGCTAATAGTGCCATCTAGTCGTAGGGATTGAAAGCTAGTCAAAACATCATTGTCAAATTCATAAAACACAGGTTCAAAACTTCAAAATAAAAATGGTCTACAAAATATTATTTAATGGCAAAATCAATGTTAAAAAGCTAAATGCTTATGAAGTGCCTCCGAATCAAGCTAGAAAAAGCAATCTTCAAATTTGTAATGGTGTTTATCGATAAACCACCGTGTGACTGGTTCAAACTTACTTTATATCTTCTTCTAACTCTAGCCTATTGGATAGTAAACACACTACAAAAATATGTGTATCTTTAGAGACACAGGTGTTTGTCGTTTCTAACAAAATCAACAATTGGAGATTGTCCTATTTGATTCTATACCCTTCATTTAGTAATATGAAAGTATGTCTGTTGGAATGTTTGTCCTTTAATCAAACTCAAACAGCTGAACGAATTGTAATTAAATTTTGCTTAGATTTATTATGTTTTTTGGGTAGATTATAGGATACTCTTATACAAGAAAAATGTACAAATAGCAAAAAATAGTAATTGAAGAACGCTTTTTATATACACAAAGCTACACTAACCCCAAGTAATGACATAAGTATGTTTTTAATATTACAATACACTAACATTTTCCCCTACTTTCTTTCTAATTGGAACTGTAACATAGCGGATTCAGAATAGAATGTTATGGGGAGCAAAATCCAAAGACGAACTAGAATTCTAATTAAGTGGGAGCAAAACCGAAAACGAGAACGGGTCGAGGACGAAATTGAGTGTGGAACCAGAATCAGGAGCAAGAGCGTGACGGGATGAAAAACAGAATCAAGAATAGAACTGAGACTAATATTGAAAATGGTACTGGGGTTGAAAACAAAACTAAAGGTGTGACCAGAACCAGAATTATGATTAATGGTAAAAAGATAAAAAAACTTATTTTATGTTCACTCATAATTTGTCCATATAATCTATTACATACCACATAAAAAAAAAAATAGGGCAATTAAAGTCGCTAAGACCGCCTTTTATGTAAAAAATGAATTCAAAAGGACATGGTGAATGAGGCCCCAAAAGATATTCAAGAATTAGAAGATATAATTCTTATTAGCTTTTAAAATTATTGACTTAGCACACAAATAAAAGTTTGATCTGATGATTGTAATGTACATTCCAAACAATATAAGATAAATTCCTCACCTTTTAATTTTTTTTGTTTATAACTTTTGTTTATAACACTCTTTTGGTGCTAAATATCAGTTGCACCAATGCAAAATATCTAAACTATGTACAATATATTATGTACTAAATAACTCTTGAACCTTTTTGTTTTACTTCACTAAATACTGTAATGGAGAAAATAAAGGTTGTATTATAAGGTAAATTTATTGCTTTGATATAAACATTAAAAATTAAGGACTTTCCTAGCGAAAGATTATTATAGTATTGTTTACTATCCAAAAAAAAGGTTGACATGATAATTTTGGTAATTACATAACACTAAGTATTTAATTATTATTTACTTTTCCAACAAACAAAGAAATAAATAAATGAAAAGGAACCAGTTATTATGAAGACACGTACTATCTTCAATGTTTTATCGCTCTTCCTTAACTTCAACATTTTTAAGAGATCTTATGTGATATATGACATTACTATCTAATGGTAAACTTTTAGACAAACCAACAGTTAAATCTGGGATTGGTAACAAGACTTCTTGTTGCTTGTCAACAATCAAAGTATCACATATTTGTTTATCCTCATGTTTCAACATCTTTTCAGTGCAGTCTATGACTTCTCTCTTTTGTCTAGCATGTTCATCTTTCAATTGAGTTTGTTGAATATTATTACCCAAGTTCTTTTGTAAGAGATTATCTTTGTTAAACATAACATTAGATTGATCAATCTGTCCAAGATTAAATTGATCATCATTTATTTTCTGGGCCTGCTGCTGTTGATTGTTGTTTACCTCTTCAGGCTGGTGCTGTTGATTATTGTTAATTTTTTGTTGATGGTTGTTGATAATTTGTTGGGGTTGCTGCTGTTCATTGTTGTTAACATTCTGAGGTTGTTGTGGAATTTTGTTTAACTGTTGTGGTTGCTGTTGACCATTAGCAATAGCAGGTTGCAACAAAATTTTGTTTTCATTAGCCACTTGACTATTGTCAACGTGTTGATAATTATTTAAGCCACCGTTGGGATTCATGGCGACAGGAATAGGGACATTTGGCACCATATTAGAAGGCACTGGTTGATTAATTTTCTGTGACTGCATATCTTCACCCCTAATATATGATTGCGGTTCATCTGGTGAATGGGAGTGCTCCTTTGCGGCAGCTCGGTTCACTTGACTAACTTCTATTTCTTGCGCTTTTGGAAGTTTATCGCCTGTATGCTCTTGATTTTTATTACTTTGTCCTTCTAAATTTAAATTACTTTCTTGAGTTTTTTCAATAATATCTCGTAATGCTACTTTATTTTCCATTGGGTTATTAAGTCCGCCAAGATCAGAATTCGGATGTTGATTTTGTAATAGTGGAGCTGCCTCATTTTGTTGTGGTAATTGTTCTTTATTTATAATATCTTCCTTGACGGCTTCTATAGCTTCTACAGCTTTTTTAGCAACTTCTTCAACATTATCCACAAGATTTCCAACATGAGCATCAATTTTTTGTACTTTTTCTTTTTCGATTTGATTTGGTTTTTCTGTTATACCTCCTAAGCTTTGTATAGCAATATTTGCTATTTTCTGAATACTCTCAACTGCTATTTTCTTAGCATCATCTGTGTCTATTTTGTCCTTTTGACTTTTTTGCAGCTCTTGCTTGGTTTTTGCTAGTTCTTGGAGGATCTCATTTTGCTCTTTAATTAATTCTTTCTGTTCTTTTCCATGTTGCTTAATTGTATCAATTAATTGTTGTTGTTTCAAAATATCAGCATTATCTTGATCAACTGGAAGTTTTGCTGCAATCTTCTCTTTTGCTTTCTCCTCTGTGTCAATACCATTTGACTGTTTTTCTTCATTAGAAGTTTTAAGGTTCAAATTTCTTGGATGAGAATCTATAACAGCTTTATCAATAGTTTCTTCGCTTTTATGGATTTCTTTTGGTTTTTGTAAATTTTGTTCTTGATCAAGAGAGGGCTTTGATTCTATTAGCTTGACATTTTGTTCAGGTTTGGGTACTTTGGCTTCAATGTTTTCTTTAGACTCTGGTGGAACAGGGTTTGGTGGTTGTACTTCGGACTCAACAATGATGTCTTTCCCCTTTTTATCAATTTTTTCATTAATATTTGGAAGTGGTTTCACAATTGTGTCTGAAATTTTTTTTGATACTATTATAGATAAGTAATAAATGAAAAATTAATTAAATTACATCATAAAGAAGAACATACAATGTTGTCATTTTCAAACATACCTTCAGATTTTTGTAATTTCTTTGAATCGAAAAAGTCTTGTACGATTTTATCTATCCTTTCTTGTGTAACATATTTTTCATCGTAACGATCTAATTTGCTTTCAGCTGCTTGTAGATTAGCATAAGTTCCCAGGACCAATATGAGTAATCCAATCATTATCACTAACTGAAAAACAATAGTTCTAAATTAATAGATATATCACATTAATACATATTAAAACTATTTTACTATTAAATCGTTGTTATAAGACATCCAATTTTATAATGTTACAAGCTAACCTAAATATAGATATCAGATAATTTCTCAGTATTAGTATGAAATAACCAAACTCAATATCTCCACATATAAATTTATGTAAAGAAATTTGTATACATTTCCAATAAAATAAAGCTGCCTTTTTATGATGCACTTTAATTTGAAATCATAAAAAAGTAAATATCCTTAAACATGATGATGCTTCAAATTGCAAAATTTGTTTTGTGAAGAATGAACTACACTGGAGGACAGAATTGAAAGAACCCTTTAAATATTCTTTACATTTTCAAACATTTCATGTTACTCTAAAGTCTTTGTTCTCTGCTCAGGATTGATCGGAGTGTGATTTCATGTCGCCATTTAAAGAGTGAATACTCAGATACTCACCCAACTCATAAGATGGAGCATTTACAGAGACTATGTGAAGTTTTTAATATTAAAATTTGTATATATTTAAATGTAGTTTATGCTGTTCTTAATAAGCATCTTTGTTATTAATGGTTAATCTGAAAAAATGGGTGTCTAGTGATTTGGACCTTCTTTATGCATTCTTTGCATGGTCATCATGAAAACACTTCCCCAATAATTATTAATTTCAAAAAGATAATTATAACATTAATTTAATTATAACCAAACTAAATTATTTTCAAAATCAGACAAAATAAGAAAAAATAAATTATAAACAACAAACCTTGGCCAGTAATTTCTCATTTGTGTTTTTGTATATCACATTTATGAAACAAGCCGATGGAAAAACTACACATATAAGAACACCTATGGTTGAACCGACCAAACCAAGAACCAGCTCAATGTTGGGTATCATCAAACTAATGAGCAATGTAATCAATATTATACCAATGGTGATGCACCTGAATGTTGTTTCTGGTATTGAATGATTGATTATATTGTCATGATGTGACATGTGTGCCTGTAATAACGAAAAGAAAACCATTGATTTAAACATTATTTGTATTTAAATTAAAGAGTGGTGATAGGTCAATGATAATCGAAGTTGACTTTGAAATGTAAGCAAAAGGGTTTTGATCCTGATTATATACAATTAACCTATGAGTGTTTAAGTTTCTTTTTATTGCATGTTCGAGGGGCAAACGAGCAAGCGAGCCATCAGAAAGTAAATGGTAACCGCCACTTATGAATACTCGCAACTCGAGTAGTCAACAGTGCGTTGCTGGCCTCTTGGAATGGAATGGGATATCTAATGCATGAGAATCAGGATGATGGTGAGGGAGAAGGGGATTGGGCCGCCGGAACTCTCACTAACTGAACGAAATGCAACAGTGTAAGCTGCTACTTCATGTCCATATTCTGAGTGTAGTATTTCAGTTAATCTGATAGGTAACTAATTATCATCAGTTAATTAATTTTGTATTTAACTTAAGTCAACTTAAACTACTTGCTCTGGGGCAAAGAAGGAATGTTAAGGCATTGTTCTGGGATGCTGTCACAGTACTGGTGACATGCAAAGCCTCTCAATTTGAAATAAAAAACTGAGGGAATGTAAGACTCTGTATTGGGTGTGTGGGTGGGTGATTGAAATCTTACAAAACAATAACGAAATTAATTTATGTGTTACTGTTATAAGACTGTTAGTGAAGGAATAGTATCGTGGAAAATATCTTGGAAAATTGTACAGTATATAAATAAAATAATTGTATGACAGTCTTTTGACAAAATTTATAAATGATCATATGACTATTAATGAAATAAGATGTAATTTTAAAATGCAGAGCCCTCTACCCTACTCCTACCTTCCTACCTCCAGTAAGATTCGGTAAGACGTGGATGGACTCACTTGAGATTTCCGTCATTCTTTTTAACTAACTGAATTTATTCAAAATGTTCATATCAACAAACGTATATATGTTTCTATGCAATGTTATTTCATATTTTATTTTTTTCGAAAACTAAAAAATATATAAAAACAACTATATGTAACAAAAGGATAAAAAAAACATTTTTGTATTTTTAATTAAAAAAAAATTAATTATTTTTAATACATGGTTGTTTTAGTATTTTTTTTAGTTTTTGAAAAAAATATAATGGATTTTAACAACCATATTTTTTTCATGACAACAGAAAAATAAGAAAAAAGTTTTTCAAAATATTAAACTAGTCCATTTGTTCATAAACAATATATTAACAAATAGGGAAATATATTTTTTTCAACATTGAATAATGCTTCTATAAAATTCAAAAATAGCCATAACTTAAGATTAGATTTCAAAAAAAATTAACTACATTTTGAGTTTTTCATTTTTTTAATTTTATAAAATTGTAATAAGCAAAATACACAAATTAAAGTTATTTTTATAACGTGGTCTTGTTAAGGATATATATATAAAGAGCTCCAAGCAGCCAAAAATTTATAGACCAATAATTTAAACTTTTGTACCGTTTTTTGTAAAAATTTAAGTCTACAAAAAATTACTTAGTTAACAATTAACAAGTATCGATATAGCTATTTTCAGCACTAAAAATTATAGATAATAGAGGTAGAGTTTTGGGAGTCAAGACTTTTATTTAGGAAAATTTCTCCTCTTTATGAATCTCTTTTTCAAATTTCTTAAGTATTAATAAATTTTGAGTAATTGCCAAAAAACGAAATACCTTTTTTTTTATTTTAATTTGTTAATAACTTTTGCAATTTTTATCGTGCAGTAAAATCCTTCGAATATATTTTTCTAGACGTCATTCCGAATCCAATGAGCTATCTCACATATTTTTAGGACCTTCATCAAGAATTAACACGGTTTTGAACTTGTCAACTAACCTATAGTGGCATTTTAGAGAATGGAAAATTTTAAGCATCCAAAATCGGCGAACTTGCATGTAATGATTGACGAACTTTAGTGAAGCACAACAACTATGCAAAGATTCTTTCATATACAAGTCTGCAGTGTCTGCCTACCCTTTTAGGAAATAAGGGTAAATTTATCATCAATAAATTTATATTCATTGGCATTTTCTAATAATAAACAATTTTATCAACATCCTTTGAGCTAAAAACAAATACTAAATAGTGTAAGATTGCTGAATGATCAGAGAGATGTTGGCAAAGTCAGTTAATTATTTTTCAATTTATGTTTGGACACGAATTGCAAGTTTTTTGCTTGCAAGTCAAGTGTAATACTAAACAAAGAACATTGGTGAAGTTAACTTGATTTACAAAGGGGAACTTTTCTAGCTCATACATTTCTATAAAAAAAGCAATCATGCTGAATTGGTGTGAAGGAAAACAGGTAAAAATAAGAATGTTTATAAGTACAATCGGATTAAATATTAATCAAAATTAAGAAACTGAACTGTAAAATGAATTGAAATTAGCAATTCAATAAAGCAAACCGTGTTACATAAAAGAATATTTGAAAATTTCTATTTATACATATACTAGCAGTTACCTCCTAGGCTGGGCATTGGTCATGAAAATAAAAAAATATTGAAGAGGTTGTATGATGACTATAGCCTATATCTTAAACCAATAGACAAATGATTCTGCATTAAATGATCCAGAACACTATGTTGATATGTTCAGTAGTTTTTAACTGATTCTCAGACAAAGAACTTTTTCTTTTATATATTGTACAAATTATTCAAAAATTACTATACAATTACGATCAAGAGTGTCAAGCATTGCAAACTTATTTTAACAAAAAACTACGCCTTTACACATGTGTTTGTTCAGAGACTCACCTTGCGATAAATAAGAGAATACAGACTCGCTCTACAAGGGAATATAATGAGTGGGAAACTGAATGCCACCGACATGACGAAGCCAAGTTTTATCACGTCACTAATCCAGGATTCTGATAAGCTCATCAAAATGTTACCTGTATAAATAAATAAGAAAAAATTAAAGCTGTACTTATTTTTCATTAATAAAATTCGATTATGCAAACTTAATTTATACATCACACATTGTGCGTTATAATATTCAATAGAGATGTCTGATGACTGGCAATGTCTCTTAATGTATCACTATTAGATTTGACATCACTTTCTTCGCCTTTCACAGATTTTACTACACACTCCAGCATTTACAGAAATAAATTTATTACTAAAATAGTATGAAACATAAACAATTAGTTTTCGTATCTTTAAATCAATGAGTAGGAAACTATATAATAAAAATATATGAATGAAATACAGTTTTACTATGCCAAAATTTACTCCTTTAAATTTAAGGAACATCATATTTCAAATATTTATATATTTTTTATGGAAAAAAATATATGAATAAAAACCTTTTTTTTTATGAAAAAAAAAATTTAAGTACTATTGCAGGCATTTAAATATTTTAAATTGTAAAAATACTTTTCATTGTAAAATAATGGATGTCCATACCTGTCCATATACAACGTGTCCCAATATTTAATGATAAGCGGGTACCGACGGGTGGACCTGCCCATCACTACTCAAGAATAAAAAAGATTTATTTTTATCTATTTTTTTTATGAAAAAAAATAAAATTGAAATTTTCTGAAAATGTACACCCCTTATGATAGTTTTAACTATCATAACTACAGTTTTTCAAATATTTTTAATTTTTTTTGTGTAGGCAACCTAAGTAGTGCTGCTACGCAATACAACCCCTAAAAATCCCAGAATGCTTGTAGTTTTTAAACAACAAACCCTCAAAATAACTTTTCTTTATAAAGTTTTATAAGAATTTTACTTACAGAGACTACTTTCACTCATTGTGGTGCAAAAAAAAGTATGGGCACAGGTATGGCAAGTATTTTTAAAAATTGGCGCAATTAACCAAGATTCTAAAATGGGAAATACTCTAAGAAAACTAGTCACAAAAAAATTGGGAAGGTACTAAACAAAAACCTTTCATAAATTGTTGTTGCTGATTGTAATTAACTAATCACTTTGCCTGCCTATAAAAGGTTTTTGTTGCAAATTCTTGGAATTTTATTGCGGCGTGTGCGCAGTTAGAGGTTAGAAAAAGATAGAGAGTATACATTAGAAAGAGATAGGTGGAGATCATAGGATTGAGAAAGCTAAACAGATAGATGTTCCTTGTTGAATAGCAATAGAGCAGGTAGAAAAATTACTGTCCTCAGTACCCCCTGCTCCGTGTACATCTTCCGTATTCAATTGACGTAGCTCGTGTACTAACGACTTTTGGCTTGGCTTTTCTTCATAAAAAAATAGATAAAAAATAAATATTTTTTATTCTCGAGTAGTCATGGGCAGGTCCACCCGTCGGTGTCCGCTTATCGTTGGATTTTGGGACATGTTATATATTTTTTGCAAAATGAAACAGGTTGTTTCCATTCCTATAGAAAGTATTATAATACTATATGCGATAGTCGATTTATTTCTGGCTTTCTAACAGTTTTCTGGCACTATAGAAATGAAATCACACATATGTGACATAAATGTCAGTCTAGTGAAATATGCTGGAAATTATTTATCTATCAATAAAAAATAGTTATTGGTGTTATTGTTTTCTAGTACTCTGCAGCACCATCTGTTAATTGTTAATTTCTCTTATAGCATAGACGATTTTAACATTAGATGTTGCACAATATCAGGAATATAATGTGGTATAAATATTATAGTCCCCAGTACAAATACCTTTAATTTTTTTAACACATACAAATTGATTGGAGACGGTGAAGTTTGTATGAAATTAAAAAAAGCCTCTTGAAATTTGGCATTTTTTTTTAAATATTGAAGGGCTTTCTCTTTCCCTTACGGAAAAACGACGGTACAAATCGTTGCCTGTAAAAATTTGGCAAACTGCAAGAGAATGTGACACAATGTCCCCAAGATTTTCATGGATAGCATTAATATCTAGGTATGATTTTTTTTACTCATGCTTGTAAATTGATAGTATATCTGATTAGGATAGCCAGCAATAGTTTTGTCAAACCCCTAGAATTTCAGCATGTATTTGTTGGACACATATTTTTTTACAATTAGTACTTTATTTTAAATTGAAAAATATTAGTTATTTGTATGAGGAGACATAATGACGTCATATCGACATTTTCGGGGTGGTGGACGCTCCATATGTAGCATGATTTTTGTTAAACAAATTGACCACAATTTTTAAATTAATTTTACTAAACAAATTTCAAAAAATCAAACTTGTATATACGGGGAGTCATAGTGATGTCATATCGACAATTCCGGGAATCGAGCATTCGAAAACGCAGCAGCGCCGAAAGTTTTCGCATTAGAAAGTTTGTTGGACTCGTTGCAAAAAAGGCACTCACAAAGTTTTACATTTGTATGAGTCAAAAAAATTCAAAGTCGTTGTACTGGGAACTATTAGACTAAATGTTTTGATATAATTCAAGGATTTCCTAGGTTACTAGCCAATTAATATCATTCAATGATTTATTTTAAACATATATGACAATTACGTTTTGCTTATTTATTATATCAAAGAAGTCAATGGTATATATATATATATATATATATATTACTTCTGTAGACATTTTCCGACATGTATACTAACTTTAAATATTTCTATGCATTCTGGAACATGGATATTTCTATATGGCATGGTCATTTTCTGATGAAGTCACAGTCAAAACGATTTAATATTATTCAAAGAGCTAGTGATTTTTAAAAATTATTTAAGATTAAAATTCACATTTTCCAATACTGATTGACAGAATTTTTAGCACGATAAAACTAAAACTTACCTGATATTTCTTGTGATGAGAAAGCTATATAACCGAATAGACCCAAAGTTAAATATACAGTCGTGCATATGTTGATTGCATTCTTTGTTACAACATTCATTCTCTCCAGGGATAATTTGGGGAGAGATTCAAATATTTCAAACAGTTGCCTGAAACAAACAATGTAGACAATATTTTAAAAGCAAATATGAACCATACTTGGAAGGTTCATATCTGCTTTTAAAATTTTCATTCTACCACATATGAATATGTAATAATACATTAATTACAAGTTTTCACACACATCAATATGTATAGTTTTTATCATCTTTTACATCGAGCTAACTTATTACATCAAATCTGGTGCTCAATTGCTCATTATAATTTCGATTCTCCCATCTGTTCTAATCTCAATTTCAATCCTATTCCTACTTTCAATTCTTATCCTGGACCCTGTTTTGATTCCGACCCTGGCTTCCATTTTTTATTCCGATCATGCATGTGATTTCAATCCCATTCTTGCTCTGAATTCCAAACCCAATCCTGATTCCAACCATCCATTAAATCAATTATAAATATGAATATAAACTGGAAATATGTGGACACATTATATCTTTATATATATAGTTCTTCTGTACCTGTGTTGACAGTAAACTCCTCCTAAACGGCTGAACCGATTTGAATGAATTTTTTTTGTGTTCAAGTGGATTCGAGGATGGTTTAGATTCACAAGTGGACCTGATAGATGGCGCCGTTGTCGGTATGTCAAACAGCTGGACCGATTGAGATGAGATTTTCTATGTATATTCCAATGGGTCCCTGAATGATTTCAAAACACAATTCAACCCGGTAGGTGGCGCTGCTGTCGGCATATCGCTTAAAACTTTTCCGGGCAGGACGACGTCTGCCGGGAGAGCTAGTTTGTTATAAATACTTATGTAAAATGTGGTTTCAATGTTATAATTATGACTACCGCCATTGTAGCAAGCTTAGCATTTTTAAGTCTAATCATAAAGTTTTTAACATAAAGTTTTCATCATAATTGGTCCAGCAGTTTGCTTGCTTTAATAAACAAACTCAAAATTATTGTTTTCTGATGTAAAAGTTACAAGTTACTGTTCCAATATTTAAGTTACTAAAAAACACTAAAATTCAACATTCAAACAGGGAATAAAAAAATGATGCAAGTATAAATACTTTAAAATACAGAATTCCTTTATGTCACTAAGATAATAAACTATAACATGTGCATGATATTCCGTATAAAAAAGATTTAAAAACCTATTCTGGTTGATAAAGCTTTTCACTATGTACATGAAAAAAAATTCATTTGTATGAAAATTATGTTGTAATAATATATAAGAAAAATTTTTCAGTTTTGAACATCTCACAATATGTCATTAAATCATTTTATTATACTCTTACAATTTTTTTCAGTTTAATCAAAATAGTAATTAAGATTTACAATATAATCATTAATTATTAATCCAATATCTCCAAAACTGAACAGGATGTAAGAAATATTTAGATAATAATATTTTTAAAGGAGATGTTTCATATCCAGCACACATTTTGAACATATCTCACAAAGTGATATAAAAATCTATAAATTATTAAAAAAATAGTTGTTTCTTTTTTTATCCATAAGCGGTATTTGATAATATTCCAAAAGTTATAAACTATCAATCACAAATTAAATGTATCATAAGAGATAACTTAATAACAATGAAAAAACCTTCATATGCCAGATTTGTTATTAAGTTAAAAATATACAAGCACTTATAAACACAGCTTTTTATATATCTTTTTTTGGTTTTGAAGAAATGAACAACTGATTTTTAACACACCATGTTGATAGAGTGAAATAAATCATTTATGAAAATTTATTATAATATGTAAAAAAAAATTTAGAAATGTTTAAAAAAAATAGTAGGCGACATATACTCAATACCAGAAATAAAAATAAACTGATTTCATATGTTAGTCGACTGAGTAAAATCATTTAGAGGGCTCTGTGTGTGCTTATTCAAAAAGGTTCCTGTAAATATACAAGATTTACCCCTATATAAATTTAAAAGTGTTATTAAACAATCACTCAGTAAAAAAGGGTACTATGCAATTTCTGAATATTTAGAAGACAAATATCCATGGGCATAAGCGGCTCGACTTCTTGCCGGGCTGTTTCATTCTTAATGGTTTCATATTTGTTTTGGCTATGTATGTGCAAATTAGAAAAGTGCTACTCTTAAGTTTCTTGCTCGTTCTTCTTGAGGGAAAACTGCCTTTCGAATGAGCGGTAAAGTGTAAATTCGCAAAAAATTATGACATATTTCAAGTGTTTTTTTTTTTGTAACCTATGAAATAAAGATATTTTGAATTTGAATTTGAATTGCATGAACAAACTATAAAACAGTGATAAACAATTGAGTACAAAAGATTCTTGTGTCACCTACTAAACAATTCTTCAGTGAGAATGCCAAATTATGCAGATTTGTATTAAAAAAGTTGAATAAAAAAGAGATATTGAATGGACATTCTATCAAATCAAAAAAAATAACCTAAAATTCTGCAACATGAATTAGCAAAATATGAATGTGTACACACGACAACGTAATCTGTGAACAACTGAGTATTGAGTTTAATAGTTATGTTGCTCGAATGATGCTTGAAATTTCAATGTGCTTCAATCAATTTAGTCTATATTCACAGGCGAGCATGTCCAGCAGACAGAAAGGGATGCAATCATACAAAGAAAAAGAATACAATGTATACATATGACTCCATCCTTTTTTATCTGCCAGACATGCTCTCCTGTGAATATTTATTATATTATTGATGCCATTTTTATTTTTTAAATTACATATTGCCTATAATTGTGTTCAATAACTTTTTACAAAAAAAAAAATAAGATAATATATGTCAAAGTGATTGTTAAAACATTATACTTATTAATTAAATTTTTAAATTAGTTATGTACAAGGTGCAGAGTGGAGCTCCATACATTTGTGAAATGTCTCCTTTAAAAATATCTTCAGTCATAGCCAGGGTGTAGCTGCGGTATCGGCCACCAGGAAAGCAAATCTTAAGGCCTTAATATACAAATTAAATGTATAATTTAAATCATACTTTATGGCTATTATTTTTCTTTCTACAAAATTCAAAATCTTTCCCTGAATGATCTTGACCTTAGCTATGACTGTTAGTTTATTACAATCCCCTTATTTATGTATAACATACTCACGTTTGACAAAACAAAGCCATAGAAAATATAGGAACACATTGCAACATCCCTGATGGCTTCCACAGGTCCATATTTATATTCTTATCGGCTGACCAAATCTTCCACATTGCTTCTGCTATGACCTGATTGTGTTGCAATTTTTAACTGTGATACAGTCATTTAAATACATTGAATACAATTAAATACTTTGAATTGATATGATTTCTGGAGCGAAAATTAGAATGTCCCTTTCAGTCCCATGGTTTAGGTATTTTGTTATAAAATGTTTCATTTACGATATTGGTGTTTTTGAAACTAAGATTGTGTGTGATTAATGTCTAACTGCTTAATAACATTGTCTTTCTTTGCTTTTAATATGCAAACATGATTTATTGTTGGGGAGTTTGCAGAGGTGACATTGCGGGCTGCGAGTCCGCAAGTTGCGTAAAGTATAGTTTAAACGATAATTTGCCTTGTTTGTTTAGAGATGAATGGAATACATTTGGAAAATCGGAGACTACTACAATAATACCTTCTGTCATTTTTACATCGTCCCGCACGGCTCACGGCGCGTGAACGAGGTGAGCCGCAAGTATTTTGAACAAAAAAAATAAAAATCTGCTGTTTTCATTTATCTGTGACCACCTGTGACAAGTACGGGGTTAAAACCTTATAATTTATGTGACGTAATTTATGGATGTCCCTTACTGTTATTTTTGCATGTATTTTTATGATCTCCAGACTACACAGTACAACGTACAAATCTTTGCTACTCCGAATTACCTGTAAATGATACGATGTGCAGGCAGACACAACACTCTGACCCTTTCCTTCTTCTCTCCCACGTTCTTATTTTACGCAAATACGATACTATTCTGTGACTAATTTCACAGTGGAAAATATTTGAGCATTGTACTATACAATAATCTTCATCAAAATTTCATTGAATCACAAAGTTGATCTACATTTCTTAACTAACTGCACAAATTGATTTTAAGTAAAGCATTATATTCAACAATATTAAAGTTTCAATATGTATTACTTAAATGTATCAAACAGAGATTTCTTTTATTGAATTTATGCAAAGCATGCCTTTATTTTTAATAGACCTTTTATTAAGACATATTTTCCAAAAAAATAGAAGCTAGTCAGTATTCTTTTTCACTTTTACATCAAGAATAATGTACAAATGCCTATTCAAGGCATATTTATTTATAATTTGTGTTACTTAGAATGGATTTGATTCTTCATGGAGATCATGCATTCGAATCTGAATGTTTATCAATGAATTTTCTTAATTTTAAGACATTTGTTCATTCAACATTACTCTATAAAAAATATACAGCAACAGACTTCAACATGTTGCAGCATATTAAATATACCATCTCCGACTATATGGGGGACAATGCCATGAAAACATATAATTTTGAGCCTTACAAATAATATGTCCTTATTTTAAAGTTAATACAGTGATAGCAATAAAATTGTAAATCATACCTTCATAACCAAGCAGAAGTAGAAGCCAACAGTGGCCGCACTGACATTGCTCAAGCTGTCTACGTTCCTAAGTAGACCGAGTGGCAACACACACACTATTGATACTAGCACCATCACAGATGTCCTGTTTTATAATATACATTGTTAAATTAATGCGACTTTTGTTATTTTAACTGAAATGCTTAGGAAACAGAATTTCATCATTGTCCCGCTGCACATAATAAATTTTCTAGTCAATAATTCTATTCATACATTATCAAGTTATGAATTTGTTGCAATGCACTAAAGCAATAATATTATTGTATATTAAAGATTGTCAGGAGGTGTATCTGAGTAGACACATTATAAATTAATTTGATCCTTACATTGACCATTATTTTCATTTACTATACTATATGTCTAACAAAAGGCTACACGTTAAATAACCTAAAGTAATATTTAAATATTGCAAACATATGAATTATGACAAATTATGAACTGCATTAAAACACATTCAGTCATTCTCAAGTTAATAGCGATTAATAAAAATACACATAGGGAAGTTTACTCTCACATCATAAAATATAAAATGAATCTTACTTCTGTTAAATACCTAATTTCAAAATTGTCCTATACGCAAGTTTTGGCTGGTAATTTTTCAGTTTTATATGTCTATTAAAATTAAACTATGATATAAAATAAAGTAAAATTACAGAAAATAAAAATATATATTGGAAAAGAAAATTACTATACCTTAATACATCACTCTGATTAATATTCAACATTTTTGCAATAATTTGGGGGCCTAAGTCTCCCACTACCACAAAATATGCAATACAGGTACCCATTAGGAAGCCTATTATACCTATCTCCACGGCTAGTTTACCCAATGGACCAAATATTTGAAAAGCTGGAAAATAATTTATTAATATTTAATAGTTATTTGACATTTCAAATAATATTTGTACAAAGAAAATCAGTGAAATATTTTGAAATAGTAAAATTGATCATTTGGATTTCCACACACCAAATTAAATAGTGAAGCTCTTTTTTGTGTGACATAAGTAGCAATTAACAAATGCAAAATTGTATTATAATAACAGCGGAATTAGATATACATACACTAGCTTTTGCCTGTGTTACACAGAATTAATACCATCGTTTACATCAAATCACATAAATAGAAAAGGCAGTCGCTGTCATGTTTACTAGGTTGTCATAGTGGACACCTTGCCTTATCGCTCATATAGGAATTTGTCATGTACAACAATGACACAATTTTGTAATTTTTCGTGAAAGGGATAGCAACAGCGACAGCAACACCCTCCTCTTGCATCAGGCAACATTCATGCACGAGACATGTATGGTTCTATGCACTATCGCCTGTATACAACATTCCATTGTGATAGATCTAACAAAATGCGGCGAAGCGCATTAAGACAGAGTAGATTTCATATTTCTTTATATTGACAGCTATCATTCAATTATATGGCCACATAACCCAAAATGTGAAATCTGTTACATCACACTAATATTATGAAAGTGGAAATATATGTTTGTTACTATTAAATACTGAATCTAAAGAACAAATTGTGATGGAAATTAAAAAAAAAAAATTGGACAATATGAAAGATATTAGTTAGAGATGATATAACTTCCAATTAGAGAAGAATAAGTTTAGTAGATCTGAATAAAAAAGAAAAATAAATTTTATTTCTTTATAATGTCGTTATAGATGTGAATAATTGCAGCATAACTAATGTGCCTATATTGCATATCTACTAACAAGTTCAGCTAAAGATCTCTTAACAAACTACTAGATATAATAGGTTTTCATCAGAGATGCTGAGGGGCAACCGGAATATAGTGGTAAGTCCAATTCTTTGATTAGTATTGAAAGAGCAGTAGGGTATCTATTACTGATACAATGTTTGTACCAACTGTTATTGTGTGATTCATAGAGTTGCACAAAATGAGAGTAATAATGATTGCTGCCATACAAAGACAAAAAAAAATGTTTACCTACGATATGAATAGCAAATTGTTAATGACAAATGTATTTAACTCTCTATAGGAGAGTTCTGGTCTCTATACTTATGTACCACAGTGAAAGTTGGATATGACAGAAGAAAGATGAAAATAGGATCAATAAAATGGAGATGTAATTCTTGCATAATATGAGTGGAGCATCTCGGAACAATAGATACAGGAATAATAATGTCAGAGAATGGTATGATTTGAAAGTAAATTTCATATTTATAACACAAAAAAAATATGTTACTGTGGTTTGGCTATCTGGAAAAGATGAATGAAAGTAGAATGACAAAACAAGTCTCAAATATACATATATATGATGGAAGGGTCTGTAAGTATCACTTATGTCAATTCTTATGCAGACTAAATTAGTGGTGTATTATAAGATTAAATTTCCAAAACTCGAAATTGACATGCTTGCATGCAACAATTGATGGATGTCAATGAAGCAAGAAAGATTGTCCATATGATAATGTTATCTTTACACACTCCCCTGGGAAATATGAGTGAGTTTGTCATTATTATTTTAATCAAGATCTTATGTCATCCAAGGGTAGTGTTGCTTTTTCACCAATGACTCAATTTTTGAAATTTGTGTAGTCAAAAGAGTACCCTGTCTTCATATAAATAAACACACTTGGATGGTTAAATTATATTCAACAAAGCAGACAGCTAACAATTAGTATTTTACAAAATGCTGCTGTAGTTATGGATTTTACTTTCTTATTTTGATAAAATTCATAAGTAAAAGCTCAATCATTATAATACTTGCTTAAACTATATAATTTAAGGAGGCCTTTATTCTTGTACTTAATATTTCAACCAAATTTTTTTAGAACATTTAATACATATGTATTAAATTAATTATAATTAATAAAAAATAGCTCCTTACCCAAAAACTCAAAATTCCATCTTCTAGAAATAAGTGCAGACTTAAGTAAGAAATAACATGAAAGCCTTGACACTAAACCCATGAGCAACAACATAAGCGTTGCTAGCATAACACCACACTGAAAAAAACCAATTAAATGTTCCAAATAAGAAAGAAAAAAACAAGATAGTGCGTGAAGTCCCTCCGCGTGGAAGAAGTGAAACTTTGTAATGTGGAAATGAAAAGAGGAAGGGGTAGAAATTGATTTTTAGTGAACTCATATTGTTTCTTTAAGACAAACTTTATTAACATTGCTTACAATTCACAATTGATCGCATCTTTTAATTATAATTTTTGAGTGGCGAAATATCGAAATCTATTGGAATATTGGATGCTACTCGTTGCTAACGCTCGCACTGGCCTGTAACAGGTATACTACACTTATGCGTTCGAGTGCCACGCTTTCACTCTCGCTCTGTCTTTTTCTATTCTCCTCCCAGGAGCATTGAATGTTTAATGCAACTGTGCTTTCATACCCCCTCCATGGTAGCATTAACCGTTTAATGCAACCTTATTGGAAGTCGCATTAGAAGCTTCACTTCAAAAGAAACGATTTTTAATCAATACAATGTCATTCACTCATTTAAGGTTAAAATAACATTTGTTTATTTACCACTGGTTTGAAAATACAATCTAATATTACATCTTCATGAGAATTCTTTAACTCTAGTAAAAAGAAGCAGTAAATATTACAGTTTGGAAAAGCTTTTTTATAACATTAATTAACATCATTCTTTCTATTGTATCAATGTGTTTGAATTCTAAATTTTGACATATCTATACTTTTTTATAGCAGATTGAGAGGTAAATGAGCATGTGACCCACCAGAGTTGGTGGTTGCCGCCACACATGGACACTCGGAACCACAGAGAAATCAAAAAAGGATTACTGGCCTCTTGGGTAAGTATAGAATATATTTGATGGATTGGGAATGGGGCTTGGAAATGGGCCAATAGTGATATGGTAATATGGTATATTACCATATCACTATTGGCCACAGCAACATGATTCTACCACAACAAATTTACCACAAAAAAAGATAGTGTTTAGTTTATCATCTGTATAAAAAATTGTTATTATTTGTCCATTAATCATCTAGGTTTTCAAGACAACAAATTATTTGAGTACTTGGTGCACAATAAACTTATTATAAATCAAAATAGGAATGCAATTATTTCAACTAGTTATGGATATATTGTGTTTGCTAATCATCTGTTAATCAGTCATTGTTTATTTATTTGTGAAAGTGAATAATATGTGGTTCTGACAAAATTTGAATGCTTTATTGAACAGCTCTCAATATGCATCTCTCTTATGGTAAAAATTCTACAATTAATTCATAAAATTATATTTTTTACTGACAATACGTAATGTCAATTTTCTACTTATCAAATAAGCAAATACATGTTATTTTAAAACTCTACAATCTAATTATGTATACAATTTCATCTAATAGAGGTAATAAATGATACATATTAATGAATTGGGGAACACTTGATTAATTGTTTTTTAAATGATGCCTTTTTATGAAGTTATGTACTTTATATTTCAGCCCACCCACATTTTCATAAGGGTAGTCAAAGGCAACAGATAACATCCTTAGTTAGATACTGCTACTGCTTTATTAAAATTCATCAAATATTTCACATTTGATGAATTTAATAAAATTTTCATTACTTAGTAATACTATCGGTTTGCCTGTTTTTTTTTGTCCATGGTAATAATGGTAGTCTATTTCATTAATAAAATTGGACCAAATCTTCTTTACATAAGAGTCCTCCATCTGCTTAAATATATACAGCCCATCGCCATGCAAATGCTTTAGGCATTACTTAGAAATGCTCTATCTGGCCACTTTTATTTCGATCATTACAAATTCAACCTATATATTTCATGTTTATTGCATTGATAAAATTAAGGAAATAGCGGTAGACTGTATATATTAAAGGTTTTTTCCCCATAAAATTATTGAAGCAAGAAAGCAAATACATTTACGTATATTAAGAAAAACATATGTAAAGTACATTTTACATATGTTTATATAATATCATAAATATATGAGCAGCAAATTCTTTATGTAAACAAACAACTTACTTTTTGAAAACAGAATGGCATAGCCAATATGCCAACACCTATTATGCTATTAGCTAAAGTAATAGATTGTCCTGACGTACCCATTTTCTTTACAAATTTATAAATATATCAAAAATATATTCCAATGCAAATTCATTACATCTGATCACATCTGTCACGTATTGAGTGCATGTGATGAAACTATGTGGAGTGCATTCTTCACTCTTCGTGAATCATTTGACATGTGCCTGACAGATTTCGTTTCTGATAGATAGTTATGGTTATCAATCATTAAATTAATAATTAGACGAATACTATTTAAAATATTAATTTCGTAGACCAATTATACAAAAACATAATATCTCGGTAAACTCATGCAAGGCAAAGTGTAATTTTAAAAAATCTCTAAAATGTTAAAGGTAAAGGTATTCCAGAACGCGTTCATTAAATTGATACTGGCAGCCTTACTTGTCACATAGATGTCATTTTTCTTTAATCATGACTGAAAGATGTCAAAAAAAGTTTATCGAAAATTTTGAAAATTCAAAATTATATTTTTGTGGCACCTTATTGGCTGTATCTGCTGTTATAATCTATTGTTACAGGTAATCGATCTCTAGTAATAACTAAAACCAAAAACATGTCAACTTTCTCTAATGTCTGATGAAACCACCCTTTGTTATGTTTCAGATTTCCCGTTTCTACAATAATAGTGAGTTATGTCGTGGGATGTCTGGCTTGCTACTTTACATATAAATCAAAATTTGTTCTTATTTACCTAGAACAATGTAAAGAACATTTTCTTTCCACCGAGGCTAATGAAAACACTAGAAGTACGCATGTGAAAGTGAGGCTGCATTATTTTTTTATATGCTCTTTTACAAAAATGAAGACCTATGAAGCACATACTTTTCAAAATTTCAGGGATGTATTACATGTGGATCAAAAAAGTGCCAGCGTCATAATTCTGAAATTAACTTAGAACCTTGGATTGGGTTGCATATACATAAACAATTGGACCAAGCTATTGAGGATGTAAATATTTGGTCATTAATTTAGTTTTATTTCCATTTTTATGTAGTGTTTATTAATTATTTAATTAAATAAGAATGCATTTAATACATTTATATTATTACATTACACAATTAAGGGTTGATTTATTACAAACATGTAATTTTTTCCAGTTCTACAATGCCACATTAGATCAATATGTAAATTCTTGGTACTCTAAAATAGCATCACAGCCATTCTTCATTGACGAACTGCGACATCAACTTAGATATGCATCGGCTTGTTTACTTAGAAGAGCTGTCAAGGTTATTTTTTCTTAAACTAATGTAATCTGCTTAAATTTTATTGGCCTAGTACTTTCTAAAAAAATAATAGTGTATCTCGGGAATACCTGTTATATGACATTTTGCTAGTTATTAAAGTTTAAAAAAAACGAATTTGAGATTCTTAGATCTATTGTTTACTTTAACTTTGGGTTTTTCCCGCTTCTCAAATAGGTGTGATTCAAGTCATGTTAGTTCATACTATTGTTTTATCATCTCTTATCACTAGCTGTCTGATATTTATGTATTGTGATAAAAATCATAAGCATACTCAAACTTCTTGTAATCAGCATGACAAAGAAAAAAAATTAATTATTCAATTATGTATGTCGGATTTAAAAATGAAAATAATTTTTAAATCTATTCATTATTCCTTTTTTTTAGTTTATGTTTACTTACTTTATTTTTATCTATGAAAAAGTATTGCAATTTCTGTTTGGTATTTAATATGATGTATATTTGTAGTTAAACTTATCTGATGTGTGTGGTATAATTAACGTCCACAGTAATTTTAATTTTTAATGGTACGAAATACTGATACACAAGCACTGATAAAATGAACAACGGTCAACGATACTGCCTCAATTTATTTCAAAATATCTGATGATTGAATGTCTAACATACTAAAATGCCTATTTAAAAAAAAAAATGGTGGAGAAGTGGCTATAAAGATTCATTTCAATTAGATGACTTAATATTTCACATAGTCATACCAGATTATATACACTGAAGGTGTCTCATAAGTAATGTCACTTTCATAACTACAATTCACATGCTTCTATTTATAAACGTCATACATTGTTGAGAAAATACCTAGCTCAATTATAAGTACAACTGTTTTACTTTCGTTTGATGATATTGTCCCTGTTCATCGAAGGAGCAAAACATTTTGATAATTAAACATGGAGTGCGATAAATATGACATTAGTGTATTGTTAAAACGTCATTAGAAAAAAAAGTTTAAATCACCCATAGCAGCAAGGAAAATATGTGTAATTGAAGAAAAAAATACAGTCAATGAACGAACAGCACGGTATTGATTTAATCATTTTAATAGTGGAGTATTAGGTTGGTATGTCATTTGTGCTCTGATCGCTCACTTGTATTTGACACTGAGGCTACAAAAGAAACAATAGAAAACCAACTGGGGACCAGCACTTGCCAATTATCAGGCTTCCTTGAACCTTTTAAAGACATCATACATTGCTGTAAATGTAAATCATTGGGTAAGACCTATAAAAGTTGTTGGAATAGTACCCCAAGAATTAAGCGAGATTCAGGCAATATGTTCAGTAAAAGTGTGCAATCAACTTTTTACCCTGCCAAAAGATAATCGTTTTATTTTTATGTGTTACGATTATTGTTTTATTGTTACTTGAAAAATGAACTTATCTAAACAACCTAAACATGAAAAATCAGTGCTTATACGAAAGACAGTTACCTAAATTTGTTGTGAAGTGAGGTTGATTCGAGCCAAAAGTTTTACTTGCCTGGTAGAATTATGAAGGTTTAGTATACTTGGAAATAATTTCATCGGTGATGGTCAAACCATCACTGCCGAAATATATAGTGAACAGTTGATATGAATTCGAGGTTTTGTAGAAAAAATATCTAGGCTTAGTAAACTGCAAATTAGTGTTTTTGCAACATGACAATGCTAGACCACATGCTACAAAAACTATATGGTGCAGGACCAAAGAACTTGGTGGTATTGAACTCCCATCGCAATCCAGCATTAAGTCCCGAACTCACACCATCAGAGTACTATTTATTGAGAAATTCTTTTATGGGAAAAAATAGAGTCCAAAGAGATGTTGAAAATGCAGCGTGATAATTGTTTGCATCTAAGCCCAAGAAATGGTTTTAACAAGTTCTCTAAGAGCTTGCTGAACATTGGATTAAGACCATAGAATATGATGGATTGTACTTTAAATAAGAAGGTTTTCATTTTGTATGCTTATTAAATAAATAAAGTGAACTTTAGGAACTGACATTATTAATGAGACACTTTGACACAAGAAGATTAATGTAAAGCCCTTAAAATAGGGATATTGAAATAAAATAATAATAGTTAAATAATATACTATTTAATAATAATGTACACAAGCATTATAGTTCTAAGTGGTCCAAATTGCACCTGCCCTAAACTGTAATTTCTTATGAAACAGAGCCAAGTTTTAAAATTTTTTAATCAAATTCTTTAGATTATTTGACATGCGAAAAATGTATTTTTGTTATAACTAAAATATGTAGTATTTTCCTTTTTTTTTTTCAGATCAATTACTCTCGTTTCATCACAGAACGCCTTGTGCCATGCGCGCTTAGACATTACACTCTTTGTGCGGATCTGACCGAAGATGTTTCATTATTAGATAATAAACTAGCCATACATCCCGCTGCGGCAAACAGGAATGCAGAACTTAGATATCTAAGATGCATTACAAATGCAATAATGCCATACTTGTTAAGGCATGATGATATACAAAACAAGTGAGTAAATCCATTAATTGACTATCTATGGTCCTTCTGCTTAGTTACCTTTTTTTTATTAAACCATAAAAAAGAAGTTAAATTAAATTTATAACGTGTTTGATTATATATAATATACTTTACTATATTTAATTTATAATATACTTCAACCTTATAAGATTGGTCAGACTGCACTTATATAAGCAACAATTACTCGAGATTTATTTTTAATTATAGGATAACAAGGAAATTTGAATATTTAGTTATTTTGAAATTGTCCTTGATATTCTTAAGTCCTCAAATATTTTAAAATTTTAAAGAAAAGACAAATTCTTATAGTGTCTATGTATTGTTAAACATGACATTAATATATAATAGGCTATACTAACTTTTGTTTATGCTTCCGCCTGCCTGGACATATAATGAATTAATTTTCTGTTAATCAATCATGCTGTCAGCCCTGATCCCCATCGCAGTCCCACTTTTGATTCCATTCTGGTTATGACCTAGATCCTGATTCCAGCTCCATCTTGGATTCAATTCTGATCAAATTATCTGAGAATAGTCTTACATTGAAAACACATAGCAGTAGCTGCTAAATTATTTTATTTTTAAATAATATCTTTCTCACTTTTATCACAATTTTGGCCTTGTTTGCGATACCCATCCTATATCATTGTTAATCTTTGTCCTCTAAATACATTACTGTTACCGATTTATAAGAAAACGTCATGAACACATTCTCTATTCATATGAGTGAAGCCATAGGGTAAGATTAGATTATGCCAAAACCTGATCAAAAAACATGCTTTCAAATCAAAAAATAATCATGTAAATTTTACTAGTGGTCCTAAAATATCAGCAATATGTTCTATATTCATGCGAGTGAAGCCGAAGGGTAAGGCTTCAAATTAAAAAATTAACATGTAAATTTGACTAGCGGTCCTAAAATTTTAAGGACACAAACAAAACAGGAAGAATGTTATTCCATTTCGCTTACATATATACTAGTGCTCTAATGTTCGGAATAGCTCTTGGAGGTCTTTATTAGTGTTATTTTTTACAAACAAAAACTCCTGGAAAAATGTAGTATACAGCTACAAGTTATTTTTAAGTGTCGTAGTGAATAGTATTACATGATTTAAAAAGTCAAGTAATTTTATATATATGGACTGGTGATTAAGCTCTTCCTAATCTATAACTACCAGTTGTGGATATTTAGAAATCACAACATTAAATTTTATTTGATTTTTGTTTATTCAATTATACATATTTTTAATTTCTTTTCACGTTACAAATGAAACTCTAAGACATACATGTTTGAATTTTTCATTTTTTTTAATCAAGTGTCATTTTCAATATTGACAACCTTAATATGAAAAATATACATCTTTTCTTTTATTTATATCACACATTGTCAAGGAATTTAAAATTCATATTTGCTGGCCATATTTAAATTTTTTGGAATATAGTAATTAAAAAAAAAACTATGTTACAATTTCATAAAATAGAAATATATTATAAATTTCTATTCTAAAGTTTATTAATGTATTTAAGATAAACAAGCATTTTTGATGATTAAATTTTGTATAATAGTTGAAGCATCAATTCTAAAACTTCATTTAGTACTAAAGTATTACCAATCTTCTACATCATAACAATAACAAAAGACAGACAATAAGCTATGATTATTATTTCACATAAACCTTAATGTTATAAGACCTAAGGTTCATATTACATAGGTCAATTTTAATGTGATAATATACAAGGCCATTGGCACTTTAACAAGAAGAGGTGAGTATAACACTGAGAACTTACTGGCCTTGCAATGCCATGTTTACTAATGCACCTAACAATGAGCTGTGACCTTACAAATCGCACGTGTTTTTGCTACACGTTTGTGTGATGCTATACATTTTGCTTTATCTCAAAAAACTGCTATTTTCGATGAATGAGATTGTGCATTTGAAAATTGAGATCCTAACATAAATATAATTGAATCCAAAGTACAATACTAATAGAATTAAAGTCATTAAATCCCAAATGGGAATTGAATTACTTCATAATTTTTCATGTGACTAATATTATGGTTTTTATTATAATATAAAATAATACTAATAAGTATAAATGGAAGTAAATCTTTGTAAATTGTATTCCATGTAAATAGCTAAACAATCTGTTTATTTTATGTAATGAATTTAGGTACAGTACAACGCACGAAACTTTGCCATTGTGAAGTTGGTCATGAAAACGTCACAGTAAAATAAGTATGCAGAGGAGAAGAAGGGAAGATTAGGGAGCGTTAAACCTGCACATTACATCATTCGCAGGCAATTCAGAGCGGTAAAGTTTCGTACTATGTACTGTAGATGTGTTCTTTGAATATTGAAATAACTCTAAATTCATTATAAATAAATTTAAAAGTTAGTTATTTTATAGTCAAACCGACCTTAAATTAACATTCATATTGTTATGCAATCAGAATGGGTAATGCGTAGAATTATTTTAAAAAGTCTATGATTTTTGAAATACTCCTGTAATATTTCCCTTGAAAACGATTAAAAACACAGTATGTCTAATTTTATATTTTGTTAGCAGTGGCACTTTAAGAATTCAAAACAATGAGAAATGTCTAATTTCTGATTGTTTTGAATTCTCAATTCTCTTAGTTCATTTTCTTATACTTACAAATAATAATAAGCTCTTATAGCTTGTAATTAAAAAATATTTTATTACAAATTTCAATTGGAATCCCATTTCAAAGCTAAAATCCATCAATAATTTTTTATATAGTATAGAATGGATCAACAGTGATTGCAAGTTTTGGAGTTGGTATTCTTTTACTAAAGGGATTTTACTAATGTTGAATTATTTCATTACATGAAAAAGTTTACGGTTTTAACTTGTGATATAAAAAAAGTTGAAATTTTTAACTATATTTTTAACTTTCTCAAACATGCTTGTAGTGTTTTTCGAGTACTCATACGAGAGATATTCGCTGGATGGGTTCTTCTGCTGATCACCGACACCCTCGCCGACCCACACATTATAAACACACTTGTTATATTGGCGACCAGTGGCGAAACTATGGCAAAACTGCCGACTACACCCAACTACAGTGTTAGTTTTATAACTTTATAAAGTACTTGTAGAAGAATTTACACATAATTGCCCGATTAATATTCTTGTTTTTGTTTTTTACTAGTATTAAAAAAACTTAATATTAATTCTACTGGCAGATCTGAAAAATGTTTGTATATTTCTACAAGTTGATAAAAATATGTAAAGAAATATTTAAAAAATAAACAAAATAAATAAATACAAAAAAAAATAGTTAACAAATTCAATATCACACGGCTCTAATTTCAGGTTGAATTTCTTGAGACGTTTGTGCGTCAAACCGACGCGTTGTACATGAAGCGTAGCAAACTTTTTCGAATAGATTTGGACATGGTGCTTAATAATCAGGAATACTTTTATGCTTTTATGCAATTCATGAAAACGACAGAACGTTTCCATTTGTTGCAATTTTGCAAAGATATTAGTGAGTATAATTCAATATTTATGAGACTTTAAAGTTATGTTGTGTATAATGCATGCACCATTATTTATGAAACCTGTGCCTCAATTCTCATCATAATGCATTATGTAAGGGAGCTATTCTTTAATGAAAATGATAGTTAATAATAATGACAAAATTAGGCAACGATCAATCCAAATTTACACAAAATTTATTTCAGTTAATGGTATCGTTACAAGAACATACCGATTCAATTGTATAACAAATTGACACTTTTTCCTGTTTTATGAATATCAATATCAATACTAGCCATAGGCTTAACAGATCACAGTGGCGAAAAGGAGAAATGATTAACTTGTGAACATGTTAATTCACCTGCAATCGATTTCAGAATGTCTTATTCCAAACAAATATTCGAGTTTTTTTTTGTCTCATAATGGGTTTTTTATCTATTAAAATTGTGCTGAGCACTGGAACTAAATGTTTTATGAAAGAAAAAAATATTCCATTAATTTAATGCAAAATTGTGAAAGAAAAAATCACTTTCTTATATATAAAGTGCTCTCATATATTAGTATCTTCAAAATTATAAAAATGAAACACATTCTTATGTGTCCAATTTTGGTGTTACAAATTATTTACTAATATTCATAAACCAATCAAGAGTTATGATGTAAATTTATATTTCTTTTTTTTTTAAGTCATTACTGTAAGACTTAGTGGCTATACATAACTTATCTACAAATAACTTGAAATATTTTCAAGTTATTTGTCCATTAAGTACTATAAGTATATTATTTTCAGAATCATTCCAAATGCGAATTTTAAATCCAGAATTGACTTCAGATGAAGAATTGTCATTATTTAATGAGGCATGGGATCTATATGCAACTTATTTTGATCCAGAGAGTCCAAGTTCAGTGAAACTTGAAGCACCTTTGATAGAAGAAATGAAATTATTATTAGATGGTGGAGTCTCAAATATAAAGAAATTGCAGACTAGTCGAGCTTTGTACCAGGCTGAAAGACAATCGCATGGGGTATTGGAGAAAATCATGTTGCCAAGATTTCTACATAGTGAAGAAGTGGGTATTTTTGTATATAATAATCAAGACTAATAATTATGATTTCAAGTTGTTCTAATAATTTGTGACTTGAAATGAAATTAATACAAAAATTATGAAAAACATTTACTCTTATGTTTTAATAAAGTTATATTTACAACTTTTCTTTATTATTGCAGTTTTATAAAATATTTATAGGGTCTAGAGCATCCACTGGTTATCATAAGCAAATGACCAAAAAGTGAGTGATTTTTTTACTGCGTACTATACAAAATGATACTGTGTTATATATGTTATTTACAAATTATTTGAATTAATACAATAATTCCTGTAAATCATGACTCAATAGTAAATTGTTTCAGACCACAAGAAAATTTATTATCATCAGCTTTAAAATTAGGTAATAAGTTGAGAGGGGCACTAAAATCTCAGAATATAGAAGGTCAGTTACTTAATTCTCTCCCAAGTGATATGATACAAGGAACGCATAAAGATGCCATAGAGAACATGGATATCCTGAGATATATTGACAGTTTAGCAGAAGAGGAAACTCTGAGAGAAAAAGATTTGGGTACCTGCAAAGTAGTTCTTACCAATGTGCAAACGAGACTGGTAATATTCCAAAGTGTTCTTTATATGGAACTTTTTAATGTGTTAGTCACTAAATAAAATATTGTTCAACATTGTTTATTTTGTGTATGAAAAATTCTTTAGACAAGAAACTCATTTGCTTTCAAATCTACTATATACTTTAGCATGCTATTTTCATGTTAGAAAATAAAAACAATCAATGTTTCTGTAAATCTTTATTATTACAGTCATATGCTTATGACAATTAATACAATTTGACTAAAATTATTTAGTTTTTTTTAGATTACAAGCAAAAAGAATGTTTTCTAATGATATTTTGTATAGATAAATAGATGATGTTGGGTTGTCTTTTGTTGGGAATGGAAAAGAAAATGAAGAAAAAGGTGAATAAGAATGTGAAATTTATTAGAGTGAATGAATAGAGAGTCTTACACAAAGAATAGATTCATAGAGTGAAAAGACAATACACCCACCTCAAATAAAAATATGGACTAAATTGAGACAGGTTACGTTGTCCTCAATTGAATAGATGGCTTTTACAAGAGATATATGTATAAAACAAAAAAATATATATATTTTGTGTTTTCAATATTTGTTTTACAATTTTTCAAACAAGAAAGCTAACAATTGAATTAAATGTTTTAGTTTTATAAAGAGTTATTACGTAATATTTTTAACTTTTACTAGTGAAGATGGTATTAGGTTAATAAGTTCAATGCTTTTGCCATGATGATACGGATTAAAAATTAACTTGTTATTTACTACTTTGTTGGTTATGTATAAAGGTTTTGTATGAATGTAACATTTATCCTCGATACGACAGTACCATTTTATATTTTTTGTAATCATAAAAGGCACACAGGACAAATTAGGTATGTACAATATCCCTTTTGCGTTGAAATGAAGGTCAAAGGAAAATAGTATCTTTTGTTAGACTAAACTTCAACTTATTGGTTTGAAATTAGAAATAGAAATAGCACTTAAAGGAATTTAAAATCTCTAAATGGTTTCAGAATCGTTATGACAATTGTTTTATTTTACGTACCAAATTCATCACTGAAGACTGCAACTTTCTTTTAGCTTTTGCTTACTATAACTATTGTGTTGAAATGAAGATTATTTTCAGCAAGTAGAGCCACGACGGGGCACAATTCGCGTTTTTACGTTAGCGGTACATCGGGCGGACAGCGCAGGAGCAAGTTTTTGGTCAGTGGAAAGAAGTGAAAATGATTTCCATCTTCTTAGGAGTAAACTCTTAGAATTCCATGGGGAAAAATTACTCCAAGACTTACCCTTGCCATCTAGAAGGTATTTATTTAAGATATGCCTAAAGAATGATATTAGTGGAATTATATGATTAATTGCACAAAGTTTTATTAAATGTTATATGTCAATAGTCATAATGAAAAAATGTGAAAGTTGATCCTATTCTGTTCAAAATATAATTTCATAATTCCTCTATAAAAAAATTTCCCTTGAGAATCCAAGTATTTATTTATTGTTCACTGTTCAGCCTACTTATTCTTTTAGTTTTATATGAGTCTCTCCTTTTTTTTTCATGGATATTAACATATATATTTTTTTTTTATTATATTTAGGGATAACAGTCCAATGGAAACAATTCGTTACAAATATGAAGATTTCCTTCAGAGATTATTACAGAAAAGTATTCTGCATACCAGTGAACTATTATGGATTTTTGTCTCTGTTGATAGAGATTTTTCTATAGCTGTGCAAGCAGCTAGCTTGGGCACTGGCAACACTGATTTAGCCAATTTCTATCAATCGGTAACCCATAGATTAAGAAAGGAGAAAGGGCAACACTTAGAAAGTTTTATGAATGCTCTACTTGTTTCATCTGACAAAGAACGATATCAAGCTTTGTAAGTATTTTACTTTGATTATTATAAAAAAAAAAAAAAAATTTTGTGTACCACTATTCTCAGTTTATCTAATACTTGCCACAATTACAACAATCACATTGAAATTATTAAATTTTATATTATTAAATTTTAATAATATAAAATTATTAAATTTTATAATTAAATAAATACAAGAATGCTCTTACCTAAAATATGTTAAAAATTTAAATAAAAACAATACAAAATATAAACTGAACATTGAAATCTGCGATTTTTTTTTCCAGAAAGCTTGGCAACACCCGAGACGTTGAGGAAGCCCAGGAAGTAAACGAAGAAATTTACTTGGAACAGATTAAATCTGCAACAACACAAATTACCAAACGAGATTTGAATGGCAGCGTGTTCGCAGACAACTTTGGTGTGCCAGCAAAAATATACAGGATCAAAGATAACAAGCCTCAAGAAATTATTGTTGGTTTCACACAATGCCTGATGTTTTTATGTCAGTATCCGTAAAACTGTCATAATAAAAATCTAAAGAATGTAAAGTATATGAATTGAATGTGATTGTATATAATCAATGCAGATCAATATTTTTCAGATTAAATAATAATAATAATAGTAAATCAGATTCAATGACTTTTGAAATTTTTCCCATGTCCGACTTGAAAGCATTGTTATGAAATGGGCCTCAAATTTCAAAGCTGGATGGATAAGTCTTTTCCTTATTCCTTTACAGCACTATCTATCTTTTGACCATTCCCTTAATAGTTTATCTGACGAAACTTGTACAAAATTGTGGCTCTTTATATAGTTTAGGTACTAAACTTAATAAAACCAGTCATTTCTATACAGTTTTGTTATGCTTTTGCCTAATTTTATTTTCTTTAATGACAACCTACAAAATGGCTTTTTTAATATCGACAATAATTTTTTGTCACTATCAATTATTATTCTGTCTCGAGCACATTATATTTACAGGTTTTACAATAAAGGTTGAGCTTACAGATCATAGTGGTTATTTTTTTAATCATTATTCTTCATCGTCATTTAAAAGTGTAGAGTAATGACGCATTTCTAAGATTTCTTTTTAATTTCAGTGTTACATGTTATGAAATGCAGAACGATTGTTACTTATGTCGTTGGAAGTGTCTGTGGACTGACGAGGGCTGTACTCGATCAAGCTTTTGTAAAACTTTTGAACTTTACCCTAAGAAATGTATTATCAGAGAGGAGATTAGCCCATCTTATACGATTGGGCCATGGTAAGTGCATATATCTTAGTGTGTATTTCAAAATTTGATGAAAATGTACCTCATAATAAATGGCACACATTCTCCTGATTTCTCAAAAGTAAAATTTTTGGATAAAGAAGAGTTATAACCACAGGCGGCTCGTGACATATTTTTATGGGTGTTCAATAAAAATAAAAACAAAAAACAAGATCTTACCATTAACTTTATTTATATAAAAAATCAATTCGCCGGTCTTTTTGGCGAGTGAAGACATCTATCACTTTCTTGTGAAAATCTGATATTGAATTAATTAAGTGTTTTTCTATACTTATCATACATAACGCATTAAGACGGTCTTGCGCCATAGTATTGCGCGTAAACGTTTTTACTTTATTTAACGTCGAAAAACAGCGTTCACTTTCTACTGAGGTCATAGGAATAGTGCATACAATATTTAAAAGTTTCGTGCTTTCAGCAAATACAGATTCTAATGAAAATTCCATAAAATATTGAAGTAAAGCAACGGCGCCGTCAGCATTGTGAAAATCTTCTCTGCTATAAATTACTAACAACTCATTTTTTAGTTTGGTTTTTTCTAGGAAATTATAAGTGTTTACCATTTTTTTTAAATCATCTTCAGGAAAACTCTTATTGTAGTCCGCAAATCTATCTGTGTAGAACAATTTAGAAGCCAATAAATGGTTCTTATGTATAAATCTGTCTTTAATCTGCACTCTTAATACGTCACATACTTCTTTTCTCATAATTGAATGATTTACGTCATCAGGACGACGTTTTTTCTTCGGCGAAGGTGGTGGAACTGCATCACGTAACTCGTTTATGGCTCTTTCGAATTTACTGACTTCATTCATGATTTTAATCGAGTCAAGTGATCGAGACTGTAAAAATTTAAACAACATTTCACAACGAGGCATAAGCGTCGCATGAAAGTTCAGCCAATACAAAAAGTTTTCATTATTTGAATATGAAAGGAGCGATTGAGCTTGATTGTAGCTATCGGGATCACTGTTATGACTGTCCATTATTGCTTGCATACACTCTTTCAGAGGCTCTAAGTTATCGTGTGTAGCTTTCACTGTACGTGTATTATACTCGTAATTCCATTTCGTCTGTGGAGCGGCAGGTATTTTGTTTCCCGAGTACGGGAAAGAAAATAATTGATTACTGTCTTCACAACCACACAACCAAGGTATTGTTCAGATTTAAAAGCACACGTATAAGTTTTAGTTTTCGAACGACATTTTTGAGTAAGTGCAATTTCAGGCCGTGATGGTCCCTTAGCTTTCAGTTCGAGACGCATTTCTAGAGTTTTTTCACAATGTTTAATAAAAGTCACATTGTATTGTTCCATTTTTAACACAATCGTCGCGCACAAACTATTTTTTAATACGTAAATTACAAGAAACCACCGTAAAATAACCAACAAACCGACACACGACACGACACTAATGACCGGTTTAAAATACACGTTTGTTTGTTTACATGATGGACGGCAACAACGCATTTCTCCGCGTGTCATTCGCCATGGCCACATATGTCAATTTGTCACTCGCCAATGGCGGTAGCCATCACACCGCGATCTGGCAACGTAGCGCAAGAGCGGCGCTCCAGATGAAGTTCATTTCTCATACAAAATCTTTTGTTTCACGCGTCGAACCGTGTCGATGTTTCTCTTTCGCACTCCTTGAATACAGTGCAAGAGATTGTTCTAAAATTTGCTCCATAGGAGCGCAATCGCTGGCGCTCCACTCGTAGCAACTTAGCACCAAATATGTTAGAGAACTTTCAACTTAATACGCGTAGGTAGTTTCGAGTAATCTGTTATTATGAGTGCATAGGCAGGTATAGTAGAATGTATATAAGTCTTATAGGTTACATAAAGACATATATTTATTACTTAATTTTTGTGGGAGTGCACTGCACCAGCGCTCTTTAAGACGAGCCGCCTTTGGTTATAACTATTAAAGTGTCAATTGCTAGAATTAATAGGTTTTTGTTATGTTTAAAGTATTTACATCAATTTTTCCAATAGTTTTGGTATTCAAAACAGCTTTACTTCTTGTTTGTTCTCTTTCCAAATTGGAAACACATTTTTATCATTGTAGCTGAAACAGATTATATATATATATATTTGTTGTAATACCTTATTCTTCATATTCCTTAGTAATATTTGTCTAAAAATTCACCACTAATATTGAGACAATCATTTGTATAAAATGTACAATTAAGTAAAACAATACATAATTCACTTCTTTTGTATGTAAGTATGATGGAACATTGCTAAAACTATTTTGGTTTTTTTTTTTGAAAATTTTCATTTTTGTTAATATGATGTAAAATACAATAATCCGGATTTAATATTTTGCTGCTTAATACTCAAATCTGAGTTTGTAATATCTGAAATTAATGTTCGCTTCCTCATTTTGCCTTTACAGGTCTGTTATTTGAAAAGAAAAGCTCTAAGCCTCTACAAGATCCTTTAGTAGAGCGGGATATTGCTCGCAAGAAATTGGCAGAAAGTATACCACCTAGTTTATTGTTTGTACTTGGTGGTGAATCATTGGCAGCCATACTCAAAGCTTTTGATATTTTGCAGATAGTTCAGTTGAACAAACAGGTACACAAATCTTTTTAAAGATTGTTGCCAAATATATAAAGTGACACTATTAAAATATACACTTAAAAATACCATTAATAATTGCAGAATGTTAGGTATTTTGCTTATAGGCGATTCATGAATTAGCAAGTTACCATCCTCAAATATAGCGTCTGTTTAAGTATTTTATTTTTAAATAATCTTAGATTGATTTTTGAATATTATTATAAATATAAAAATTAACATGAAAAACTTTATTTAGGAGATGCTTATCCATGATAAATAATAACTATCCATTTTGCTGTATTTATTAGTGTATTGTATACATCCTAACACATTCACAAGGCTTTTGCTGATGTCAGATTGATGATCATTCAATTTAAATGGTTTAAGTACTGTCTCCATTACTTCTTAAAAAACATAATTATATTTTAATATAGAAAAATAAAGAAAAGTTCTTTCCATTTCTGTTCATGTGAAATAAAATATAGTTTGTAATTGAGATGTTTACTGTAAGTTGCGATTTTAACAATACATTCTAGATGTACAAAAAATTATACAGATTTCTTTTCCTCATTGTTATACATACATAAATAAAGGTTCATTTTGACGTTTAAATTAACGAAATTCTTAATGGCAATGTTGTCTTTATGTCTATAATCAATATGCTTTAATGAAAGACTGACTATTTGGTGATCCAATTCTTAATTCTTTTTTATTTTTCAGTTGGTGTATAATTTGTTGGATTTATGCATCGCAGAACTCTTTCCTGAATTAATGGTAGACGAAAATGAATTTGTGAATGAACCAAAGAGCTGAAAGTAACTTTAGGCTTAACCAGCCCTAGTTGCAATACTTAGCTTTGATGTGGAATTATATTAAAATGCGCGGATATGCAATTGACTAAATTATTTATGTGATTTTAAAGAAGCAGAATTATTTAGTTAGATTTTTAATATATACTTCTATTTAAATGTAAATATTTATTCTATAATATAAAATTATTTTTCTACATATCGTTTTATCTCTTCGATAGTTATTCTCAACTCAGCTGTCAAGAGATATAAGTTATTTATAGCAATAAATACTTATTTTATTGAAAATTGTTTACTTTCTAAATACAAATAAACTTAGTGATGTTAGTAGTAAAATTATATAACCCTAAAGAAACATAATCTGAAATTTATATAGAGGAGCATTAACAATACATTATGGTAATACTTCTTGAAATCCTCCAAATTTTAATGTTATAAGTATTCATTATTTTTGAATAAGCTAGAAGTCAAGAGGAATACATTTTATGTTAGTTAAATGTTATAATTTACACATAAAATTTGGGCTGATTATAGCTATAATAAGTTTTCAATTGCAAAAGCACATGTCAAACTCATTTTTTTTGTAGCCAGTGAGTGGAGCAACTATCAAATGATGCACTCTAGTTATGCTCTTTAGAGCTTGGGTTTAGTCTATTTCGCATTGTTTTATAGGTAATCCACTAATAATTCATTCACGGATACTTTTCTGAATTATGAACAAGCACTGATTGCGAATGAATTATGCAATGACAGTGTAGCGACCAGAATACTGAGTTGTGTACTAGATCCAGATAATGTTATTTTTTAAAACACTGAGTAACCTATATACCCTGTGCGTGACAGCAGCGCCAAGTAAAATATGAAGCAGAGAGTGAAATTGAGCATTGTTGGTAACCTTAACATAATGGGATGTATTATTAAAATTTTAATTTTTGATTTTAATAAAATTTTATGGATCAATTAAATAAAAAGTATAATTTGTTTTTTTGGTTCTGTTAGAAAAGTATTAGTATGATTAATAAAAAAGTAACTTGAAAGTTTGGTTAAGAAATATCAAATTTATAATCATTTATATTGAAAGTATATAATAATTTTACAGTAAAAAATTAAAAAACATGTTTATATTTTTTTTTTGTACAAACATGAAAAGAAATATCTAATTAAGCAGCATAAAATTATATTTAAAACACAGACACTAATCAAAGGCAAAAAACTTGCCAATTTTTTTTTAATTGTAATTAATTATTTTTTAAAACATAAACATATATAGTTCAACGAGTTATAATATAACTTATTGAACTTATTATAGTTCAATAAGTTATACTTTGGCGCCTGTATAATGTGAAAAAATAAATTGTTTTAAATACACAAAGTGTGACGGATTATTGATATGAAACATTTATAGGCGCGTTATGCTGGAGTAACAAAGACGTCTCACATTTCAGGAGACGCTTGGTTTTGACCTACGCCGTCTATGCCTAGCGCTGTGTGCAGGTACAGAGGATAGCGCGTTGGCATGAGGCAATACCAAGCGTCTCGCACTTCGGAGACGCTTAGTTTTGACCAACGCCGTGTGCATCTGATCGTAATGAAGCTTTTTATAACAATAAACAGTTATTTCTTAATTTTGAAATTCCGTCATTGTTTACAGAGTTTCTAAAATGAGTGATTATGAATATTACATCTAAAGTGTACTTTCGTATTTTGTAATGTACACTCAATTTTTTTTTAACTAATTTTAATTTTGTTTATTAATTTACAGAAGTAACTAAATAAATTTGCCAAGGTAAAGTTAGACACTGACATAAAACAACGCAGAAACCATCATGTACACTGAGCATATAAATAAGAGTCGGAACTCCATAGAAAAAAATAATCGTTGATAGTTACAATTCATTACCAACCTTACACACCAAATAAGTGTCACCAACATTGAAATGTTATTCTGTCATTTTGACATTAGAGATGTCCTCTAATCAAAATTCGCTTCATATAGATATCGATAAAATTTTGGCGGTAAATTTGAATCTTTAGCATAGCTAAATAGATTTATATTTTAGTAATAGGTAAAAAACGCAATTAGAATCAATACTTTATTATTAAAAATGACCTGCATAGTCAGTGGTTATAATAACAAATACACAAATAGAGAATTACTTGATTAAATATTTCTAAAACACACCACGATTTCAGTTTGTAGTGAAAACACACAAACGTTTAGTAGAACATTTGTAAAACTTTCTTTTAATTTGTTAAATTGTACAGTAATAAAAGTTAGGAAACGGTCTCCTAGTTTTGTAATCAATTCAAGCAATATTTCTGATCACCACTTCTGGAAATTGTAGTTGTTTATCCCAGAAATACTTTAACTAATTACATTTATTCAAAAACTTATTATTGCATTCAATTTTGGCTCTTATACAATATTAAAACTTGACAACACCACAAAAGCTTCTACATAGAAATAGGATACAGAGTTACATTAAAATTGAGATTTAATTATTTGTGTATGTTATTATACAAAAAAACGAATTGCTAATGTAGACTGATGCAGCCTATTTATAAGGTGGAACATCTTACAAAAACGGGTGGCGTCTTACTACCACGATATATCCCCAGACATCGCTTTTCACATTATAATTTTTTAAATAGTTTAATTAACACTATATTTAACAATTTATATCGCACAATATTTTACAGCGGAGCTGCCGGGATATATTCGCCTGCCAAAACCACCTTGAAAAGACAGCCGACCTCCCGATTTATAAACTAAACATACTACACATTTTGTAAAATATCAGTAGAATTGTCCATAGGCTTGAAGGGCTGCAGAATAATGTTTGCTACCATTCAAATTCAGTGGCTCAGTCAACAACGCCCCCACACCAACTCGCTTTCTTCTTATTTTCTCAGCATCTGAAAGTACAAGTTATATGAAAAACCAATTCTGATTACACATTTGGCTATCATTCCTAATTCAGTGTATGTCGGTCGCCGAATTACATGGATACACCATCGTATTACTCTAAGAGGTCAATTACTATCCCCCATAGACCAAATTTCATCTTTCTTACATCACCTTTAAAAACATTTCAAGTGTAATAGTAAATTTCCTCTTGTTTTCCATTTTATTATATCTATGACTTCAGATGCTGTACGAGGCGCCACCAACACGTCTCCCGAATTCATCATGTAACATAAAAACATTTTAAGATTACAGGATATTAGTTGACAAAATTTCACATACTTAGAGCAACAGCATGATATATATTAAATTAATTACTATTAGGGACATAACATAAAGACCATAAACCTATACAATTTTCTTTTACACTTTCCTAATCTAAGGGGTGAATAAATTACATTAAAATTAAATCAAATTTGCATATAAATTGATTCAACAAATAATTGTTATTTTATAATCAAAAACTATTCAAGTCAGATGTATGAAATTGCATGAAAATAGGTTTTGCAATCAGTAAAACCATAACATTTCAAAAATGTTATTTTACCTTCATTAATCTAAAATTTTGCCTGGAAACTATTCTTAGATTTTTCTAACCAGATGTAAGTATAAACACTACTGAAATACTGTTAAATTATTATCAGGTTTAAGAGATAGGATGGAAAATTTAGTTATTGGAAAATTTAGTTATTCAGTTAGTTATAGCCCCTGATTTATTCTTTGGCACTGTCGTCTTATTAATAAACGAGCTAAGCGATCTAATACAATTTTAGGCATGTCTGTGTGAATTTCACAATTCATCCACCTTATGTCACATTTACTAAAAAATAGTGTTACAGTCAATTGGCAAATGTTTGTTACATGTAACTGATTAATTACTTCTTTTTCAAAAATATCTAAAGCATCCTGTATCAATCCACATAACTTTATAGATGGATATGTCAATGCATGTTGATCTTTCCACCATTCTCTTAAAGTTATGTAAGAATAAATAGGATTGTTTTCAGGATTATTTTCTTGGAGAGCCTGTTCACATACAACACAATTCAGGCTTTTGACCACCGTAGAAGCTATATAACCACTAATGTACACTAACGGTTGTTTATCAATTTCAGTGAAATCAGTTTCAACAATATCAAATTCTTCTGGTATAGTTAAAACTGGAACCTCTGAATGTACGTCAGTAATTTGAACTGTTTCAGATTCAGTAGTTTTTGATAATACATGTTGATCTAAATCAGGTTCAGTAGGATTCTCTTCAAATAGCATATCATGAAAGTTGGTTAATAGTTTTTGATAATCTTTTTGGCAATTAGCGCTTCTACTATGTGGGGCAGTTAACCCGGATATTATAGTACTTTTTAGGGCAGCTATAAAATTGGTGCATGTAGGATTTCTATTTGTCGGATTGTACTGTCTAATTATACCGAAAATATTTTCTAATGCATCCTGATTGAACTGCCTTAAATTCATATGTTTAAAACCATACTTCTTTCGAAGTAAGTACCAGATGTCTCGTAATGTATCCATTGAGAGTACATAACCACGACATTTTACTTTTGTACTTGGTTTTCCATCACCATCTATGAATTTGGTATTTAATAATTTTTTTTTAAAATCTGTCCATACCTTCAAATGTTTGGTTTTAATGGACACATTTTGTCTTAGACCTATTTTAATATCTTCAGCACAGGAAGGACCATTTGTGAAATCAAACAACTTATCAAGTTCTTCGATAATCAAAGCAGTGTCCATCATAGCAGTACTATTCTCTTGGTAATGACGTGACTCTGTCATTAATTTTAAGACAGCAGATACTGTATGACTTAACATTTGCGCTGCAATTTTTACTTTCATTTTAGCCTTTCCTTTAGGCTTAACATGTACACTAATTTTGGACAGATACAAAGATTTTTATTCTTTTCTCTTTCTATTAAATGGGACCAATATCCTACACGATTGTTAAAGTGTATGTTACCATTAAGAAGAAAATTGTATAGATTTAAATAAATGAGGTACATCATACATAATAAACAATTTTTGCCTATCCACCACAAAATAATTTTGTATAAGTTGAATGTGTTAACTTCTTTAAAATATTAATTCCCCATATTCGTTGATCCCTGATCACAAACCGTGACAATTATTTTAAAACCTGTTGAGTTTATGGCTAATTATCTCAATAATTAGACTAGCTAATTTTGAGATGATACTGAGTCTTACGAAATAAAATGCAACTGGTTGCTTAAATTTAGCACAAATACCCTGTAACATAAATACTAATGCATGATTTGCCAATTGATCTGTCCTCTCATACCTAATCCATAATCCTCATAACCTTCAATTTTATCAGAGGGCATATCATATGTAAATGACTACTTATTGACATCTCATCAAATACTAATGCACAAAGTCTATCTTGAATAGATCTGCTTGAAGATATGATTTTAAATACTCTAATTTTTATAATTAATGCCGGTGCTATAGGGACTTTCTGTAATAAATTTCCTAAAGTTTTAATGCTAGGCAAAGGGATTATGTTTTGCAAGTATCTATATGTTTTAGGAGATCGTTTAAAATAATCCATAATTTGTTAAGTCAGTTTTCTTTCTGTTAAATGAAGACTTATTGACATTCATCAAATTAATGCAGTCTTCTTGAATAGATCTGTAGATATTGTTTTAAATACTTTATTTTATAATTAATATAGGGACTTTCTTAATAAATTGACAATTATTTGCATCTATATGTTTTATCTTTTAAAATACAAATTGCAGCTGCTTTTTCATTTGTTGCAACATAGTAATTTTTTCTGGTTTTGAAATTTTCAAGACGAGTTCTTTTAATGTCAATGTTTCAATTAATTTGGCACTTTTTTACTATTTTGTTTTTGAATTAATTTAATTAATTTTTTCTTGGCGACATATCTGAAACAAAACAAAATTTTTGGAGGTAGTTCTCAGGAGTCTTGTAAGAAAATTATAATTAGAAACTATTAAAATTATTTGAATAAAATAGCTAAGCTACTGAAATCCTTGTTATAATTAATATTGTTATGATGGAAACGAAAGAGCTTTATTTTTAATTTATGGAGAACACAACTATACAAATGATGTGTAAATAATAATAATTCAATACCAGTTTTAATATTTTTTAATAATATGATTTGCTACTCTTTCCATATGCTTCAATAATTAAAGGTAACTTAATAATTATCTCCATGGGGCACTCTACAATCATAGCTTTTTTAAATGCAGTTTTAGAACATTACAGACTACTCATGGATGATGTGATAAGATTTTCTTTTTTTTTTCTTCTTTTACTTTTGTAATAATCACCACAAAAATTCAAGGATTCCAGTACAAAATATAAATATAAAAGCAATATAAATATTGGGGTCAGCTATGTTTAATAAAATCTAAATAATCATATAAGGTGGTTGGTTGGAATAGAGCTACAACAACTACCATTAAAATGACAAGAATTAGAACCAACAGCCTAATATGCCTTTTAGAACATGAGGGTCAATTTAATTTGAATTAGGCTTTAAATAAATGCATTTCCAGGATAGAAATCAAAGCACATTATCTGTTAATGAGATTAAGGACTACCAGTTTAGTAATGGTTGTCATATATAAACACAGTTCGATTTTAGGTGCTCACCTGTGGCATATGATTCGCTTGGAATAGGTTGTCTTTCTGGACTTGTGCCTGCCATTTCCTCTTGTGCGAAAACTAGAAACATTAATTATTTTCCTTATTAAATTGTAATATTCACAAAAAAAACAGTAGAGCTTAAAGTTGACAATAAAAATGTTAGAGTTAGATATGTACAGTAAAATCTAAACAATCGCATAAGATGGCTGGATGGTATAGAGTTGTAATAACTACCATTAAGATGAGAATAATCAAGATCAACAGCTTAACATTCCTTCTACAACATGAGGGTCTGTTTCACTTGAATTAGGTTTTAAATAAATGTATTCTCAGGATGGAAATCAAATTACACTATATGGTAATGAAGAAAAGGACTACCTCTGTTACTTAACTTACCATTATTTAGTAATGGTTAACAATTATAAATATATTTTTATTTTTATATGCTCACCTGTGGTATACGATTCACTCAGGGTAGGTTGTCTCTCCTCACTTGTGCCTGGCATTTCCTCTTGTATGGAAACTAGAAACATTAATTATTTACCTTACTGCATCTTGTAATATTCACCAAAAACAGTAAGAGCTTAAAATTGACAATAAAATTATATGAGTCAGGTATATGCAGTAAAATCTAAATAATCATATAAGATGGTTAGTTGGTATAGAGCTGTAACAAATATCTTTAAAATGTGAACAATCAAGAGAAGCGGTTTAACTTGTCTTCTAGAACATGAGGGTCTATTTAATTTGAATTAAGTTTTCTAAATAAATGAATTCCTAGAGTAGAAATCAAATCACATTGATAATAAGAACTAACCACTGCTTAATAATGGTTGACATTAATAAACACAGAGTTATATTTTTAGGTACTAACCTGTGGCATATGCGATTGGAATAGGGTATCTCCTGAATTGTGCCTGGCATTTCCTCTTGTACGAAAACTAGAAACATTAATTATTTTCTTATTAAATCTTGTAATATTCACCAAAAAAAAAAAAAAGCTTAAAGTTGACAATAAAAGTGTTGGAGTTAGATATGTACCATAAAATCTGAACAATCATATAATTGGTTGGTATAGAGCTATAACAACTACCATTAAGATGACAAAATCAGAATTGATGGCTTAACATGTTTTATAGATCATGGGGTCAGTTTAATTTGAATTAGGTTTTAAATAAATGCATTCTCATGGTAGAAATCGAACCACATTTTCCGATAATGAAAATAAAGACTACCACTCATACCTACCTACCACTTGTTAGTGATGGTTAACAATTGTGCAGATTAAAATTAAATTTGGCCAACTCCACCAAACCAAAAAAGTTAAATATTGATTTTGCAAGCTAATAAAAATCTTTAAAGTAGCAATATTCAAAATCAGCCTACTCCATCGTTTCATGAAAAAACAGGCACAAATTTAATATATGTTTCAAAACTACTTATCCCCATATATTTGTCTTAATCAAGACATTAATAGACAAATCCACTTCAGCCAATCAGAACTCTCGATTCTGTTATCATGGCTGATATTTAGTATTAGTACTGTGAGGTTAATGTTTCGTTGCTCCACCATACAAATCCAAAGAATTGAATATTGATTCGAGAGGATTGACAGATATCGAACACCTAATCAAGTGCTAATTTTACTTTTATAATTATCTTAGTCCGCTAATCATTAATATAATAATTTCTACGTATATTTCATGCTAACTAGGCACATCCTCAGAAAATTGCAGGCAATCACATGCACTAGGGTGTAAGGAGTGTTAAAATAACTGACACAACCTCGTTAAGTGAACCGCTGTCGAGCAATGTCAACCATTGCATGACAGCAATTGGATAGATTGGATATTGGATAGAGAAGGCAAAGCATTAGATAGAGATTTATAGTGGAGAGGCAGATTCGAGGATCAGCGGTGGGTTGCATGCTGCATGTTGTAGGCAAGCGCCTATTATGGATTTCGCGAATTAACGCCTCACACAATACAATGTTTATAAGGAGTTTTAAATCGCCATCGCATAACTAGTAGGATGGCTGAAGAACACTGTGATGGTGACAGAAAAAGGTTTTACATACTTCAAAATGAGAAGCTGTGGAGAAATTCATCAAAACGATTAAACCTATTGAGAGCCATTACTGCCGAGTTAAAAAAGTATGTATATATTTTCATCCTAAACTTTCTATTACTTAATTATACCTAATGTATAAAGATCAATGCAAACTAGAATATGAAGTTAAACTGAGTTTATTCAAACTGATATTTAACACTAGGTTTAATATTAGTTTCGGAAGTCAGAAAAAAATGTCTGCTCCATGTGTCTTCAATTATGAGAAAGGCCTTAAAGTAGAAACATTCACTTCTGCAAAACGCATTTTGTTGATACAATTACACATGCATAAATTAAGAGCTAAAGAATTTTTCAACTACTACAGGAAGAGACTCCCAATTTGCTTGTAATATAATTTGATTGTTTAAAAATGCACCACTCCCCAAATTTACCAAACAATTAGTATATTATGTTGACAAATCTACTTGTATAATTTTCATCATCACAGGTTCCTCCCATAATAAATTATCGAAGAACAATGTAAAATCATTATATGTGAACATAAGATCAGTCAAGAAAAGGATCAAACAAAATATATCTAAGCCGTATTCTATTGCCTAAATCAGATTAATACAGAAGGTATTGTAAATAATTGGAAGACAAACTGTAAAGAAATGTCGCAATTAACTCAGTATTCATTTCCATTTAAGTAAATGCAAAAGGTTTCTTTTGAAAAAATGCAGTTGACCAAACATCGAACCAAATTCAAATGAGAACTTTTTTTGATGTTTGTTTTTATGTTTTTCATTTTCATTTTCAGGTTTCATTTTCAGTTTTATGTTGCAATGAGCATTAATAGAGGCATAATAATTAGTAATTTCATTTAATTACCTATACAATAAAATAATACTTAATTTTATTTATAAATATGACCCTGTGCTATTCAAACTCCTTACTCAAATCAAAAGTACCCAATCCCAACAATTTAATTCAAAAGTATTAAAATCCCACGTGTATAAATCAAAATATGCTACCTCCAAATATTTTATCAATTTTGTGTTCTTTCCATTACGTTTTATCCAAAAGAAAGTTTTAATGTTTTCTAAAAGATATGATGAAACTTTCTTCAATCCAATGTTGTATAGCAATAGCTTATAATAAATCCTACAATCTTTTACTCCCTTATTTGAAAAGTAATTTTGGTGGAGATGGCATAGTTTGATTTTAATCCACACAATAAATACATTTCCATTTTTATGTGATTACCTGTAGTATGACTCGCTGAGGGTAGGTTGTCTTTCCTGACTTGTGCTTGGTATTTCTTGTATGGAAACTAGAAACAATATTTTCACACATAAACTTAATGTTAAAACGATAAAATTGAAAAGTAGTTATACTTTATAGAAAATGTCATGAATATGATTGAATAAACATGCTCACACCAATGTTTGTTACTTTTAGTGAATTTAAAATGAAACTTTACAATTAAGGTGCCAAAATACCAATTCATTTTATCACTCTGAATTGGGATCGACTCAGACATTTTATAAGAAATAAATGACAAAATATTCAATTATTTACCATTTATTAATCAATAGATATGATTTCAGAGCTAATACTATGGAAACTATAAAGGATGTTAGAAAGATGAAAATGTTTATTATTTACCTGTAGTATACGACTGGCTGAGGGTAGGTTGTCTTTCCTGACTTGTGCTTGGTATTTCCTCTTGTATGGAAACTAGAAACAATATTTTCACACATAAACTTAATGTTAAAACGATAAAATTGAAAAGTAGTTATACTTTATAGAAAATGTCATGAATATGATTGAATAAACATGCTCACACCAATGTTTGTTACTTTTAGTGAATTTAAAATGAAACTTTACAATTAAGGTGCCAAAATACCAATTCATTTTTATCACTCTGGAATTGGGATCGACTCAGACATTTATAAGAAATAAATGACAAAAATATTCAATTATTTACCATCTATTAATCAATAGATATGTGAGATTTCAGAGCTAATACTATGGAAACTATGAAGGATGTTAGAAAGATGAAAATGTTTATTATTTACCTGTAGTATACGACTGGCTGATGGTAGGTTGTCTTTCCTGACTTGTGCTTGGTATTTCCTCTTGTATGGAAACTAGAAACAATATTTTCACACATAAACTTAATGTTAAAACAATAAAATTGAAAAGTAGTTATACTTTATAGAAAATGTCATGAATATGATTGAATAAACATGCTCACACCAATGTTTGTTACTTTTAGTGAATTTAAAATGAAATTTTACAATTAAGGTGCCAAAAATACCAATTCATTTTTATCACTCTGGAATTGGGATCGACTCAGACATTTTATAAGAAATAAATGACAAAATATTCAATTATTTACCATCTATTAATCAATAGATATGTGTGAGATTTCAGAGTTAATACTATGGAAACTATGAAGGATGTTAGAAAGATGAAAATGTTTATTATATAACAATAATTACCATTTCTAGAAAATAAATGCTGAGGAAAATCGAGCAGCTGCACATCAGTAAGAGGAGGTCTAGATAAATTTATTATTGGAACTGCATGTTTCTTAAGTCTGTTTCCTTTTTTATTAAAATCTTCCTTTGAAAAATGGTTGCCACATACAAAACGTATTTTATTAAGCTTCTCAATTGGTAAGTACACTAATTCTTCATTGCCAACAACCTTTAGCCACTGTTTACAGCTGAAATTATAATAAAATTGAATGAGGTAATTTATGTTTTAAGGTTAATTAACTAGTTCATTGATTTAATTACAGTGGAGACTCAATTATCTAGACATCAATTATAATTTAATAATTATATGGATTGCCACCTGAAAAAACTTTGTAGTCTAATTCGTATATGCACCGATATGTACAACTGGCACTATCTGTCCGGCCCTGTGCAAGCACGCCCGAGTATTTTATTGTTGTTTTAATTAGGCCAGCACTCACTAAAGAGTTACTAATCTTTACACGCTGTATCGTGTCATGTCTGTACTTAAACATATCAAAGCATAAGGGAATGGTATTCTAGCTTAAAGATTAAATAAATATAATTACTTCATTAAAAAAATGAGACACCAATCATAAGTTATCTGGTATAGGTGATATAGATCTGGTATAGTTAGGTATAAATGATTTCATAATAAGTGATATTGTAGTATGGATGTACCCTACATTGGGTATTGAGTATCCAGAATCGTGATTTAAAATCAGCAGCAGGAAAATTATATTTATTTGATCAATTCTTCAAATTAAGGCTTTGTATGAGAGTAGAAGCCTTGATCAAAATCATCTGCAATTTGGTTATCCAAATGCCTTACGCTAACAATTAAACCAGTTAATTTAGTCTCCACTGTACATATACATATATATATCATACAATTCAATTATTATTTTGTGTATCATTAGGTAAGTCGCAACTATTTAGATATTATAATTAGTGTATTAGATACTGTTCAAAATGACAATAAGGCATATTTCACAAATGGATAGTAGTTACCTCAAATATCATATTGTTTCTCGAAGCTCGTCCTTATTACCATGCCTTAATAAGCAAATTCTTTAGGTAGATATTAAAGAGACCAAGACGAAAACACATAGATAGATAGGATTGCATAATGTAGGTACTTACATGTTTTCATCTAACGGAAATCTTGCGAAAAATAATGGTTTTCCGGTGATAGTGACCTCTCTTATATGGCATATTTCACAAATTCGATGAGATCGATGCGGTTTGTTGATCATTTTTAGGCTTCTAATATAAATAACGAGTGCTATAAATCTTTAAACACCAAATGGAAAAGTAAGTGCTCAACTCAATATTTACGCTCGTAAATTATGATAAATGATAAATCTCTAAAGCATAAAATTGATAAAGCAGCGAGATATTCCACCTAATGCAACGCAACACGAAAATAAACGACAAAACGGTTTAAAAATATGAAGATGTCGATATTAGGTCGAAATAGATCGATAAAAATTTAATTGGGTTACCATTATAGACTTTTTTGCACTTAAAAAAATGAAAACAATTTCAGTAATAATTACAGCAATAAATGTGATTGATTTAAATAAATACATAACAAAATATAAAACACACTTTTATAATTATGAAATATACAGTATAAAATATATACTATTAGTAAAAATATAATTATACCATCCCTGAAAATGGTTTTTTTTTTTTGATTGAGCAACTCTATTTGTAATTTTGTCAATGTTGGTACTATATTCGAAGCGATCCATAGAAATAATTTTTGTATGAGAGTTCCGACTCTTATTTATATGCTCAGTGATCATGTAGGTATAGTTGAACGAGATTTGCCAAAATCTACATTTTTATTATTACAACACTTTGTCGCCTATTTAACAATAACTGAAACAAAAAATTTTAATCTTTCTTTGGAATAATTTAACATAACATGAATTACTACTAAAATATAACAAATTTTATAACATAGGCACAACAAAAATACATGTATTTAACAAAATTGGACAGCAACCTTCTTTAGTCGTGTATCTGAAAATTCTGTATTATTAAATCTTGGACACTAAAGTGCCGGTTACACACTTTTATACGTGTGCAATTACAAGTAACATTGAACCAAATTTGTTTGCATTTGGTCTATTTTTGGAATATCTTTTAATAATAAACAAAATATATTTAACGCTAGAAATAAAAAATGCTTAGCCTATTTGTTTATTCACATGTTAGTTTCTTGTCTTATAAAGTGGTATCTAATAAAATTGATAAATAAAACAAGCTTTGTTAATTAAAATATGTACATTAAATTAAAAATAAAAGACTAGAAATAAGTTGTATGATCTAAAAATTATATAAAATGAGTAAAGTAACTATATATAGGTATTACGCATATACCTAATTTTGTTTTAAATTCAATTAGGTACCGCTAAGCGGACTATGTTTGCGGATGTACGGAACGCTATATTGAGAAATAGTTTTTGTATAGAAATCCAACGTCGTATTTTCATGATCATTGTTCTGGAACTTTTTCTAAATATTTTGTAACGTAATACTTATTTTATCGCGATTGAATTCAAGCAACTTTTCTCATGTATAAACATTAAATATATCTATAAAACCTATTTTATTAATAAACATATGACAAAAGAAATAATGAGGAAAATGGTAAGACTAAGTATTTAATATCAACAAAGATGTACGTTTTAAGCAGTTGATTTCATTGAAATCTTAATGAACAAAACATATCCACTTGATCAAGTTCTTAGATTCTAGATATTTTTAAATTTAATATGTACCTATGGTAGTACAAAATCAGACAAAGGCTTTCTTTAGCGCCTTTCTTTTCCTGTTAGAAAAGGGCAACAGTTTTTATACTCAGAAAATAGCAGGATTAACCAATCAAACGTAGGTTACGACACTCAAAATGAACCACTCAACCTAGACATTGTGAAAATTTTAACTAATTCCTCCAATTAGATATTGTATAATATTTCAAAAATAGAGTTTTAGAAAATATTTTTTAAAAGTACATTTTAGAACGACATCAAAATCTAATCTGTTTTTACCCAAACAGTTACATCGATTGTCGTCAATTAGTTGTATAAAATTATTTGATTTGTTCAGAGATCTGGTCACCAAAAATACTATTAAAATATATATTTTTAAATCACTTTGTGTAATCGCTACTGGAATTGGTGTTTGGTGATTTCCCTGTGTTAAAAACTACGTCAATCCTGTAAAACGGATCAAAAACGAATAACACATTCGAAAGATATTGTTACTAGAAATAAAAATATATTTCTATTTAATATTAATTTAGATTTTGAACTTGAATAACTCAAAACGTATTGTAACTATATTTTTGAGTGCGAAGAGCTCAAAAAGTATTGTTATTTACATGTTTAATGCGCTGATCTTGAAAGTAGAATTAAATTTACAGATGACCTTACCCTCTTTCGAATTTTTGAGCTGGAAAACTTCAAAACTAACAGACAACCATGTTTAGAACTCAAAGAGTTAAAAATACGTCAATAAATACCATGAAAGAAGGTTTAGGACTGGCCTGCAGGTAAACCGTAAAATAAAATTTAAATTAAAATTTAAATTATTATTATTTTAATTGAAGCAAGTTTTCTTTTATAGGTTCAAATTCAATTATTTCATTACATTTTAATGTTATTTTCATAGAAACACATCCTGTATCATTTTGAAGTTTATTAATAAATAATGTATTGTATTTCGAATTCACATTACGATAAAAAAGTGGTGTAAATATTATAGCAGTCATAGCATTCAAGCAAGAATTATTATTTTAAACCTTACAACAACAATATTGCACAATTTTCATTTCATTCTTAAGACGTATTACAGAATGCTATGTACATTTATTAATTCTAAGGTCTAAAATTCTTAGAATTGCTGCGACACTTTTGTTCTATTTTGTGGTTACCATTACTGATACTACCGTTTTTGTCAAAACTTTATTCATTTATTTGAGTTTTGTACTAAAACCTCTAAAATCTTATAACAAAATTATGAATAGACAAAGATAGTAGTAACAAAATACGTATAAATGAACTGAAATAACGCTCTTAATTATCTAATTCCTATAAAATAAACTTTTATTATAGAAATACTAAAAGTATGTTTACAGTTTTAAAGAGCATGAAATTGTTCTTAGAGGCAGGTCCTGGCAACACTAGTCTAATGTCACACAGCTTATTTTTTCTAGTATATTTGTAAAGTAGGATGGAAGAGGTGTCAGTGTATTGTTGCGTTAATATTTTTATTTCGATTAAAATTTGTAGTGTCGTTAATGTAGAAAATATTTATAAAATTGTAAATATGTAAATTACAATATGTGTTCGAGTTTAGTCAATATCTAGAAATCAACTAGTTTTCTTTTAATAACGCTTTCCTTATAGAGAAATGACAATCGTGATATGATAATTCTTGTGTATATTTATATATTGTAAACAATAAGTGATAGTTTCACGATTTCTAACGTATATGATTTAAAATTATACAATGGTTTTAGCATATTTGTATTCATTAAGTAAATCAAAACATGCACACCTGGTATACTAGAAAAGTCAGGATGTCGCAGAAACACTTTGTTCCACGAGCGGTATGCGCTTAAGCAGAGAATATACAGCTTGCTTACAACCCTATAACTAAACAAGCACTTTGTGAGTTCCAAAACTGACCAAAACATATGAAACTACTGTGGATCAAATAGATAGGCTCTAAAAAGCAGTTTCAGTGACGAAGGTAACTTTTCAATATCTACTTGTGAAAAAGTGATAGCAGTGATTCCCAAAAAGTACTTTACAATGGGGTGGTAGTGTGAGTGGTCCTGTGGGGAAAAGATGGTGGTTCGTTCTCTAGCACAATTTCAAGTTTGTCAGAGTGTTCTTTGGGTTCAAATGCTTCTAAAGATGAAGATGCTCAGAATTCTACATTGAGTTTCAATAAGAGAAGTTAAAGAAGAAAGGACTCTCCAGCTTTTTGCAGGTGAGTTTTCATTGTATATCAATGATGTGAGATATATGGGATTAGGTGTTTTATTTGTGATATGATAGTAATAATTTGTCAAGAAAAACTTTATATTATAAATAACTTTATTGTTTTATAATTGTTTATAATATTTTTATGGTATTTATATAAGGTACTTATAACTAAATAATGTTTTTGAGACAATAGAAGTTGTATTTTTGCTAAAGTCATTATTTGACTTTTAAATTTAAATTATTTCTATTCATTAATGCAATTCAATTAAAAATATATAAATGCAACTAGTTTAGGATGTAATAATCTCATGATTTCACATGGTAAATGTTAAATTTCTAAATTTTAGACTTTCACTTTATAACATTTATGTAACATAGTATATTACTCGACTTTTAATGAACAAACTTATAGTTTCATATGGAATGTCTGATATCTCAAGAATTTTCTTTGCATATAAAATGTTTTATGATACATAGAGTTTCAAAAATTTCAATTATGAATTTATTTAGTTTTTTATTCTTTCTATCAATATCTGTGTCTTAACTTAATTTTTTTATGATGATTATCAAAAATATTTTTTTAACAATTTGTTTCTCTGAGACTAAATTGTTTAAATAACTACTCAGTAGATTCATTGAACATTACTAAAAGCAAGAGATCTCGTTTGTATAATATATGATTGGACACAATCTAAATTCATGTATATAGTGGAAATTGGAAAGAATAAACCCATAATCAATATGTTTGAATTTTTCCATATATTATATACCAGTCATTTATTTAAATATTGTTTATTAAAGTTAATACAATATATAGTTTTAAAATTAAGTTTGATAAATCATTTTACAAAATCAGCTCTTTTCGAATCGTTCAAATTTTACATTGACTAGTTCACATGATAGTGTATGTAATCTTTCTTGGTACATTATATTCTTTGAGAAAGAATTACTGTAGCTTCTTGACAATTGCTGATATATAGACCTCCATGTTGTAGTAAATCTTTGTCGAAACAAGCGTACAAAATTGGCAATGCTCCTTGTTGCGGTGTTTTGAAACACATCTTCATCACCCATGGAAACAATTTTCAGACATTGTCTGTTGAAACAAATCTGTATCCACATTCCTGGATGCACCGAATAACATTTTGTGCATTTTCCAATTCGAGCATTTTGTTGATGTATCTTGTGCTCATGAGCTGCAAACAAATTATGATAAAGAAAATAATGCATATAATATATAAAATAAATGACTATTCACTTTTGTAAATTGATTGAATAATTAATTGTATTATTCAGTATGGACATTTCTTTTGACTGAAATGATAAAAAAGAATATGTTTTTGCAATATTAATTTTCAATGCAATTTAAATAGTTACCTGTGCTAATTTTGATTGTGCATATGCTGCAATAGTATCGTAATGCTTTTCATATTGATATCGTCAAAATCAATTTCTCCGGTAATGAGCGCAAGATGTGACATTTGATTCTGCTAACTTGTTGAGGTGTCCCATTTTCAGTGCTGGTAATAGTAGATGTGTCAAATAGAAATGTCCAAGGTAGTTGACAATTGCGATTCAAATCCATCTTCAGTCAGTTTATAGTCACCATACATGATACGGCATTGTTAACCAAAATATGTACTGTTGAATATCTCTTCAGTACTTCGAAGAAAATAATTTTACTGACTTTAATGATTGCAAATCTAACTGGTATACAATTAAATTTTCAGAATTTTCACTTCTCTTATCAATTTCTCTGCCATCTCGGGCCTTCTGATACCGTGATGACAATCATGTTAGCTTTCAACAGTTGTTTTACCACTTCCGCGCCGATTCCTCGAGCTCCCCGTTATCACGGCGATTCGTTTCTTCCGTCTGGCAACATCGGTTTGTTTCTCCATCCTTGCAACCAGTCGTCTACCAATCCCGCGAAGCCGACCCCTTGCATATGCAACGCGTAACGTGCGTCCCTCAATATGTATTTTATAGGTTTATCGCGATTTATGTACCAAAATATTATAACTGCCAATGATGCGGCTAATATTAAATACATTTTTTTGTGAAAATTCAGATACGCGACACGCTCGCCAGTCGAAATAGCACTGAGCCGATATGTTCCGTTTAGTGCTTTCACCGAAATGCGCTTTCTCCGCTCGGCCCGTGTTTGTTTACCGCACCGTTGTTCGAGGTCGTGGCCGGATAATATTACGCGCACTGTTGAAACGGAATATCGCTTATCGAAACATGTCCCGTCGATTGAATGTTATACGCAGACTGAATAATCCTAATCGTAATAGTCAGAGTATGAAGATATACGTCATAGTTATATTAAACATAAATACATACGTATATAAAACCATCAGAAATGGGTATAACTATTATAAATATGACGCTACGTTATGCTCTACTCTCTAATATGTTGAACAAAATGTCGGAATTTTATGACGTAATGTTTTAACGTGACCATAGATTTTTCTAGAACTGTATATGAACTAGACAATTTACAAAGGATGATGTTCAATAAAAAAATACGTTTTTGAAGAAACGCTTAGATAATCCTTCAATTGCAAAATCTGTGAATATCTACTTTAATTTCTGAATTTTAGGTTATGTTTCCTTAATTTTTATTTTGTAATAAGTTATATCGACGATTTCAACTATCATTTTATATAATTGAAAGGATTATTATTACTATTTTTAGACGCATAAAATAAAAGATAATTCTTAAATTATCTTTTATTTATGTTTAATTAAGTTTAGTTCTAAATGAAAAGAAATCAACTATACACTTTCAAAAATAAAATTAGCAAAGTTATATGAAATTTCAAGTCTAATGCAATAATGACCATTATAGCTCCTTGAAAACTAATTCATTGTATGTACTATAATAGATAATATATTATGGCTCATTTGAATAACTCTGTGAAAAAGTTATGGCGTATTTCGCAAATAAAGTTGTTTTATTTGTTTTGTTATAAGAAAATAAATAAACTAGAGACATTACCGCCTGGTTGAAACGATGTTCCTGAAGTTATGGGAATAAAAGTTTTATTATTAATTGTTATAAAAAAGAGCCATTTAATATTTTATAAAGATATTCATTTACTTATTAAAACAAATATAAAATAGTTAATTATAAATAGTATAAAAAGTTAAATAACAGACAATGAATTAAATCAACGTTTTAGAGTAATTAAATTAAATGAAAAATAATATTTAGTATATCGACATATTGACAACGGCATTAGGAGAGCACTATAGCGCCATCTGTTTTCTTTATTACAGACTGTTAGTTCGTCACACTGTTATGTAATTTTGAAATTGATTATAGATAAATTTTTATACGTATAAATTTGATTTTATTGAAAGTTTAAAATTGAATACTCTTCAGACCGAAAAATCAGTTTTTTTAGGAAGAGAAATCGCATGGAGGTGGACGTAACACTTTTCGTTTAGTTATGATTTCTACCAGTCAACTCCTATAGCAAGCTACGTTAGGAACTTCGTTCCAGAAACAAATCTGTAGATTCAATGTAACAATTATCAAAATTGTTGTTGATCAAATGCTGCAGACAGGGGTGGATCCAGCCTGAGTCAGAGGGGTCACACATATGAGTTTTATCAGAACTGACTCTAATTCAATTACAATAGTAAGAAAGACTCAGCCCACAGAGGTCATGGCCCTATGACTCTCATTTATGTGAGTACAGCCGTCTACTGTGCGTTCTCCAATCGAACAACTACAATAGTATTAATAATATATTGTCTCAGGCGTTCTGCACTTTTTCATATACTTGAATATTAAGGATATTTGGTGGAATTTATCAATTTCAATTTTGATTGATTGATTGTGTAAACATCACCTTAACTGGTCAATAAAGTATGATAATTAGTATAGAAATAGACATTTTAGAAATCAGTAACTTTTATTCGCCAATTAGTTAGACCCTGTGTATTGTCATAATTTGTTCTCATTTTGAGTTGTTTTCATTAACACAGCAACGAGGGCGAAAACTTTAAAAATAAAATTCGATGATGTTCTTCAACGTTTATTAGAGCAATATAGCCATTTTTATTGGTTAATTATTTTACTGATTAACCAACTGTTTTAATTGATTTACAGGACACAAAAGAAACAGAAAACAAGGAAAACTAACAGTATTAAAACAACTCCATCCACAAATAAATAATAATAGTCCATAAATTGATAATAACGTGAAATTCGTGATCGGTCCTTATACATGGAATTTTATAAGCGCGCGTGCGTTGGCTTTGCTATATTCGGATCGCGCTGAGGTAATAGGGTTAGCTTGGTGAACAAATTTATCCTTTTGCGCGACTCCATTCCGTCCGATCGCCGGAAGCGGCAACCGCGCGCCTGTACCTATGATCGGCGAGTGTATACCACGGAGTTACGAAAGCCTTTGACGCCATCCACCCTTATACAACTAGATTTTGTTTCAATTTCAATAGTCGAAATCGATGTTCGTATGTAATTTTTCCTTATCACGAATTTAGATTATTTTAATTTTCACATAGCGCATAGTAGCTTTGCCCGAGGCTCCGTAAAAATGGAACATTGATCCAGATTTTGCTATTAATCGAACCTCGATTCTACTTCTGATCCTGATCCCGTCGCTGATACCGATCTTTCGTCCCTAGTTCTTCCTCCTCTTCTCCCCTCCCTTTTAATCCTTTATCGTTTCTATCCTTCCTGCGAAATATATATATATATATCTCCCTAAAACTACTAAACGTATGGACATGGGACTGGGACCATTCGATGCGGAATGATTTGTAGATGGTTCTAGGCTACTCATTTTCGATTCCGTAAATCCTTCGCCATTTTATTTATAAATAAAAATTACTCGAAGCAGGCGGGACAACTAGTTACTATTAAAATAAAACTTGTGGCGCCGTCTATTAATAAGTCTTGTAACAAAGTAATTATTGAATAGCTTAATGGTTCATTTATATAAAACCAAATACATTTTGAACTTTCTAAATTAGTAAGTATTAATGAGAAAAATCATATAAATTGCTTTCTGTTTAACATACTTTGAAAAGGAGAATATTCCTGAATCAACCGTATTTTTGTACGTACTACACTATCTACGCTATATAATATTAGGTGTCTGTAAATCATCTGAATGATTTTTTCGTTTCATAGATACATTTATGATGGTCCCGTACATAAGAAGAAAAAGTTTTGTTATTGGTGCCAAGTGGTAGTTTTAAGATATTCTACGGAAACCTATAGAGTGGGGTGTCTTTTTACAACACCTCCATTCCAGATTTTAATTAAACGGTCCAGTAGTTTTATACAGATAGTCGAAAATTTCCAAAATGCTCGTTTGTTACCTATCTCGATTAATGTCCATCGCGGTAAGAATTTCCAAGTAAAATGTAATATAGTTTGATCAGTACTGTATTACCGTATGTGTAAAATTAAGTGAAGTGAAACATCATCACCAACCCGATAGTACTTAAGGAATCGATGTGTCGGTAAATTAAGACTGCGCTGTGTACTTTCTGCTCTGTTGACCGATGAAACTTCATAAATTGTTGAGACTTGCTATATTTTTCATATGAAATAGCACTATGACTAATGGAAACATTTATTTATAAATAAATATCTGTATAAACTAACGAAGCTGCGATAGCTCATGGTTCATATGCTCAGGCTGCGATGCAGAAAATGCGAGTTTTAAATGCCACACTAACGACTGATGGTAGAATAGAAAAGAATACAATGTGCTGCGACATAGTAATGGCTAGGTGCGGGGCATCTGTTATAGCGACTGCCGACTCGTCTGCCCAGCGTGTCGATTAGAACTTGTTATCTTAACGCAGGCAGCGGACTAGGTACTTCAATCCCATGATGATCGATGTGTCACAGTAGGTAGCAACAACCCGGGCGACAACTTCTAGACGCACCACTGGCATGCGTGGACTGCGATTCCCATTCCCGTCGTCCCCGCGGCTGCTTGTCTTGTTTTACGGTTGTGCGTCTCATTCGTAACTTATGTAATCGTAGATATTAAACTGTTAATTGTTTTGTTTGTTTTCGTTGTGCCAACGACTACATCGTTAGCGCGAGGTGTCGCCTAGTTAAAGGTTTATACATTGTAAACTGTTGAATATAAGACACTCGTCATTTATTTATCTTACTTAAAATATTATTTTTTTGTTAGTCATCTGTCAATTCTAATTTTTTATTCCGATCACAACTTTGACATCTTCTGTATCTTTTGAATAGTTAATGAAAATGATATCGGTTCTTGGTATATTGTAATCCGGGAAGTTGCTACTTTTCATAAATAAATGTTTACGCTATAAAGAGTGGGAACGGAAAATGCGCAGCGATCATAGAGTATGTAGACCGCGGCCCTCCCGCGCCGGACGCCGCCGCCGGGCCGCATTCCTGCAGCGGCCGGGGTCACAGACCCCGTCCTAATGAAATCCCTCGCCGCGATCCCACCGCCACTTAACCCACATAGAGAACGCGATGGGGGCGTGTGAACATCCAAGATTATCATCGGCGCTGTTACGGTTCATTTGGATTAATGGAGGAATGCGGAATCCATGGATTCCGGTGCAGAATTAGACCCATTTTGACGTAAAGCGCTGTCCAATTAGACCTTTTCTCGATATCGTTTTATGATAAGAATTAGGTATTATTATTTTTTTAATCTAATTTATGTCTATGTCATTAAAAATTTAGTACCTATGTAGTTACTTCAAAAGAACATATTAAAATGTATTTTAGATTTATAAAATAAATATTATTTTCGCTAAACTATACTTAATATGTCATGCAGTTAGCGTACATAGGAATTAACTTTTTTATTATGTCTATTTAATTATTTTAGACACTGGATAAGTACATACATTATGATTATTAGTATAAGGAAGAAAAATAGTATGTATGATCTCCAATAGATATTGGGGTCACTTTAGAAATTCCCTATGTGTGTAATTAAGTCAACTTCAAATATTTTATTATTACTTTTTTTATTTTTAATCTCATTCCAATATGCAGAGCGGTAGACAGGGCCACAGTTCTCCACACGGTACAACATTGCACGCTTCCTTGCTTCAATGACGCGCAATGATCTTTTAATGCATGCTCGTAGATTTCGGGTGCTTCAAATTTAATTACCTCAAAGACTTAGTGAACGTTGAAATAATCGAACCGAAAAATTAATCTTTCTGGCCTTGTTCCTATGAGGGACTTTGTGGACTGGAAATAGGTGTTCGAACGGCTCGAAGGAGCTGCCCACCACAACAGTGGGTTGACGTCAGCGGTACAGACCGTCTCCGAGTGAGAGAGATAATGAGTTCAGATTTACTACATTATCTTCGGGCAAACATTCTACCCGAACACTGCAGACTGCTCATGCTCACTTTAAAGATTTATACATTACAACTGTTAGGTTACAGGAGAAATGAATTTATTGTGTGTA